>JALIGW010000030.1:993360-1393360 GCA_023053685.1 Diadophis punctatus similis | reverse complement strand
AAATGATTCATAATCATGATCCATATCCCCATAAAGTAATAATGGTGGGATAAAAATCAATTAATAAAACTATACGAACCCATATATGAAATCAATACTTCCCAGTCTCAAACTGGCTTCTGACATTATTATTATTATTATTATTATTATTATTATTATTATTATTATTATTATTATTATTATTATTATTGTTGTTGTTGTTGTTGTTGTTGTTATTATTATTATTATTTCTTTTATTTATTAAACATGAAAACTCAGTCAAATAGACATTTAAAAATGTGTCACAAATACAATTGACTGGTGCTAATGGTTGATACGGGTTGCTGTCAGCATCCTAGGTATCTTAGGATCTTATACCTACTATAACCAAGTATCTTCTTAAAATATATGATGTTCCGAGTAGCACAGTTTTTTGCAGTTCTGCTGGTGTTATTGCAGGAAGCTGCAATTTCTTGATGGGTTTTGTAAAATTCTTGAACATGGTACCAAGTGCCCCGATGACAGTGGGTATCACGGTTACATGTTTCATCCATAATCGCGTAGTTTCGATGGCCAGGTAGCGATATTTCATGATTTTTTTCCAGTTCTTTTTCTTCGACTCTGGCGTCTCCTGGTACAGTGATATCAATAAACTGTAAGCTTCGGTCCTCGATAACCGTGATATCTGGCGTGTTGTGTTCCAAATGATGATGTGTCTGTATTCGAATGTCCCACATCATCATCATCATCATCATCATCATCATCATCATCATCATCATCATCATCATCATCATCATCATTAAACATGAAACTCAGACAACTGACCATTTAAAAATGTATCGCAAATATCATTGACTGGCGCTAATGGTTTATTTGTTTATTTATTTATTTAATTTATTTGTCAAACATGTACAGGATAGTAGTTGTTTGTATAAACATAACATAAGTAAAAAGTTCCGATAAAAGAGGACAATAGGACGGTAGGACAGGGACGGTAGGCACAGTGGTGCGCTTATGCACGCCCCTTACAGACCTTAGAAAAGGGGAGAGGTCTACTGTAGATAGTCTAAGGTTAAAGTTTTGGGGGTTTGGGGAAGAAACCACAGAGTCAGGTAGTGCATTCCAGGCATTGATCACTCTGTTGCTGAAGTCGTATTTTCTGCAGTGGAGCGGTTTACATTCAGTTTGAATCTATTACGTGCTCGTGTATTGTTGGGTTGAAGCTGAAGTATTCATTGACAGGAAGGACTTTTTGATATATGATTTTATGAACTACATTTAGATCAGATCGGAGGCGACATAGTTGTAAATTGTCTAATTGTTGTTATTGTTATTGTTATTAAACATGAAACTCAGTCAACTGAACATTTAAAAATGTACCACAAATATAACTGACTGGTGCTAATGGTTGTTTTGTTGTTGTTGTTGTTGTTATATAGAATAGAATAGAATAGAATTCTTTATTGGCCAAGTGTGATTGGACACACAAGGAATTTGTCTTTGGTGCATATGCTCTCAGTGTACATAAAAGAAAAGATACGTTCGTCAAGAATCATGAGGTAAAAAACACTTAATGATTGTCATAGGCAGTGGTGGGTTCCTACCAGTGCAGTCCACTCTATAGCACCGGTAGCGGCCCACTGGTGACGTCACAGTACCGGTGCGGTCAGTTGCCGATGCCTGGGCACTGCCATTTTTTTTAAAAAAAATTTTTTTTACAAAATTTCTTCTGCGCATGCCCAGAAACCTGACAATGAAGTCTTTCCCCGTCCCTTCGCTTGAAAATAATAAGAAGCTCGCATTTGACACTTTTCCTTCGCTTTTGCCTAAAGCTTCCCAAAGTGGGCGTTTTCCGAAAGCTTAACCTTTTATACTGTTAATTTTATACAGTTTTATACTGTTATTCTTTAGACGGAAACATTGAGGACTGTTAAAAGATACTGTTCTTTTAACAGTCCTCAATATTTTCGTCTAAGGAATCCATGACTGAAACCAAAAATGCTGTATGAGACTTGCTTGTCTTTTAACTATAGCATTTTCTGCATATAAAGGTTGCTGTGATGCCATGGTGTAACACGCACTTTGTATGCAAAGCTTTTCATGTAAGGTATAAAATAGCAAAAATTGTAGTAACATTTCTCATTTCAGATATAATCTAATATATGTCTAATATATGACCAACAAGCCACGCCCACCCAGTCACATGGCTGGCAAGCCACACCCACAAAATAAGCCACGCCCACAGAGTGGTAGTAAAAAAAATAGGAACCGGCCCCTGCTCATAGGGTATAAATAAGCAAACAGGAAACAATCAATATTAATATAAATCCTAAGGATACAAGCAACAAGTTACAGTCATACAGTCATAAGTGGGAGGAGATGGGTGATAGGAACGATGAGAAAAACTAATAGCAATAGTAATGCAGCCTTAGTAAATAGTTTGACAGTGGTGAGGGAATTATTTGTTTAGCAGAGTGATGGCGTTGGGGAAAAAACTGTTCTTGTGTCTAGTTGTCTTGGTTTGTTTGTTTGCCGCCCATCACACACACACACACACACCCCTTTAATTGCACGCGCCCTTTCCAGGTGAGAAATAAAAGAAGCCGGAATCGGAGACCCGTCTCCATGGCAACGCGCGCGGAGGACCAGCCGGCAGGAGGGATACAGGAGCTGGAGAGCATCTCCGGCCGGCTCGGGAAAAGAAGGCGGCGGAGGCGGCGCTGGCTTCGGCTGACCCGGCAGTGGAAGCGGCGGGGAAAGGCGGTGTCAGAGGCCGCCTCCTCTTCCTTCTCCTCCGCCTCCTAAACCCGCTCCTCGGCTCCGCCTGGCCGGCGTGCATTGAAGCAGCGGAGCAAAGCAGGCGGGGATGCCCCTCGCGGGCTGGGGAGGGGGCTCCGAATCCAGCGGGGGGGGGGGCGCCTTCCCTTGCACACACCTGCCCTTGCAGGCTGCAGGGAGGTGAGCGAGCGAACGAGCCTTTGCACCTTTCCCACGACTGGTTGGTTGCCTTTCCCACGAGAGACACGCGTCCCAGCGAGTTGGGCAGGTCAGGTGGGGTCGTGTGGGGTGGAACTCCTAAGGGATGTGGGGTGTGCGTGAGAGAGCTATTCTTGCAGAATTAAATCTTTCCCTGAATGTTGTTCAGGTTTGATCTCTGGCTTACAAATAAATAAAAAACCTTATTTATTAGGATTTTACAATCTATAACATTTAAAGATTAAGCCGGAGAAAAGGACATTAGAGAAGAAGGAACGATTAAAAAAAAGAAAATGTAGAAAGGCCCCTTTTCCCCCCCTATGGAATGATTGGCATCTTATTTTTTCTCTCTCCTTTTAACCATTTTTAAATTCTCACCCGGTTCCTGAATTCTAATGGAGAGGAATCGGCAAAAACCTTGGTGATCGCATATTTTATTTGAAACCAGAGTTGTAGCTGGACCAATTCGCTAGCAATACATTTTGTAGGAATTTTTTGTTATGGCAGTTTGATGTCTGTCGCCAAATCTCCAACGCTGGGAGATTTTTAACATTTTTAAAATTGCTGTTCTTTGGCCTATTGGACATTTTCATCAAAAAAAAATTATCAAAACAATTCCTAACAAATAACTAACATTACTAACTAACTAACTAACTAACTAACTAACTAACTAACTAACTAACTAACTAACTAACTAACTAACTAACTAACTAAAGAATTCAATAAACGTTATTTGGGTAGGTAAAGATCCTAAAATAACTTTTGCCATGGCTGTATTTCTAATTGCAGCCTGAGTAATTCATGCTTTATTAATAGCAAAGGTATTAATTTTTTATCGCATGTGGTTATGCTTTGTTTATTTTTGTCTGAACTGGTTCTATAACCCAGTTAATGCTTATTCCAGTACAAAAATGGCCCCAACACAAGGTGGTTTGTTCAAAACCTGGATTAAACTGTGTGAGACTTGGTGTATTTGTGAGAATGCAGATATCATGTGAATGCTTAGTAGCTTAAGCCTAACATAAAACAGAAGTAGCCATCCATTAATCATGGAGAGTCATTGAGAATTGGGCTGCATACAGGTTTAATATATTATTACGATGATGATGGTTAGTTGCACAGTCATCCAGATGTTCAGACTGGATTGGCATTTTTATCTACCCATCAAGTTTTTTTTCCAAGGATCTGGATTAGACAGATGTTGTTCGATGGTGTCCAAGATCTCGTCGCAGGACGTAAGCTGTTCTTTCGTAATTGACCATGGGGATTTTATCAATGCTGGTTTTCAAGGGGTGTTCCAGATGTTTGAGATTGCATCCAAGGCACTTTTATTATTATTGTGGTTAGTTGCACAGTCAGCCAGAAATTTAGACTTTTTTTTTAATAGGTGGCATTTTTATCCACCTATCAAGTCCTTCCCAAGGACCTGGAATTGGTATATGTGGATGTTTGATGGTGTTAAAGAAATCACAGGACCCCAGCTGTTCGAAATCAAGCTGCCTGTCGCAATTGACTGATGGGGATTTTGTCAATGCCGATGGTGTTCAAGGGGTGCTCCAGATGTTTCAGGACTGCACCCAAGGCACTTATGACTATTAGTACTATCTTTGAACCAGTCATAAGCTATTTTATTGAATGCTTTTTATAACTTTGAATGGTGGTTAAACGGTCAGGGACTCCCTGAACAATATAGGTAGAAGTATATTTTGGAAAGTGTTTATACCCAATAAACATTTTCACACTAAATCTGGAAAATTATACTGGAAAAGAGTTTTCAAAGAGGGTATGTTAGGCACCAGGTGGGCAGATGTTCTGGGCAAGCAAACAGAGAGCCAGTTTGGTCTAGTGGTGAAGGCACCAGGCTAGAAAATAGGTAGCCATGAGTTCTAGTACTGCCTTAGCTATGAAAGCCAGCCTGGTGATTTTGGGCCAATCGCCAGGAGACTGTGAATTCTAGTGGTGCCTTAGCCAGCAAAGCCAGCAGGGTAACTTTGGGCCAACCACTAGGAGACAGTGAGTTCTAGTCCTGCCTTAGCCAGGAAAGCCAGCTGGGTGACTTTGGGCCAGTCCATCTCTCTCAGCCCAACACACTTCACAAGGTTCTTTGTTTGTATGTTTTATATAAGCATATATGATTAAAGCAAAGTATAAACAGTAAAATTATGATTGTATATACATGTAATAGTACAAGCATGAATAAGAGTATAAGAGTTATATGGGTACATTAGGACAGGAACGGTAGGCACGAATGTGCGCTTATGCACGCCCCTTACCGACCTCTTAGGAATGGGGTGAGGTCGATGGTAGATAATCTAAGGTTAAAGTTTTTGGGGTTTGGGGAAGAAACTACTGAGTCAGGTAAAGTGTTCCAGGCGTTGACCACTCTGTTGTTGAAGTCGAATTTTTTGCAATCAAGTTTGGAGCGGTTTACATTAAGTTTGTATCTGTTGTGAGCTCGTGTGTTGTTGCGGTTGAAGCTGAAGTAGTCGTTAACAGGTAGGACGTTGTGTTGTGGGGAAAAAGAGGAGGAGGAAGAGCTTGTGCATGTTCACTACCTTGCGTTTGTAAAGATAATAAAGGTGGGATACAAATAAATAAATTGAGAAGACAAAGTGAATTTTTCAGCCCTCCTTTCCAAAAGATTCAATAATGTTGTTTTTTCTTGTTTAGGCGGAAATAGTTTCTTTCAGTTTGAAGGCTTCATCACCATTATCTGAAGATGAAGATAGTCCTTATGGTAGCTGAGAAGCCCTCTCTGGCTCAGTCCATCGCCAAAATCCTTTCAAGAGGTTTGGAAAAAAAAAAAGGATATTCTGTTAATATTAATTACAATTTTGAATGTCAATATACCAAGCATCATTCACTCATTCATTCATTCAAATTAAATATAACGTCTGAGTATATTGATAAGGTGTAAGGTCTATTTACTCATGTAGCATGGCTGTATTATCCTTCTCATCTTATTTTCTCTCTTACTGGCAGCATGATTATGATTACAGTATTATTACTCTGTCGTTTTGCATGTACATTGTGAGGTTTTGCACCAGAGATAAATTCCTTGTGTGTCTAATCACACTTGGCCAAATAAAGTTTTCTATTTCTATAGCCACCCATTTTAGTCAATGACTCTCGGCAGCTTACAATTTAAGAAATAGATTATTGTGAAAATACTACCGTGTTTCCCCGAAAATAAGCCCTCCCCTGAAGATAAGTCCTCCCCTCCGAAAATACAATTTCCTCTGGTTAAGGTTAGGGAGACAGAGCTGGAAATCAGGTAAGATGGCAAGAGGAGCCCCGTCTTGCTCCACGCGCCCCAAAATAATAAGAGCTCCCCGAAAATAAGGCCAAGTGCTTATTTCTGGGTTCAAAAAAATATAAGACAGGGTCTTATTTTCAGGGAAGCATGGTAAAAACGTTTTAAAACGACAAAAACCATAGAAACTATCCACATTAACTATAAATATATAAATATAATTATTGGGCTTTTCTTCTAAATTAAATATGATGAACGTACAATAAAACAAAACATTAATAAAGTGTTAATAGCAAGACATTTACCTTAAAATCAAAACCGTTATCATCGTTTTGATTTTAAGGTAACGATGTATGCTTGATGTATGCTCTTATCTCTCTCTCTTGTTTTTTAAAATTTTTTTGCTTGTTTCTTAAAAAGATCTTCTTGAAGTTGTAAGCTTCAAAGGATGTTTGTAATATCTGACCTTTTTTTGGTGATGCAATATTGTTGGGGGTTTTTCGCCCGCTGTAGGAAACATGTCTTCTCGCAAAGGGTTAAATGGGGTGTGTTCTGTCTATGAATTCACCGGTTCTTTCATTGGACAAACTGTCCACTTCAAGATGACGTCAGTATGTGGTCATGTGATGACGCTGGATTTTATAGGTAAAATAATCATTCTTGGCTATTTTCTTCCACTTTGCTGTAATTTGAAAGCAAGAAGGATGCAATGCAAAACAGTTTCAAGGCAGTGGGGAAATCCAATTTTTTTTACTACCGGTTCTGTGGGCGTGGCTTGGTGGGCGTGGCTTGGTGGGCATGGCAGGGGAAGGATACTGCAAAATCCCCATTCCCTCCTCACTCCTGGGGGAAGGATATTGCAAAATCTCCATTCCCTCCTCTGGGGCCAGCCAGAGGTGGTATTTGCCGGTTCTCCAAACTATTATTTATTTATTTATTTATGGTTTCTTATATGCCGCCCCACTCCCGAGGGACTCAGGGCGGCTTACAACACAGGAAAAATACAAGAAAACCAATAAATTCAATTTAAAATCAAAATATAAAAATTAAAAATTTCAATATAAAAGCACCATTCAACCGCCAGACATACCCGGGGGAGAAAAACTCAAAATTTCCGCTACCGGTTCTCCAGAACCTGTCAGAACCTACTGAATTTCACCCCTGTTTCAAGGGAATTTCAACCAGGGAACGTCCCGAGACTTTAAAAGTACAGATAGCCTTTAACTTGAACTTCTTGACTTGAGCCTAAAATTTATGAAAGTGAAACATTTTTAAGTGACTTTTTTTTTGCCCCATTTGATGACTTTTCTTGCCACAGTTGTTAAGTGAATCATTGGATTGGTTAAGTTAACACGGTTAACTTAACTTAACACGGTTGTTAAGTGAATCTGGCTTCCCCATTGACTTGGCTTGTCTGAAGTTTGCAAAAAAACCTGACCACATGACCCCGGGACATTGCAACAGTCATCAGTACGAAACGCTTGCCAAGCATCTGAATTTTTATCACGTGACCGCGGGGATGCGGCAGTGGTCGTAAAGGTGAAAAATGGTCCTAAGTCCCCTTTTTTAGTGCCATTGTAACTTTGAACGGTCACTAAATGAATGGTTGCAAGGCAAGGACTACCTTAATGGAATGGAATGGAGGAATGGAGAATAGAATAGAAATGGAATGGAATGGAGGAACAGGAATGGAATCGAGAATAGAATAAGATAGAATGGAATGGAATAGGGAATGGAATAGGGAATGAAATGGAATGGAATAATAGAATAGAATAGAATAGAACAGAACAGAACAGAACAGAACAGAACAGAATAGGGAATGGAATAGGGAATGAAATGGAATGGAATAATAGAATAGAATAGAATAGAACAGAACAGAACAGAACAGAACAGAACAGAACAGAACAGAACAGAACAGAACAGAACAGAATAGGGAATGGAATAGGGAATGAAATGGAATGGAATAATAGAATAGAATAGAATAGAACAGAACAGAACAGAACAGAACAGAACAGAACAGAACAGAACAGAACAGGGAATGGAATAGGGAATGAAATGGAATGGAATAATAGAATAGAATAGAATAGGGAATGGAATAGGGAATGAAATGGAATAATTAGAATAGAATAGAATAGAATAGAATAGAATAGAATAGAATATGGAATGGAATGGAATGGAATAATGGAGTAGAAGAATAGAATAGAATAGAATAGAATAGAATAGAATAGAATAGAATAGAATAGAATAGAATAGAATAGAATATGGAATGGAATGGAATGGAATGGAATGGAATGGAATGGAATAATGGAATAGAAGAATGGAATGGAATGGAATGGAATAGAATAGAATAGAATAGAATAGAATAGAATAGAATAGAATAGAATAGAATAGAATAGAATAGAATAGAATAGAATATGGAATGGAATGGAATGGAATGGAATGGAATAATGGAATAGAAGAATGGAATGGAATGGAATAGAATAGAATAGAATAGAATAGAATAGAATAGAATAGAATAGAATAGAATAGAATAGAATAGAATAGAATAGAATAGAATAGAATAGAATAGAATAGAATAGTTGGAAGGGGCCTTGGAGGTCTTCTAGTCCAACCCCCTGCTTAGGCAGGAAACCCTACACCACTTCAGACAAACGGTTATCCAATCTCTTCTTAAAAACTTCCAGTGTTGGAGCATTCACAACTTCTGGAGGCAAGCTGTTCCACTGATTAATTGTTCTAACTGTCAGGAAATTCCTCCTTAGTTCTAAGTTGCTTTTCTCCTTGATTAGTTTCCACCCATTGCTTCTTGTCCTGCCTTCAGGTGCTTTGGAGAATAGCTTGACTCCCTCTTCTTTGTGGCAGCCCCTGAAATAAATATTATTCTATTCTTTACAAAGATGGTGATGATGATTATGTTATCCGCCCTTTTTAGGAAAATACAACAACTGGGATAAAGTTGACCCCGCTGAACTTTTTAGTAAAGCGCCAACCGAAAAGAAAGAAGCCAACCCAAAACTAAACATGGTGAAATTCTTGCAGGTAATGAACTCTTTGGAATTTGCTGAGAAATTTAAATATTTATTGACCTGATTGTGAGAGCCAGGTTGATCTTTTTAGACCGGTCCGCGCAAACAAGCAAAGACCCATCCGTGGGATGCAGGCAGCACATGAAACCACGTCCCCTCCGGTCCGTGGAAACACCTTTCCATGGAACCGGTCCCTGGTGCCCTGAAGGTTGCAGGTCGCTGGTTTAGGGTCCATCCCATTCAGCCGTCCAAATTGGTAGAAACGGGTGGCCTTCAAAAATTTTAGCAAGGGGTTGTCTGCCTGGTTGCTGGGTGGGTGTGGCCATGGTGGGCGTGGCCTAGTCAGCATCCTGCACCACGGGGAGGGGGCTTTTTGCCCTCCCCGGGCTCCGGAGGCATTCCTCGAGCCTCCGGGAGGGCGAAAACGGCCTCCCCATGCTCTGGAGGCCCGAACTTCCGGTAGGCCTGTTTTTCGCCCTCCCGAGCCTCGGCGCGCGCTCTGCACTTACCTGCATCCAAAACGGGTCACATGGGGACTCCTGGGGTTGGAGGGGAGGGGTGGGGTGGGGGGGCAGCCAGGAGTGGGATTTGGGGGTTCTCCGAACTGCACAGAATCTTAGCTAGAGGTTCTCCCGAACCCCTGCAAACCCCCAGCAGCCCACCCTTGGGTAGAAATTCTTGAAAATGGGATCTCAAGAGTTTGGCATGTACCAAACTGGATGGGCCCTTGAACAGTGAATTAAATGTTATCTTTTCTTTGATTTTTCAGGTGGAAGGTAGAGGTTGCGATTCCGTTGTTCTGTGGCTGGATTGCGACAAGGAAGGTGAAAATATATGCTTTGAGGTACATGATCAAACTGTTAACATTTCCCTTAGTTTAACCAGGTTCTCCCAAAGATGCTTTTTTTTCAGGAGGCAACTGGACTTTCTGTGTTTTTTCTTTCTTTCTTTGAAGACGTTTCGCTTCTCATCCAAGAAGCTTCTTCAGCTCTGACTGGATAGTGGGGAATGGAAGGATTGATATTCCTTGCAGGCAGCTGGTCATTTGCATCCTTTTAGACGGTCATTGAGGCCCTTGGAGGTTTATCTGTGTCCTCAGGATCATCTGAGTGGTGCAAATGGTTCCTGTAGTCTGCATTTCCCCCCCATCCCTCCTGGAAATCCATTCCTACTCCCACACCAACACTGGAAGTTTTTAAGAAGATGTTGGACAACCATTTGTCTGAAGTAGTGTAGGGTTTCCTGCCTAAGCAGGGGGTTGGACTAGAAGACCTCCAAGGTCCCTTCCAACTCGTTGTTGTTGTTGTTGTTGTTGTTGTTGTTGTTGTTGTTGTTGTTGTTATTATTATTATTATTATTATTATTATTATTATTATTATTATTATTATTATTATTATTATTATTATTATTATTATTATTATTATTATTATTATTATTATTATACAATTGTATCACAGCGACCAGTTGTTTCGCTGGATTTGGCATTGATTACTAGTCGAGCCCCACCCAGGGGCCTAGGACGTCGTAATGTATTTTCAAAGTATATGTGCGGAACCGAGCAGTGTGGCTTTCTGCATTTGACTGATGGTGATTTTGTCAATTTTGAGCTGTTTTAAATGTAATTCCAGTGCTTTTGGGATAGCACCCAGTGTTCCAATCACCACTGGAATTACTACTGCTGGTTTGTGCCATAATCGTTGAATTTTGATTTTTAAGTCCTGGTATTTTGCGATTTTTTCGGGTTCCTTTTCATTGACCTTGCTATCACCTGGTATTGCGATGTCAGTGATAGTCACCTTGTTTTTCTCGACCAGCGTGATGTCTGCGAGCTGGATGCATCATGCACTGGCCATGACCACGCCTGGTTTAATGAAGGGGGAAAAAGTCGCGATACGTCACGTGACTCTGCTGTGACGACGTGAGTTTGACACCCCTGTTCCAAGTGCTTCAATGACCCGCTAAAAGAATGCAAATTACGAGCTGTCTGCAAGGAATATAAATCCTTCCATTCCCCGCCATCCAGTCAGAGCTGAGGAAGCTTCTTGGATGTGAAGTGAAACGTCTTCAAAAGAAAAAACAAGAAAGTCCAGTTGCCTCCTGAAAAAGCACCTTTGGGACAACCATGACCTGGATGACTGAGAATCTCTACAGACTTTTAACCAGGTTGAGCATCCAAAAAGCATGCCACTTGCTACGGACGACCGTATGACCACAGGGATGCTTTGTTTAGTGACCGTTCGAAGTTACAACGGCACAAGAAAAAAGTGACGTATGACCGGTATTCACACTTACGACAATTGCAGCATCCCTGTGGTCAAATGATCAACATTTGAGCACCGGCACATATTTATGAGGGTTGCGCTATCCGCCGTCACGTGTTTTCCGTTTGTGACCTTCCCAGCCAGCTTTCGACAAGCCAAGTCAATGGGGGGGGGGGAGCCAGATTCGCTTAACGGCCACACAATTCACTTCACAACTCCACTGATTCACTCCAGGGTGGCAGAGAAGGCCGTAAAATGAGGCAGAACTCAAGAAACGCCTCGCTTAGCAACAGAAATGTTGGGCTAATCTGTAGACAACTGGCTTCCTTGGTTCTAGGTGCTGGATGCCACCCTCCCCGTGATGAATAAACCACGCGGAAGCGAGAAGACGATCTACCGAGCCAAATTCAGCTCCATCACGGACACGGATATTTGCAACGCCATGAACCAGTTGGGTGAACCCAACCACAATGAAGCTCTGTCGGTGGACGCACGGCAAGAGTTAGATTTGAGGATCGGCTGTGCGTTTACAAGGTTTGTAACCAGATCTCCTATCTTGGCTTATTTTTTCCTGGGCCTTTCATGGACAACTAGTTTGGGCCATTCCATTGCACCTCTTCCAAATCTGTTATACTGTTAGTGCAGTTAAACCTCTACTTGTCCCGTCGCCCCACAAGAGAACTCAGATACCAAAAATGTCCTCAGACAGCTGAAATGCAGATCATGTTTAGGACAAGATTTTAGCCTCCAGAATAACAGAATAACAAAGTTGGAAGGGATGTGGTGTTTCTGCATTTTTCCAAAGTTGTGCAAAGGTTATCCTGGCTGCGGTCGTAATATGAAGAACTAGATACTTAATGTTTTTATGATAATCTTTTTTAAATATACCCAAGAGAAATAGTTCTGGGGTAAATTCTATCATCTCGTTAGTTATTTCCAATAACCATTTGTGTATTGTGTTCCATAATTTTTTCGTTTCAGAGTACAACCACAACCACAAAGCCCCCAATTATCTTTGTTGCTCTTCTCTGCATCATTTCTAGAGTCTCAACATCTTTTTTTTAAGGTGTGGATGTGGTATTCCAAGTGTGGCCTTTCTAAGGCTTTATAAAGTGGAATGAGAACTTCATGTGATCTTGATTCTATCCCTCTGTTAATGCAATTTAGGATTGCGTTGGCTTTTTTTGGGGGGGCAGTGGCAGCTCCTCTATTTTGTATTATGTTCTCTATTTATTCGTACAGGTTTCAGACAAAATATTTCCAGGGTAAATACGGCAATTTAGACAGTTCGCTGATTTCCTTTGGGCCTTGTCAGACCCCCACCTTGGGGTTTTGTGTGGAGCGCCATGATAAAATCCAGTCCTTCAAACCCGAAACCTACTGGGTGTTGCAAGCCAAGGTAATCTGCTCCTGATTCTTCCAGCCTCCCAATTGATTGGGAATCTTACATCCCACCCCAAAACCCATACAGGTAGTCCTCGACTTAACAGCAGTTCGTTTAGTGGCCGTTCAACGTTACGACGGCCCTGAAAAAAATGACTCATGACCGTTTTTCACACTTATGACAATTGCAGCATCCTCATGTGATCAAAGGGTGGCTCAGTGGCTAAGACGCTGAGCTTGTCGATCAGAAAAGTCGGCAGTTCGGCGGTTCGAATCCCTAGCGCCGCGTAACAGAGTGAGCTCCCGTTACTTGTCCCAGCTTCTGCCAACCTAGCAGTTCGAAAGCATGTCAAAAATGCAAGTAGAAAAATAGGGACCACCTTTCATGGGAAGGTAACAGCGTTCCGTGCGCCTTCGGCGTTTAGTCATGCCGGCCACATGACCACAGTGACGTCTTCGGACAGCGCTGGCTCTTCGGCTTTGAAACGGAGATGAGCACCGCCCCCTAGAGTCGGGAACGACTAGCACGTATGTGCGAGGGGGAACCTTTACCTTTACATGTGATCAAAATTCAGACGCTTTGGCAACTGACTCATATTTATGACGGTTGCAGTGTCCCTGGGTCCTGTGATCTCCTATTGCGACCTTCAAGTCAATGGAGAAGCCAGGTTCACTTAACAACCATGTTATTAGCTTAACAAATGTGATGATTCACTTAACAACTGGCAAGCAAGGTCGTAAAATAGGGGAAAAAATTCACTTCACAAATGTTTCACTTAAGAACGGAAATGTTGGGCTCAATTGTGGTCGTAAGTCGAGGGCGATCTGTATTTAGCTCAAATTTTTCACAGTGCCATCCGAAAAGAACATTGTGGCAAATCCTGATGGAAAGAACTTGAGAGGCGGTATTTTGTTTTTCTAAAAATTTTCTTCTTCTCAGGTTATTCCCGAAAAAGACAGTTGTTTGACTCTGGAGTGGGACAGAGTCAGGATCTTTGACCGAGAAATTGCTCAGATGTTTTTGAACCTAACGAAAATGGCGAAGGAAGCCAAGGTAAAGACTAGGTTAGCGTTGTCTGCAAAAGGATTTGTGTTCCTTTCAATGATAAATTTAATCTACCTTGTGTCATAGATAATGTTGTTAACTATGTTGTGGTATTACTTACAATACAATGACCGTTCGAATAGTCCTATTCCTATTCCTATTCCTATTCCTATTCCTATTCCTATTCCTATTCTATTCTATTCTATTCTATTCTATTCTATTCTATTCTATTCTATTCTATTCTATTCTATTCTATTCTATTCTATTCTATTCTATTCTATTCTACCTTTCCTCATTCTATTCTATTCTGTTCTGTTCTGTTCTGTTCTGTTCTGTTCTGTTCTATTCTATTCTATTCTATTCTATTCTATTCTATTCTATTCTATTCTATTCTATTCTATTCTATTCTACTCTACTCTACTCTACTCTACTCTACTCTACTCTACTCTACTCTACTCTACTCTACTCTACTCTATTCTACCTTTCCTCATTCTATTCTGTTCTATTCTAGTCTAGTCTAGTCCAGTCCATTCCATTCCATTCCATTCCATTCCATTCCATTCCATTCCATTCCATTCCATTCCATTCTATTCTATTCTATTCTATCTTTCCTCATTCTATTCTATTCTATTCTATTCTATTCTATTCTATTCTATTCTATTCTATTCTATTCTATTCTATTCTATTCTATTCTATTCTATTCTATTCTATTCTATTCTATTCTATTCTATTCCAGCCCAGCCCAGCCCATCCCATCCCATCCCATCCCATCCCACCGAAAAAAGTGACTTATGACTGTTTTTCACCCTTACGACCATTGTAGCATCTCCGTGGTCAGGTGATCAAAATTCGGACGCTTGACAACTGATTCATATTTATGACAGTTGCACCAGGGTTACGTGACCGCCTTTTATGACCTTCTGACAAGCAACGTCAGCGGGGAAGCCAGATTAATTTCACAACTGTGTTCCTAACTTAACCCCTCCAGTGATTCACTTAACAACGGTGGAAGAAAAGGTCATAAAAAGGGGCAACATTCACTTAACAACAGTCTAGCTTAGGAACAGAAGTTTTGGGCTCAATTGTGATCGTAAGTCCAGGGCTCCCTGGATAGTAATGCGTTGTTTGCTACCTTCCGCTTGCTCTTCTTGTAAATGAGAGATAATTAAATTTAAATAGTTTGTCCTAGAACTTGATTTATCCGGATAAAATGTTTAAGGAACATCCCTTCGTTTTTTTGCAGGTAGAGTCTGTGAGTAAAAAAGAGAAAGTGAAACAACGACCTCTCGCTCTTAATACGGTGGAAATGTTGCGGGTTGCCAGTGCTGCGTTGGGTAAATATGGCAGGATTTCTTTTAAAAAATAATAGCACTTAGACTTATATACCGCTTCACAGTACTTTCCAGCCCTCTCTAAGCGGTTTACAGAGTTCAGCCTCTTGCCTTCAACAATCTGGGTCCCCAATTTACCCACCTCGGAAAGGATGGAAGGCTGAGTCAACCTTGAGCCTGGTGAGATTCGAACTGCTGGCAGCAGGCAGAGTCAGCCTGCAATACCGCATTCTAACTATTGTGCACCATGGATAGATGGATGAATAGATGGAGGGAGGGAAGGAAGGAAGGAAGGAAGGGAAGGAAGGAAGGAAGGAAGGAAGGAAGGAAGGGAAGGAAGGAAGGAAGGAAGGAAGGAAGGAAGGAAGGAAGGAAGGAAGGAAGGAAGGAAGGAAGGAAGGAAGGAAGGAAGGAAGGAAGGAAGGAAAGGAAGAACAATAGCACTTAGACTTATATATTGCTTCATAGTGCTTTACAGCCCTCTCTAAGCAGTTTACAGGGTCAGCCTCTTGCCCCCAACAATCTGGGTCCTCATTTTACCCACCTCGGAAGGATGGGGGGGGGCAGCACGGGGGGGTTGTGCGCACATGCGCGGAGGGAGGGCATTGCATTATGGATGTGGGCACGCACGTGCACGCTATCACGTGTGCACGTGCCCTTTTGGCACCCGAGCAAAAAAAGGTTCGCCATCGCTGTTTTAGTCCCTCTTAGTTGCTCTTCTCTGAACTCCTTCCAAAGTCTCAACATCTTTTGTGTGATGTGGTGACTATTGATTTTCAACCTGTTCCCCCCCCCAACCTGTTTTATCTGTAGGAATGGGACCGCAGCATACGATGCAGATAGCTGAACGGCTTTATACCCAGGGCTACATTAGCTATCCTCGAACAGAAACGACTCATTATCCTGAAAATTTCGATTTGAAAGGCCCTTTGCGACAACAAGCTAATAATCCTTATTGGGCTGAAAGCGTAAGTAATTTATATATATAAAAGCAAAATGCCACTCATGAATCATCACGAAATGTCCAGAACCGTAAAGGCTACAAACTTGAAATTTGCCACGTATGTTTCTCTTGGCTTCTAGGTACTCACTAAGAAAGGATTTTTCAAAATGACCATCAGAGCATTAGTATTTTCTATATTACTATTAACATGCTCTGATGCTAAGGAGTTCTACTCCCCCTCCCCACCTGAAAAGAAATATGTTCCAAATGCAAAACACAAGCAGAGGAGAGGAGTTTCAGTTTCAGTTTTACTTTCACAGCAGTGTGTAGTTAACTTTAGTCCACTCCAATCACCTTTCGGTTCGGCCAGATGTGGCCCTTGGCTGATGCATGCTTTGTTTGTGGCTTTCTCCTAAGGTCAAAACATTAATGGTGGAAGGCATCAACAGGCCACGGAAAGGCCACGATGCTGGAGATCACCCCCCCATCACCCCAATGAGAGCTGCCTCTGAAGCAGAATTAGGTGAGCGATTATTCATGTTTGCAAAACTGTTCTGACCCAGCTCCCCAAACACGACAACCCCTCTGACGTGAACTCAAAAGATTCCTTTATTAGGAATGCCGGCAGCCCCGGCAAAAAAGTTTCTCTCGCAGGCTAACAAGTCCGTCCGTCCGGAAGATGAATAGTTGCCTGCCACACCTATTCATCTCCGCCCCCTGCCTTTTAGCCCCAGAGCTAGGGTGGGGCTTCGCTAGCAGCGGTGGCTCTTCCGTCCTAAGGACCCGCCCACTGATTTCCACTGCTCTCCTCTCCTCTGCCTTCTGTGCAGCGGCACCTCAGGCACTGGACCCAGCAGTTCCTCCTCTTCCTCATCAGCCACCTCCAGGCCTAGGGGCTGTTGTCTCTCCTTCTGAGGGCTGACGGACGGCCCAGGTTCCGCCTCTGTCTCTCTCTCTTTGCCAGCTCCATTCCCTCTTCCCCCTCGGAGCTCCCAGGTTGCCTTGATGCTGGCCCTGACTCCCACGCCTCTTCCTCCTCGTCTGAGTTGGTTGCTGCAGGGGCCGGCGGCCGACAGGCCACAACAAAAACACTCCTGAAACATTACAAGCTGCCTTTGACGGACAGGCCATCCATTTAGCAACTGGTCAAAGTCATAACAGCATAAAGTGACCAGATATATTTTTTTTTAAGCGGGACGGGGGGGGGGGGCGCCTGGGCGCCGCCATTTGTTTTGCCCTCTGCGCATGCGCAGAACTCTGCGCATGCGCAGAGGGCAAAACAGCAAATGTCGGCGTCCAGGTGAGGTGGGGGGGAGGGGGGGAGGAGGGGAAGCGGGAGGGCGCTTGGATGCCTGCAGCTCGCGACAGGTAAGCTGCCTCCTTTCCCCGTCTCCCGCCTCCCGTTCGTTGCTTGCCAGCCCGGCCGAAGGGAAGGCGGGAGGCAAGGAAAGGCCTCCCGAAAGGGAGGCGGGCTCCCGAAGCCTCCCTTCCTTTCGAGAGGCCTTTCCTCGCCTCCCGCCTTCCCTTCGGCCGGGCTGGCAAGCAACGAACGGGAGGCGGGAGATGGGGAAAGGAGGCAGCTTACCTGTCGCGAGCTGCAGGCATCCAAGCGCCGCGGTCTCCCGGTCGCCCGCCCGGCCCCAGGGCAACGGCGGCAGCGAGGCGACGGGGGGAAGAAAGGGGAGGGGGACGAGGAAGGGCTGTTTGCGCCGCTCGTAAACTCAAAGCGGCGACGGCTCCTCGTCCCTCACCCCTCCCAACCGCAGCGGCGCCTCCGAGGGCGGGGCTAGGGATGGGGCGGGGGAAGGAGAGGAGGAGCAGCCTCCCTTCTCCCCTCCCCCCAGCTTCCAGCCGCCGCCGGAGGAGTCAACAACGCGGGACGCCCGCCCGCCGCCAACGCAGCCCACGGCTGGCCCGAGCTGAGAGGCCTGCTGCCTTTCAGGCCGATTTTTTGAAAGAATGCCCTAGTCGGGCAAACTTTGAAAAAATCGGGACTTTTTAGAAGGCGGGCGGGACGCGGGACAAATGGTGAAAAAGCGGGTGTGTCCCGCCAAAATCGGGACGTCTGGTCACCTTATAACAGCAGCACCTCTGTGTATTTCCAGGGGGTGATGGATGGAGGCTGTACGAATACATTACAAGGCATTTTATTGCCACTATCAGTGCTGACTGCAAATACCTTCAAACTACCATTGCGTGCAGCGTCGCCTCGGAACGTTTCACCTGCATAGGAAAGACGGTTATTTCGCCAGGTAGGAAAGGGGTTAAGACACGGTGTTGGGACAGATTTTTTTTTCTTTTTGTACTTTTGCTTCTTTCTTTCTTTCTTTCTTTCTTTCTTTTCTTTTTCTTTCTTTTTCTTTCTCTCTCTCTCTCTCTTTCTTTCCCTTTCCTTTCCTTTCCTCCTTTCCTGTCTGTTTTTTCTTTTCTTTTCTTTTCTTTTCTTTTCTTTTCTTTTCTTTTCTTTTCTTTTCTTTTCTTTTCTTTTCTTTTCTTTCTCCTTTCTGTCTGTCTGTCTTTCTTTCTTTCTTTCTTTCTTTCTTTCTTTCTTTCTTTCCTTTTCTTCTTCCCTTTTTATTTCTTTGTTACTTTTTCTTTCTTTCATTCCTTCCTTCCTTCCTTCCATTCCTTCCTTCCTTCCGTTATAAACCTTTAAATACAAAAATTATGAAAAATATTACTCTCTTTTTAAAAATATAGCTAAGATTAGTGCAGAATTACCACTTGCTTTTTTTAAAAAAAACCTTCCTTCCTTCCTCCCTCCCTCCTTTCCTCCCTCCCTCCCTTGTCCTTTATAAACCTTGAAATACAAAAATTATGAAAAATATTACTAAGCTCTTTTTAAAAATATAGCTAAGATTAGTGCAGAATTACCACTTGCTTTTTATTAAAAAAAAATTCATTGCAGGGTTTACTGAAGTGATGCCTTGGCAAAGTATCCCGTTGGAAGAGAGCCTGCCCATCTGTGACAGAGGAAACCTCTTTCCTGTGAGCGAAGTGAAGCTCCTGGAGAAGCAGACTTGCCCACCCGATTATTTGACGGAAGCTGAACTCATCACGTTGATGGAAAAACATGGGATAGGTAGGGATGGTCCTTTCTGGTGGCATGTTTAGCATAAGGTGGTGGAAAGGAAGTCCTTGTTCTGACCTAGGATTCTGATTTCTTGGAAGGGAGGAAGGTGGACAGTGTTGTGACCTAGGCTTCCCTAAACCACGAAGCAGACTCCTTGTCCCGACAAAAAACAACTTTTTATTAAGTGACTGTGAATTCTTCTCAATCACATCCAGCAAAGTCTTTCAAGGGTGAATTCACAGTCACAGACCTTATCTGGCTTGGAGAGCTGCCAGGGTGATATCTTCAAAACTTGGCAAGGAGTCTCTGCAAGTCACGAACCAATTAAGCGAACTAATTGTCTCCTGCAAACTCCTCATCCCCTTTCACTCCTCTTTTATTCCCTATGGGAGGGGCCATTCATCGCCCACCTGTGGCCTTACTCCCAAGTTGACCCTTGTTCCTTAGCTGTCCCTTTGTCTGGCAGCTCCGTGCATGCGCACACTGGGAACAGGCTCCAGCTGTTCGTCTGCCTCACTGCTGTCTGACTCCGAAGGCAGCTGATAACTGTCAGACGGTCCTGGCCCCGTCTCTGCCTCTGACGCAGAGCACTTGTCAGAGCCTTCCCCAGACTCCAGGACTGGCCCATGTTCCTCCCCAACCTCCTCACTGTCCCAATCTGCTGCCAGCTCTGCTGGCCGCTGGCGGGCCACAACAGTCCTCATCTTTCTTCAGATGATGGTCATCTCACGTTTCTTCCAAGGTTTACAAAGTGTGAGGAGGTGGCGATGGGAAGGTTGACTTGGGAGGATGGGTGTGATTAAGTGTGAGAGGAACAGCATTGTTCTTCCATAAATTTATTAATCGTGGGTCGTTCATTTGTGGTGTGGCCAAGTTCTGGTTTCCAGAAGGTCTTAAAACCGTCACCAGAAGTTCTGGAGGGTATATAAAAAGACAGAGACTGAAGGAATCAAGTCCTCAACTCAAGAATTTGCTTTGAGGATCAAATCTGAATGTCTGGTTTTTGGAGACAAATATCCTTTCAGGTGTCTTGTAGAGAAGAGGGATCTGCTAATCCTTCAGATGCTGCTGAATTATCTGGCCATGTTGATGAAGGTGTTTGGGTGTTGTAGTTTGGCCGGATCCTAACGGCCACACCTTGAACGGCTTTCTTTACCATATGAGCTTATCAAACCAGCCAACTTAGCCTCAGTCTGCCCCATCTGTGAAATGGGCATAACCATGCAGCTTCCAGAATTGGTTTTTTTTTTCCATAGGGAAAGACTTTGGAACACAGTGAAGGGCTGGATCAAACAATTAATATTGTATTATTGTTAGGAACGGATGCCAGTATTCCTGTCCATATCAACAACATTTGCCAACGTAACTACGTCACTGTGGAAGGGGGCCGACGACTGAAACCCACCAACCTGGGCATAGTTTTGGTACACGGCTACTACAAAATAGGTAATGTGGCATTTTGCGGTAGGGGAGGACAACGCTAGGGAAATTGAAGGAGTACATTTGTGACTTGGGGCCAGGTTATTTGAAGGACCCTCTATCTCACATGGAGGAGGTCATCTATTTTTCTTGGCAATTGAAGAGAAGTGGTCAAGTCCCAGAATTCCCCAGCCAGCATGTTTTAAGATGAATGGACTTCAACTCCCAGGATTCCCTAGTCAGCATGCTTTAAGATTGGTGGATTTCAACTCCCATAATTCCCCAGCCAGCATGCTTTAAGAGATATGGACTTCAACTCCCAGAATTCTCCACCCAGCATGCTTTAAGACGGGTGGACCTCAACACCTAGAATTCCCCAACCAGCATGCTTTAAGATACTAGACTTCAACTCCCATAATTCCCCAGCCAGCATGCTTTAAGACGGGTGGATGTCAACTCCCAGAATTCCCTAGCCAGCATGCTTTTAGATAGTAGACTTCAACTCCCAGAATTCCCCAGCCAGCATGCTTTGAGAGAGATGGACTTCAACTCCCAGAATTCCCCAGCCAGCATGCTTTAAGACGGGTGGACTTCAACACCTAGAATTCCCCAGCCAGCATGCTTTAAGATACTAGACTTCAACTCCCATAATTCCCCAGCCAGCATGCTTTAAGACGGGTGGATGTCAACTCCCAGAATTCCCCAGCCAGCATGCTTTGAGATAGTAGACTTCAACTCCCAGAATTCCCCAGCCAGCATGCTTTAAGACGGGTGGACTTCAACTCCCAGAATTCCCCAGCCACCATGCTTTGAGACGGGTAGATGTCAACTCCCAGAATTCCCCATGGTTGGGGAATTCTGGGTGTGCGCAGTCCACAACTCTTAAAGTTGCTGAGTTTGCAAAACGGAGATCTAAGAGTTTTCCATGCATTTTGGATAAATCCTGGATGTTTCTCTGTTAGAAAAACCCAAAAAAACCAAATAAAACCAGGAAACCAGATAAGCAATAAAAACTATTTATTTAAAAATAACTAAAAAAAGACTAAACAGAAAAAACCTTGGCCAAGGGCCCAAACTCCTCCCAGCAGCCTTACAGCTCTGGAGTCAACGGCTGAGGAGCAGGTGGAACCATATTCCGTGTTACAGGTCTTATACGTCTCACAAGTCCCACCTTGGTTCCACCCCCTTACATCATACCTTTGGGTATCTCCCATTTTCTGGAAAGCCCCCAATTCATGCTGACGTCCCTAATGTTCCTTTCCCAGGATCTTTAGGTGCTTCCCAGCAAATACATCCTGTCAACATATCCTGTTATTTCACTTTCCCACCTTCTCAGCATAATTCTAGGACAAACAACTTATCAGGTCAGCGTAACCTCGCTGACATAACAAAAATGATTACATGTGATCATACAATGCTTATCTTCATTATACATTCAAAATGGTTACACTATGGTTCTTATTACATGTCATTTTTAACAAAAATAATTTCATTTCTCACATTCTCCCAGGCTGACTTTCTCGAACATCCCGCAAAGTTTTAATGTATCTCATTTTTGCCTCTTCCCGCCTGTTCAGATGCGGAACTGGTGCTCCCCACCATCCGTAGCGCAGTGGAGAAGCAGCTCAACCTGATTGCTCAAGGGAAAGCCAATTTCCATCAGGTGCTGGAGCACACCTTGGACATCTTCAAAAGGAAGTTCCACTACTTTGTGGATTCCATCGCTGGTAGGTCTCAACTCCTCCCCTGGCTGGCGTTTTAGAATGTGCAGTCGTTAAAAGAAAAATAACATAGATGAGTCAGGGGTTTATACTGCTGGATACCTAAGAATTCTATTCTCCCCAACCCCCTTTTTTCTTCTTCTTCTTTGTTTTGCCTTTTCGGTTGCTTTTTACTTAATTAAAATAGAGATTTGGTGTTTTTTTTAAAGAAGAATTTGCAGTCATAGCATAGTAGTTGGGGGAGAAATATTCATCTACTGAATCGTAACTTTGCTTCTTAGGAATTGTCCAACAGCTCAGCGGTTTGTTATTTCTGGTTATGAATATGAAAGAGTTATTATTACAGGGTTATACAGATATATCTAGTGGTGAAATCTTGCCGGTTCGGCTGGGCCAGTCGTTCGGCGTAGAGCCTATGGAACTGGCGGCGGTCGCGGCGCGGGGCTTCTCCCGCCCGCTTCCCCTGCCCGGCTGGGCACCGCCATTCGGGTTATTTTGTCCTCTGCGCATGCGCAAAGCGTTCTGCGCAAGCACAGAGGGCAAAATAACCCAAATGGTTATGGGGGAAGCGGGCAGGAGAAGCCCCGCGTCGTGACCGCCGCCAGTTCCATCGGCTCTATGCCGAACGACTGGCCCGGCTGAACCGGCAGGATTTCACCCCCCCTAGAGTGGATAAAATATAAATGTAAAACTGCTGTAGATCTTCTTTTGAAGATCTTTCCTTCCTTCCTCCCTCCCTCCCTCCCTCCCTCCCTTCTCCTTCCTTCCTTCCATCTGTCTGTCTGTCTTTCTCTTTCTTTCTTTCTTTCTCTCTTTCTTTCTCTTTCTCTTTCTCTTTCTCTTTCTTTCTTTCTTTCTTTCTTTCTTTCTTTTTCTTTCTTTGTTCTTTCTTTTCTTTTCTTTTCTTTTCTTTCTCCCCTTCCTTTCCCTCCCCTCCCCTCCCCTTCCTGTCTTCCTTCCCTCCTCCTTTACTTCATTTCTCCCTCCCTCCCTCCCTCCCTCCCTCCTTCCTTTTTTTTCATTTCTATTTATTTGTCACTTTTTCTTTTTTTCTCTAAATATGTATTGTTTTTAATTTGCAAAAACAACAACACCCCACCCTTCTTTAATAAAAAAAAATTTAAAACAGAAAAGATGATAGAGGTGCGCACTTTCAAAACACCTGACCTTTTTGTCCCACATGCCTCCCCTTCCCTCCAGGTATGGATGAGTTAATGGAAGTGTCTTTTTCACCTCTGGCTGCCACAGGAAAGCCCCTCTCCCGATGCGGCAAATGTCATCGTTTTATGAAATACATCCAGGTAAAGAAAATCTGTCAGAGTGTGCACAGTGTGACTACTATTTTGAGACAACCCAGGAGCAAAATACAGTACACAGAGCTTTGTCTTACAAACAGTGGTTTATATACAAGATTTCTTAAAAAAGAGCCGAGGTGGCGCAGCAGTTAGAGGCAGTACTGCAGGCCACTTTAGCTGACTGTGATCCGCAGATCAGCGGTTCAAATCTCACCGGCTCCAGGTTGACTCAGCCTTCCATCCTTCCGAGGTAGGTAAAATGAGGACCCAGATTGTTTGGGAGCAATATAAATATACATTGCTTACTGGTGTAAACCGCTTAGAGAGTGCTTGCACTGTGAGGCGGTATATAAATCTCACAAATAAATACATAAATAAATAAATTTCTATATACATACATACATGTGGTAAGCACATACCAGGCAAGCAAGCAATCTTCAACTCTACACTGAGAACTACAACGCAGATAGGATGAGGAGAGAGAGATACACCAGGAGCAGGAGTTATGCCCTTGTATGGCCTCCCTTATATAGATAGCTTCTTAAAGTGGCAGTAACCCTGCTGACTCATCCTCAGTCTTAAAGCGACAATAACCCTGCTGACTCATCCTCATTGCATCAGCATTTACAGCAGCCTTACACCAGCCGGTCAGCTATTAAATCATCATTACTCTGACAAAATCTGGAGTTTAAGCCGATGTAAGGAAAGAGATCTGTGATGTGATTTTTTTTATATGGTTGCATGAATTTTATGTATTTATGGGGAGCTTCCTTTTATTTTATTTTTATATGTAGTACAGGTAGTCCTTGATTTAGAAATGGATAAAATGATTTGTTTGTTAAGGTGGAAACTACGATTTTTTAAAATAAAAGACTAAATATCCTTTATGCACTTGTTTTGTTTTTAACTAAAAATGGAATCAAAATGAACTGGTCATTTCAGGATCGGATGGGAACTGGCTTCTCCAGAAACGATTGTCTTAAAAGTTTTGAGCTTTCTCCTTTGCTTGTTATTTTTTAGGCCAAGCCAAGCCGTCTCCACTGCTCGCATTGTGATGAGACCTACAGCCTTCCCCAGAACGGGACGATCAAACTCTACAAAGAGTTGCGATGCCCCCTAGATGATTTTGAGCTGGTGCTGTGGTCTTCCGGTTCCAGGGGGAAAAGTTACCCTCTGTGCCCTTATTGTTACAATAACCCTCCTTTTAGGGATATGAAGAAAGGTGAGATTTCACAGGAGGAGATATAAACTTATATATATTGTCTTGTATTTCTCAACCTTGGCCAATTGAAGACAGATGGACTTCAATTCCCAGAATTTTGGGAGTTGAAATCCACGTATCTTAAAGCCTGGGGAATTCTGGGAGTTGAAGTCAGCACTCTTAAAACACGCTGACTGGAGAATTCTGGGAGTTGTGTCTAGCCCTCTTAAAAGATACTGGGGAATTCTGGGAGTTGAAGTCACCACTCTTAAAGCACGCTGGCTGGAGAATTCTGGGAGTTGTGTCTACCCCTCTTAAAAGGTACTGGGGAATTCTGGGAGTTGAAGTCACCACTCTTAAAGCACGCTGACTGGAGAATTCTGGGAGTTGTGTCTACCCCTCTTAAAAGATACTGGGGAATTCTGGGAGTTGAAGTCACCACTCTTAAAGCACGCTGGCTGGAGAATTCTGGGAGTTGTGTCTACCCCTCTTAAAAGATACTGGGGAATTCTGGGAGTTGAAGTCACCACTCTTAAAGCACGCTGACTGGAGAATTCTGGGAGTTGTGTCTACCCCTCTTAAAAGATACTGGGGAATTCTGGGAGTTGAAGTCACCACTCTTAAAGCACGCTGGCTGGAGAATTCTGGGAGTTGTGTCTACCCCTCTTAAAAGATACTGGGGAATTCTGGGAGTTGAAGTCACCACTCTTAAAGCACGCTGACTGGAGAATTCTGGGAGTTGTGTCTACCCCTCTTAAAAGATACTGGGGAATTCTGGGAGTTGAAGTCACCACTCTTAAAGCACGCTGGCTGGAGAATTCTGGGAGTTGTGTCTACCCCTCTTAAAAGATACTGCAGCGGTTCAAATCTCACCGGCTCAAGGTTGACTCAGCCTTCCATCCTTCCGACGTAGGTAAAATGAGGACCCAGATTGTTGGGGGCAATGTAAAAATATACATTGCTTACTGGTGTAAACTGCTTAGAGAGTGCTTGCACTGTGAGGCGGTATATAAATCTCACAAAATAAATAATAAATAAATAAATAAATAAACAAATAAACAAATAAACAAATAAACAAATTAATTAATAAAAACAAACTGTGAACCGTTGTAAGTTGAGGACTATCTGTATTTATTTTAAAACCCAACTTCTTCTTCTTGCTTTTTCCCACCAATTCAGGAATGGGTTGCAACGAATGTACCCACCCCAACTGCCAACATTCGCTGAACCTGCTTGGCATCGGCCAGTGCGTCGAGTGCGAAAGTGGGGTGCTGGTGTTGGACCCCATCTCCGGGCCCAAGTGGAAAATGGCCTGCAACAAATGCAACGTGGTGGTGCATTTCTTCGAAAACGCACACAAGGTGCGGGTGTCGGCCGAGACGTGCGACGCCTGCGACGCCGCCCTGGTGGACGTGGATTTTAACAAGGCCAAGTCGCCGCTGCCCGGTGGCGAGACCCAGCACTCCGGCTGCGTCTTTTGCGACCCCGTCTTCCAGGACCTGGTGGAATTGAAGCACGCGACCATGAAACACCCCATGCACCGGGGCGGGCAGGGGAAACGGCAGGGGCGAGGAAGAGGAGGCAAGGGCCGGCGGCTCGGGGGGAGGCAGCCCCCTAAGAAGCCGAAAGACAAGATGGCGGCCCTCGCCGCTTATTTTGTATGATCGCCGTTGTGCAGAAGGCGTTTCGTAATAAAATCCCCCGGAGAAAGCTGCTTTCGATTGGTTCTTCTTGGTTTTATTGTGTGGGAAGCCGCTCCCCAGAAAAATGAAATATTTTGGAAAATATTTTTAAAAAGGCAGAATATTATATTTCCCCAATGGAGAAACATGTTTTTAGAGGTAGAAAGTCTTTCTTAATAGCCCACAGCGGATGCCAGCACTTAAGGAGATAAAAGAGCTTATCGAAAGCGGAAGACAGCTATCTAGATGGCTCTATTCATAAGCAAAGCAAACACTGCAGGCAGAAATCCAGTCAAGCCGGGATGTTTCGAAACATCCTTGCAGCCAAATTTGACAGCTAACAAAAGCAGAAGGATAGGACGAGTACAGCAGCCCCTCACCCAAGATCCAGCACAGGACGAAAGCCATTAGCCATAATAGGATCAACCCACTACCATTTAGCAGAAGACAGATCTCACTACGGTGCACAATCTCCTAAGGGGCATTTTGGACATTGCACAATCCCCCCACCAGCAACTCTGAAACTTATAAAACTCCATGTACCCATCAAACCAGTTGATCAGCTGCTCCAGAATCACAAACCCCCATCCGTAAATGGACCCTCTTTCCAATCGGCCTCCATGTTGTTTTCAGCGTCTTTTCTCCCAGCTTGGGAACTGACTCAGATGGATTTTCCTTCCAACAATTAGATCCTAAATGCCTGGGAAACACTGATAACGTTACATAGTTGGGTAATGAAACGTCTGCAAGCAAACGACGAAGCTCGAGAGGGCACCGAGGGCAGCACAATCCTAAATACATATATTACTGTATATCTTTGAGAGATCTTTTTTTTTTAAAGAGCAGACCGAGGAAATTCTGCAAACTTATGCAGGACCCCCAGTATAAAATATCTCCGTGGGTAATATTGAGCATGAAGTGATGTTACATATGCAGTGGGAAGTTCTGCTTATGTTTATAGGATAAACAAATAATTGTGCCTCTTATAATAAAATATGAGAGATAATTGTATTCAAGCCCTCTCTCTCAAATACCCCAAAAGTTTATTATAGGACATTTTATTGGGAATGCTGAAAGAGTCATTTTGGTCCAAAGGTTTTTAAGGCACCAAATTAAACGAGGTCATCCTTGTTGAGTGACTGGCTCATTTAGTGACCGTTTGCAGTTACGACGGCGATGAAGATGTAGGTAACGGAGGGTAGCCCGTCCTCAGGTTTCCGACATTCGCGGGACTGTAAAACAAAGGAAAGCTGAAACGAGATTGTAAGGGCCGCCGTGGTTCCGTTTAGCGACGGCTTTGCTTAGCAGCTGAGTTGCTGGTTGCTAAACTAGAGTTGATGTCAGATCTATGAAATGCACAAGAAATCCCCCAAAATGTGTGCGTGTATGTATAGAGAACTCCGCCTTTTTTATTATTAAAGGAGACCCCCTCCCAAGGAAACTCACTAGTTGCCCTCCCAAAGAAAAGGTTTTGAATGGGAGGGGGTAGAAAAATGTACCTTTTTATTTTATTTTTTGCATTAAAAGACGCCCTCAAGAAATGCACTGGTCTCTCCACTCCCCCAAAATAGGTTTGCATGGGGGTGGGGGGTGTTAGAGAATTGTCCCCTCTTTATTTTTTTGCATTAAAGGACACCCCCAGGAAACCTGCAGGTGTCCCCCCCCCCGAAAAGAAAAGAAAAAAGAAACTTTTGCAAGGGGGGTAACCATTTATTTATTTTTTAATATATATTTTTTGCATTAAAGGACACCCCCAGTGTGTGTTAGAGAAACGTGCATTCATCTGTGTCTGTCTTGTCTGTCTACCTACCTACCTACCATCTATATCATCAATCTATCTATGATCTATAATCTATCACTCTTATCTATCTATCAATCTATCATCTATATCATCTATAATCTATCATCTATCAACTATCTATCCTCTATAATCTATCACTCTTATCTATCTATAATCTATAATCTATCATCTATATCATCTATAATCTATCATCTATCAATCTATCATCTATCTATAATCTATCAATCTATCATCTATATCATCTATAATCTATCAATCTATCAATCTATCATCTACAATCTATCAATCTTATCTATAATCTATCATCTATCTATCAATCTATAATCTCTCTATCTCATCTATCTATAATCTATCTCTCTAACTCTCATCTCCCCTCTCCCCCCAAAACAGGTTTGCATACGACGAGTAGAAAATCGTGCTTTTTTCAGGGTGGGTGGTGGCTTGCATTAAAGGACACCCCCTCCCCGGGAAGGCCTGTCTCTGTCGACCCCCCACCCCCAATCCCACTGATAAGAAAAATAAAACTTTTGCGCTGCTTTTCCTCCCCTTGAACGACCCGCCCAGGAAGCCGGCTGGTTCCCCCCCACCCTCCGCCCCCAGTCCAAATAGGAAAAGTTTTGCATTGCGGGGGAAGAGAAAAAGAAGGCTGGAGAGACGTGGCTTTTCCTTGCAGAAGGAAGTGGGGGGGTGCTGCACTCCCCTTCCCCTTCCCCCCCCTCCCACTTTCCCCCCCCTCCCCATTGTTGGGAGGGGGGTGCAGGAAGCCAGCCGGGCTCGCTGTTCTCCAACCAGCCCCGGGGAAGGCGGCCGTTTGCACCCACCGGGCACCGCCTCCAGCCGGCCTCTCTCTCTCCCTCTCTCTCGCTTTCGGCCATGGCTCGGCCGGAGCTGGCTTGGCTGGCCGGCTTCCTGCACGATTTCCCCGGCCCGTTGGGCCCCGCCGAGCCGCCGCCCTGGGGCGCTTCCACCACCGCTTTGCTCCGGCCGGACGAAGCCCAGGCCGAATTGACCGAGCGGGCTCGCGTGTTCCTGGGCAGAAGGTGAGCTGGACACGCGTGGGGAAAAAAAAGGCCCCCGGGTTTCTTTGCAAGGAAGCGCGTGGAAGGATGCATTGGACGCGTTTCCCTCCTCCACGCGGGCGTTGGTGCAATTTTGGGGTGTTTTTTTTTTGCACGGACACGCGTGGGGGGGAGGTGGGGGGGTGGCAGGGTGCGTGGTTGGGCCCGCCGAGTCCCCCCGCGTGGGCCCTTCTTTTTGCAAAACGGGCCCGGGATCATTTTCTTGCAGCCGCTTTTGCAAGGGGTGGGGGTGAGAACACGCGTGGGGAAAAGGCCCCCACCCCGGCTAGCTCGGCCGCTTTGCAAGGAAGCGCGTGGAAATGCATTGCGCGCGCTCCTCTGTTTTTTTTTCTCCCTCCACGCGGGCGGGTGCAATTTTTTGGTGTTTTTTTTTTGCATGGACACTTCTTTTGCAAAATTTTGCATATTTTCTTGCAGGTTGCTTTGGGTAAGGGGACAGCCGCTTTTGCAAAAAGGGTGGCGGTGAGGGAGGTTTTGCGTGGGGAGCGGATGGATTGGCTTTGGAGGTCCGGCTGGGTGGGCTCCCAACTGGCTGGGGAATCGGCCTTTGTGTTGGGCGTGTGGGATGGGGTTGCTGCCCTAAGCTGTTTCCTAAAGACCAGCCTGGAAGGGTCATTGTAGTTCAGAGTTGAACTGTGGGGTTTTTTGGTGTTTAACATATTAACAGAGTTGGAAGGGACTTTGCAGGTCATCTAGTCCAACCCCCTGCCCAAGCAGGAGACCCTACGTCTGCCTCTACCTAGGATAGAACTCACAACCTCCTGATTGTGAGGCAAGAGCTCCACCTCTAGGCCACAGCAGCTGTTCTCTGAGCTTGGTGGTTTTCTTGCAGACGTTTTGTGACCCAAGTAGGTAACATCATCAGTGCTAGAAGGGAGTGGAGGAAGAGGGGTTGTTAGGTGCTAGAAGGGAGTGGAGGAAGAGGGGTTGTTAGGTCCTTGGTGCTCTCTGAACTTGGGTTTGTTTTTTTTTGCAGACGTTTCATTACCCAACTAGGTAACATCATCAGTGCTAGCTTTGCGTTGAATACCTCACCTGGTTCCTCAGTTCAAACCTTTCCAGAATCTCTGGTTTCAACTCAGGTGCTTCATGCAATAACCTAGGAGGGAAAAATCACCTAACTCAGATTAATTCCAGCCAGGCCGATCATTTTTACATACAGTTGGTGGGTTGTTAAGTGAGTCACACTTCATTTTATGACCTTTTGGGGTTGTTGTGATCTACCTCCATCTTCACTCCCAGCCTCTGTGTGGTTTGTTTTCCGTTGATCAAAATTATGGATGGTTGTTACGCTTTGGGCATTTGTTTAGAAGACTTCCTAATCCTTTGAAGACACAAGATTTTGTAATTTTGTTTTATGCAATCTTCTTCTTCTTTTTCAACTGTCCTGCCCTCAAACCGTCCTTTCATGAAAGGAAGTGTGGAAGTAAACAGAACAATGGTGAGATAAATACTTCTAAGCCGGAGCCTTGAGATCTGTGAAATAGCTTTTTAGTTTTATCTCAGAAGTTGTCCAAAAGCTAATCTGGAGGTTGATTAAATCCAGGGTCATTGCTGGCTTTAATTCACTTGTGGACATTTAGTGAAAAGTGCTCTGGGTTACTTAATGTTGCAAGTTGGATGCTGACTCTGATCTTACAGTACTAACAACAACAACAACAACAATGTCGGTTGGCGGGACCAAGGGGGAGAGCCTTCTCTGTGGGGGCTCCGGTTCTCTGGAACCAACTCCCCCCAGAGATCCGATCTATCCCCACCTTGCTGGCCTTCCGGAAAGCTATTAAGACATGGCTCTTCCTGCAGGTGGGGTGATGTGATCGATGAACACCTTAGGTCTCCCCCAGGTATGAATGTGTTGTTTGGTTTTTTAAAAATCTTTTAATAAATGAAATGTTTTTATTCTTTTGCTACTGTTTTGTATTGTTCTTGTGCTCTGTTATGCTCTGCCCTGAGTCCCCAGGGAGCAGGGCGGCATATAAGAACAGCAAAATAAATGAATAAACAACAACAACAACAACAACAATAAATAATACATGAAACTTGATATTTGTGACACTTTTTTAAATGTTCAGTTGACTGAGTTTCATGTTTAATGAATAAAAGAGATAATATAATAATAATAATAATAATACATGAAACTTGATATTTGTGATGCATTTTTAAATGTTCAGTTGACTGAATTTCATGTTTATAATACTAATACTAATAATACTAATACTACTACTACTACTACTACTACTACTACTACTACTACTACTACTACTACTACTACTAATTTAATTTAATTTAATTTAATTTAATGGATTTGTATGCCGCCCAACTCCCTAGGGACTCTACTACTACTACTACTACTACTACTACTACTAATACTAATACTAATACTAATACTAATAATAATAATAATAATAATAATAATAATAGAAAAAGAACTGGAAAAAATTGCAAAATATCGCAACCTGGCCATTGAAACTACACGATTATGGATGAAACATGTAACAGTGGTACCCATTGTCATCGGGGCACTTGGTACCATGTCTAAGAATTTTATAAAATACATCAAGAAATTGCAGCTTCCTGCAATAACTCCAGCGGAACTGCAAAAAACTGTGCTACTTGGAACATCATATATTTTAAGAAGGTATTTGGTTGATATCTAGAATGCTGGCAGCAACCCGTATCAACCATCAGTGCCAGTCAGTAGTATTTGTGATACATTTTTAAATGTTCAGTTGACTGTGTTTCATGTTTAATGAATAAAAGTATATAAACAACAACAACAAGAGTTGGAAGGGAGCTTGTAGGTCATCTAGTCCAACCCCCCACCCAAGCAAGAGACCCTACACCATTTCTGACAAATGGCAGTCCAGTCTCTTCTTGAAAGCCTCCAGTGATGAAGCTCCCACAACTTCTGAAGGCAACTTCTGTTCCACTGCTTGATTGTTCTCATTGAGCCCAAAATTGCTGTTGTTAAGCCAGATAGTTGTTAAGTGAGTATTGCCCGATTTTACGACCTTTCGTGCCACGGTTGTTAAGAGAATCACTGCAGTTGTTAAGTTAGCAATGACGGTTGTTAAGTGGACCTGGCTTCCCCGTTGACTCTGCTTTTCAGAAGGTCGCAAAAGGGGATCACGTGACCCCGGGACGCTGCAGTTGTCATAAATACGAGTCAGTTTGCAAGCGTCCGAATTTTGATCACTGCAAATGTCGTAAGTGTGAAAAACAGTCGTAAGTCACTTTTTCAGTGCCGTTGTAAACTTCAAACGGACATTAAATGAATTGGGCTGTTGGTTTGGGCTCCGAGCTCCGTCACCATTCGAGGAGACGTCAGTACGCTTTGAATTGCAGTGGACATTAAATGAATCGTCGTAAGTTGAGAACTACCTATAATTCTGCGTATTCTTCATTCGGTTCAGTGGAGCCTGTTCTAAATGATGGATGACAACGGCATATTTCTGATCTCACATAACAGTAATTTTGGCAAGGTTTATCCTTGGAATGTGAAAGATTTTGAGCAAGTCAAAACATGAGTGGAATTTACTTGTCCTCTTTGAATGGAAGAAATAACCCTACCTTGTAAACGTGGCCAGGGGCTATGTTCTATTTCTGCAGTCTGGTGAAATTAAATTTAAATTGTTTTCAAAACGTAGTCCTCTACTTAAAACCATTTAGTGACCGTTCAAAGTTATAACGGCAATGAAAAAAGTGATTTATTATCTTTTTTGCCCAGGACAAAAGAGGCAGAGTGTATCCTTGCACAGGCTATATCCGGTAGGAAATTTTGTAAGGAAAAAGGAAGCGATTGTTTCCAGTTATGGGGCAGAATAGGTTTTTTTTTTTAATTTTTGAAGAATAACAGGAAATTCCAAGAATTAGCTCAGCGCTGCAAATAACCCCCTCGCACTGCAGAAGAAAGAGGTAAACCATTCGAAGCTGAGATTTGTAAGACAGAAACTGACTGGATTGTTTGAAAAGAAATTGTTGTGACTTGTAATTGACAAGACCTGTGGAGTTGATAGGAACTAAAAGGTCTCCCATAAATGGGAGCCGCAGCCTTCATGTTTGATCTCAGTTTATATAAACCCCACTCCTTACTAGCACTGATGATGTTACATAATTTGGCAATGAAATGTCTGCAAGAAAACAACCAAGCTCAGGGAGCACCAAAGACCCCACAATCTTCCTCCTCCTCTTCCTCCTCCTCCTCCTTGCAAACCCCACTCCCCTCTAGCACTGATGATGTTACCTAGTTGGAACTTCTGCAAGAAAACATCAAGCTCAGAGAGCACCAAAGACCCTACAGTCCTCCTCCTCTTCCTCCTCTCAACACACCCCACTTCCTCCTTCCACTGATAATGTTACCTACTAGGGTCATAAAACATCTGCAAGGAAACAACCAAGCTCAGAGAGCACCAAGGACCCCGCAGTCTTCTGCCCTCCCCTTCTCCTCCCCTTTGCACACCCCACTCCCCTCTAGCCCTGATGATGTTACCTAGTTGGGCACTGAAACTTCTGCAAGCAAGCGGCTAACCTCAGAGACCACCAAGCACCCCTCGTATCAACCCCGAGATGCAAATATTCTCCTTTATTGGAAACTCTTCGTTTTGCCTGTTTTCTCTACATGGCTCTTTTCATTCACCCCATCTTTTTTTTCCTTTCATTAGGGGTGCTCCTCCTCTTCTTGCAGCCTCCTTAATTCACGCCGCAGTCAGCGGGATTCTGCAGAGTGACCTCAGTGATTTTAAAAAACAGAACATTGAACAGGATGAAGCTAGTGACAGCGAAACCTGTAAGTATTTGCCTTCCATTGGTACTTATATGTAGTTCACGATCTCTTACAAAAGCTCCTTATTTATTGCATCCAAGGAAAATCTATATAAGATGTTTTATAGAAATATTTTTATTTGCCACCCGAAAGACCGGCAAAAATGTTTAAAGTTAAATCAGTTAAATGTTGGAAATGTCATCAGATACCAGGGTTGTATTACCCAAAGGTGAGTTCCTCCCGGTTCGGACCAGTTCGCCTGAACCGGTAGCAAACCGCTGGTGATGTCACGGAACCGGTTCTGTCAGTGCCGGTCTGTGGACACCGCCATCTTTTTTTTGGAATTTTTTTTGGGGGGAAATTTTTATTTATTTTTTCTTCTGAGCATGCGCAGAAGCCGACTTTCTGGCACTGTGCATTTACTGCCATCTTGTTTTCGCCTTTTTTGGGGGGAGGAATTATTTGAGATTTTTCGGCACTGTGCATGCGCACGAAGCGCACGCTCACCCACGAGGCGCGGCCACGCAGCGTGGGAGGAAGCGAACCTGCAGCGAGATAAGTTAGAACCCACCCCTGGTATTACCATATGTGGTGGACATGCGTAGAAGCAAAAAAATATTGGGCAAAAATTCGTATGTGGTTGGAGAAGATGATACAACAACATATTGATTTAAAACCTGAACTATTTTTGTTGGGGATTTCACCAGAAAATTATAGTAAAGAAAATGTATATTTGATTATCCATGTAATAACTGCAGCTAGAATTGTATTTCCACAAAATTGGAAGAGCGAAGAGATCCCTACGGAGGAGAATGTGATTAGGAAAATATTAGAATGTGCAGAAATGAATAGATTAACACTTGCAATTAAAGGAAAGGAGGAATCTGATTATTATAATATATGGAAGTTATTTTATCAATGGTTAGAGAATAAATATGAAAGCAATGTATCATAAAGTCAAATAAGTTAAGGAAGAGAAATGTTATGATAACAGATATGTTAAATATTAGTAGTAATATAAGAATAGATATAAATAATGAATAGGGTGGTAAACTTCAATTGTTATGACACAAAAATTTGTACTTGGATGACACACTGATTAATGAAAGATGAAATGTTTGTATAAAAGAAAATAAAAAACTTTTACAAAAAACCCCCCACAAAAACTCCTTATTTTCACTCCGATGTTGTTTATCTCTTTCTCCCTAATTAATTGAAAATCATTCAAAATCCGTACATCGTCGTTTACACAGGTAGCTCTCGGCTTATAACAGTTCATTTAGTGACCGTTGAAAGTTACAAAGGCACTAAAAAACTGACTTACGACGCTTTTCCACACTTAAGACCGTTGCAGCATCCCCATGGGTCACATGATTTACATTCGGGCGCTTGACAACTGATTCACATTTACGATGGTCGGAGTGTCCCGGAGTCAAGGGGATCCCCCTTTTGCGACCTTCTGGCGAGCAAAATCAGTCACTGCGCCGCCGTGTTGCTAATTTAACGACGGCAGCGGTTCGCTTAACAACGGTGGAAGAAAGATTGTAAAATAGGCCAAAATTCACTTAAGACACGTCTCATTTAGCAACATAAATATTTGGCTCAATTGTGATCGTAAGTTGAGGACCTCCTGTAAAGTCCAGGTTGAAGATAACCAGGTGAGGCCGTGAAAAGTTTCAAAATACTTGTTTCACTGAGTTCTTTTTAATTCGCCCGCAGTGTTGGAAGCCGCTCCTTTGCAACGCCATTTCTTTAGCAAGCTCTTGGAGATTTGCGGCGAATGGCAGAAAGAGCTTCCCGCCTTGAAGCCGTCCAAGCGCTACCTTCAGATTTCGATCCACACAACTCGTAATACTCGACGGAAGATGGAAGATAGACATATTTCCCTGCCGGAATTTAACCAACTGTTTGGCCTGGAGGTGAGTTCCTAGAAGACGCTAGAGGGAACACACGGATAGAAAAATTGCCCTCCATGATCATGCTAACGTATTTTGGATTTGCAGCTTCTGACCTTTCAGTTCCTCGATGCTCTCTGACCTTGGTTGTTTTCTTGCAGACGTTTCATTATCCAACTAGGTAACATCATCAGTACACTGATGGTAGCTTGGTAATGAAACCTCTACAAGGAAAGCTCAGAGAGCATCAAGGACCTCACAGTCCTTCCTTCCTTCCTTCCTTCCTTCCTTCCTTCCTTCCTTCCTTCCTTCCTTCCTTCCTTCCTTCCTTCCTTCCTTCCTTCCTCATCTCCTTCCTTCCTCTTATTTTCATCTCCCTCCCTCCCTCCCATTCTCATCTCCTTCCTCTCATTCTCACCTTCCTTCCTTCCTCCCTCCCTCCCTCCCTCATTCTCATCTCCTTCCTTCCCTCCTTCCTCTCATTCTTTCTTTCCTTCTTTCCTTCCTTCCTTCCTTCCTTCCTCATCTCCTTCCTTCCTCTTATTTTCATCTCCCTCCCTCCCTCCCATTCTCATCTCCTTCCTCTCATTCTCACCTTCCTTCCTTCCTCCCTCCCTCCCTCCTTCCTCTCCTTCTTATCTTCCTTCCTTCCTTCCTTCCTTCCTTCCTTCCTTCCTTCCTTCCTTATCTCCTTCCTTCCTCTTATTTTCATCTCCCTCCCTCCCTCCCATTCTCATCTCCTTCCTCTCATTCTCACCTTCCTTCCTTCCTCCCTCCCTCCCTCCCTCATTCTCATCTCCTTCCTTCCCTCCTTCCTCTCATTCTTTCTTTCCTTCTTTCCTTCCTTCCTTCCTTCCTCATCTCCTTCCTTCCTCTTATTTTCATCTCCCTCCCTCCCTCCCATTCTCATCTCCTTCCTCTCATTCTCACCTTCCTTCCTTCCTCCCTCCCTCCCTCCCTCATTCTCATCTCCTTCCTTCCCTCCTTCCTCTCATTCTTTCTTTCCTTCTTTCCTTCCTTCCTTCCTTCCTTCCTCATCTCCTTCCTTCCTCTTATTTTCATCTCCCTCCCTCCCTCCCATTCTCATCTCCTTCCTCTCATTCTCACCTTCCTTCCTTCCTCCCTCCCTCCCTCATTCTCATCTCCTTCCTTCCCTCCTTCCTCTCCTTCTTATCTTCCTTCCTTCCTTCCTCATCTCCTTCCTTCCTCTTATTTTCATCTCCCTCCCTACCTCCCATTCTCATCTCCTTCCTCTCATTCTCACCTTCCTCCCTTCCTCTCTCATTCTCATCTCCTTCCTTCCCTCCTTCCTCTCCTTCTTATCTTCCTTCCTTCCTTCCTTCCTTCCTTCCTTCCTTATCTCCTTCCTTCCTCTTATTTTCATCTCCCTCCCTCCCTCCCATTCTCATCTCCTTCCTCTCATTCTCACCTTCCTCCCTCCCTCCCTCCCTCCCTCATTCTCATCTCCCTTCCTTCCTTCCTTCCTTCCTTCCTTCCTTGCTAGGAGGAGACTATGGTGGGGGAACTGGACTTCCGGTTGGCTCCAGAATTGAACAGGGGGCTTCCGGTTAGGATCTTTGTGGCTCTTTTGAGTGTTTAAGGTTGCCGACCCCTGTCTTAGATAGACTTTCTTTTAAGCTTGGGTCAACCCACCCGTTTTGTATTTTTCTGCTGTCTTTCCTCACCCTGGCCACTGAAAGGATGACGTCGATCGAGGCTACTTTGCCGTCTACGATGGCCATGGAGGGATCGACGCTGCTAATTATGCCGCCACCCATTTGCATGTCAACTTGGCGCGTCACAAGAAGCTTCTGGAAAGCCCAGGGGAAGCGCTGAGAGAGTCCTTCCAGAAGACGGACGAGATGTTTCTCTCAAGAGCCAGGAGGGAGGTGAGTGGGGTAGAAGGGTCAAAGGGACCAAATGCCAATAGATCCTTGACCAAAGAGGATATGTAAAAATTAGGGGGTGAGTTTGGAGAAAGGTGTTCTCTTGGCAAGTGACTTTTCTTTACAGGTAGTCCTCGACTTAAAGGTTCATTTAGCGACCGAAATTACAACATCACTGTCACGATGTGAATATTGCCAGTTGTGCATCTCTATGTTTTTTTTACTGTTTCTTGTATTTATGGTCAAGCAGACATATGATATATTCTACTACGCATGCCTGCATTCCAGAGGTCTCCTCCTTTCTTTCTCTTCGCCATTTCTACCAAGGTAGAAGTGATTTATTCATTAGCCGATAAGATGTAGCCTTAATAAGGATTTTTTTTTATTATTTTCTACTGAAATAAATATTTTGTTAATTAGATTTGAATCTCGGTTTTTATTTTTCTAAGTAAAAATGTTTTCAAAAGGGAAGCAACGATCCATCGACCTCCGGGGGATCTCCCCCCGCTAACAATCACTGGAAAAAAGTGACTTATGACCACTTTTTCATAGTTATGACCGTTATAGCATCGCCATGGTCATGTGATCAAACTTCAGATGCTTGGCAACTGGCATGTACTTACGACAGTTGTAATGTCCCGGGGTCAAGTGATCCCTTCTTGCGATCTTCTGAAAGTCAATGGGGAAGCCAGATTCCCTTAACAACCAAGTTACTAACTGAACAGCTGCAGCGATTTACTTAATGACTGTGGCAAGAAAGGTGGCAAAACAAGGGCAAAGTTCACTTGACAAATGTCTCGCTTAGTTGGAGTTGAAATTTTGGACTCCGTTGTGGTCGTAAGTCGAGGACTTACCTGTGCCTACTTTCAGTTGGTTGAGATGCCAGCAACCCAAACAGATGTTGGTTTGCAGAGTGGATTTGAGATGAACGTGTGAAAAGAAATGGAAAAGTAGTTGAGATGAATATGTGTGTGGAAAAAACCTTGGGAAATGATGAAAAAAAGGTTGTAAAATTGGGTGAGACTCACTTAACTTTAAGTCCCACTTTAGACATGAAAGCCAGCTGGGTGACTTTGGGCCAATCACCAGGAGACTGGGAGTTCTAGTCACGCCTCCGACATGAAAGCCAGCTGGGTGACTTTGGGCCAATCACCAGGAGACTGGGAGTTATAGTGACGCCTCAGACATGAAAGCCAGCTGGGTGACTGGGCTGAGCACTAGGAGACTGGGAGTTCTAGTCACGCCTCCGACATGAAAGCCAGCTGGGTGACTTTGGGCCAATCACCAGGAGACTGGGAGTTCTAGTCACGCCTCAGACATGAAAGCCAGCTGGGTGACTTTGGGCCAATCACCAGGAGACTGGGAGTTATAGTGACGCCTCAGACATGAAAGCCAGCTGGGTGACTGGGCTGAGCACTAGGAGACTGGGAGTTCTAGTCACGCCTCCGACATGAAAGCCAGCTGGGTGACTTTGGGCCAATCACCAGGAGACTGGGAGTTCTAGTCACGCCTCAGACATGAAAGCCAGCTGGGTGACTTTGGGCTGAGCACCAGGAGACTGGGAGTTCTAGTCACACTTGCGACATGAAAGCCAGCTGGGTGACTTTGGGCCAATCACCAGGAGACTGGGAGTTCTAGTCACGCCTCAGACATGAAAGCCAGCTGGGTGACTTTGGGCCAGTTCCTCTCTCTCTCTCTCGGCCCAACTCACGTCACAGAGTTGTTTGTTGTGGGGAAAACAGGAGGAGGAAGGTGCGTTCACAGCTTTTGAGCTATTTGTAAAAATAATCTGTCTTGCTTAACCGCAGAAATCCTAGTCTCAATTTTCGTAAATTGAGGACTAACTGTAGAGGATTAGAATACATTGGCCGTTGTTAGCCTCAACATTGGGTCTGCCGTTGCAAGAAAAAGATCAGACTTCTGGATCTGCTGCAAACGTTTTCATTTATTAATGGATTTGCAGCGTGCTTTGTAATGTATTTTATATACCAACATAATGGCAGGTGTGGTTTTGTGCGTGCAGAGAATACGGGGTTTTTTTGGGTCACAGTTTCGGTATTAGCGATCACCGATCTCGGCTGGAAACAGAACTCACGCGAGTAACAAAGATCTCTTTGTTTTCTTGTTTTCTTTCTTAAAAAAAAACACACACTTGGTTTTTGTTCCAGTTCCCGTGTGGTTTGCACAGTTTTAAAACTGGAAGCTTAGGAGGGAAATTGTCATACATAATAATGGGCCTTGTGCAGAGGCTGAAATGAAACCTCCAGAAAAAAATATGTGTTTTCCTCAAAATTATGCATGTCTTCGTTATAAAAATTGAAGAAAGAGAGGGAGGATAGAGGTACCTGCATGCATATCTGAGTGGCAGTTATTATTTAATAATCACTGATGAGAAGACATTGTGGGTGGTGCACAACATGTGGTGTCAATTCAGTGTCATCTCACATCTTTTAAGAGAATAGAGTCCTCGAATTACGACCGTAACCGAGCCTAACATTTCTGTTGCCGAATGAGACTGTTGTTAAGTGAGTTTTGGCTCATTTTACCACCTTTCTTACCCCAGTTGTTAAGTGAATCACTGCAGTTGTTAAGTTAGTAGCACGATTGCTAAGTGAATCTGGCTTTCCTGTTGACTTGGCTTGTCTTGAAGTCGCAAAAGGGGATCATGTGACACATGCCAACATAAATACAGGTCGTTCTCGACTTAGGATACAATTGATCCAAAAATGTAGTGGCCAAGTGAGAAATTTGTTCGGTGGGTTTTAATTTACCCCATTTTACACATTTGTTAAGTGAATCAGTGCAGTTGTTAAAATTAGGAACATGGTTGCTAAGTGAATCTGGTGATCGTCATAAATATGAACCAGTTGCCAAGCATCTGAATTTTGATCACATGACCATGTGTCAACCCTGAATCTGACTTGACTGAAGCCATTTTTGACCGTTTCAGTGTTGCCACACTAGAGCTGAGGGATAGGGAGGGGGGAATTGAGATTGAAGGGAACATCTAGTCAAAACAACATATTTTCTCTTGGGAACCAAGGTCATTCTCACACCTGGTCGGAGGAAGGAGTGATGCTACCTGTAAGAGTTGCCAAGCGCCCGAATTTTGATCACATGACCATGAGGCGGGGGCAACAGTTGTACGTGTGTAAGAAGACCATAAGTCACTTTTTTCAGTGCTGTCGTAACAGTGAATGGTCACTAAACAATTGGTTACAGATTGAGGATTACCTGTTTCCTTTAGCAGAATATTCATAGAAGATCTGTCTCTGCCATGTGGTTAACCAACAGGTGTGACTTTTTCTCATGTGTTATATTTCAGTCTTGGGGGAGGCAAATTAACTTTTTCTGCTTTTTGAAACATGTCCGCAGAAGCTTCGGGGCGGCTCCACAGTGGTGTCTTGTTTCCTGGTTGACGACAAACTACACATAGCGTGGCTGGGGGACTCACAAGTGATGTTGGTCCAGCAAGGAAAAGTTATAACTCTGATGGAACCGCACAAACCAGAACGAGAGGTAATTGCAGTTCTTTACAATTTGTACTCTATGTTTATTTTGGCTCACCTTGATATAAAAACAGTCATTGACCTACTTGGAAGGTCCCCCATTGTCCGAAAACCTGATTCCTTTCCGTAGCCTTGATTTATTTTTTAATTGAAGAATAACACAGTTGGAAGGGACCTTGGAGGTCAAGCAGGAGACCCTATACCAGTGATGGCTAACCTTTTCAGACCGAGTGCCCAAAGCACGGTCAAAATACATATTTTGAAAGGTTTTAAAGGAGATCGTGTTTTCCTTGAACTGTATGAAAATGGAGCCTGAATGAAATTGAAAAGGGATGCCATTTTTCTTCATCACATTTTCCACATCTCTCCTTCCTTTGTTGCGTTGTTGCACAACAAAGGCTTAGGTGTGTGCATTTCCTTGCCCTTATAGGATGAGCGACAGCGCATAGAAGATTTGGGAGGCTGCATAACATACATGGACTGTTGGCGTGTAAACGGCACCCTGGCTGTTTCCAGAGCGATTGGTAAGCGTAGTTTCCTAAAGATAGTTGGACAATACGTACAGGTGGTCCTCTACTTAAGACCACAAATGAGCCCAAACTTGTCAGTCAGTGATTACCTACATTTGCTGAAAATTAGCCCAAATGATACAGCCAGCTAAACAGGGCATTGGGAGATCGGTGGCAACTTTTCGTTTTCGATCAAGCAGGATTGATTCAGATTGTTAGCCTCCACAAATAGAAACTACCCCCCAAAAAATTGTTTCTATGAGAAAAACTGTGACAGCAAAGTGAAGGGTTTTTGGGCAAGAAACTGGTAAAGAATGAGATTATTACCAAACAAAAGAGCCAGACATACAGTATTCCAATTTCTAAATCCTAAATTCTTTGTGTGTCCAATCACATTGGGCCAAATAAAGCTAAGCTATCCTATCCTATCCTATTATTTCTGTCATTCTCCTCTCCCCTCCCCTCCATTAAATTACATTCCACCCCACCCCACTCCTACTCTACTCTAATTATTTCTGTCATTCTATTCTATTCCATTCCATTCCATTCCATTCCATTCCATTCTATTCTATTCTATTCTATTATTAATTCTTATTCTTCCATTCCGTTCCGTTCTGTTCTGTTCTATTCTATTCCTATTCTGTTCTATTCCATTCCATTCCATTATTAATTCTTATTCTTATTCTTATTCTTCCATTCCATTTATTTATTTATCCTCACCAATATTTATTTATTTATTTATTTATTTATTTATTTATCTATCTATCTATCTATCTATCTATCTATCTATCTATCTATCTATCTATCTATCATCGTCTGTCTGTCTGTCTGTCTGTCTGTCTGTCTGTCTGTCTGTCTGTCTGTCTGTCTGTGAGATTTATATACCGCCTCACAGTGCAAGCACTCTCTAAGCCAGTGGTTCCCAACCTGGGGGTCGGGACCCCTTTGGGGGTCGAACGACCATTTCCCAGGGGTCGCCCCAATATCCTCAGCTCTCCCCCCCACTGCCACAAGCCTGGCCATATCGACTCAACTCGCCCGAGCCCTCCGATTGGTCGGGAGAGGTGTGATTCGGTGAGAGGCATTTGTGATGCCTGGCGGCCGAGCTTTGACAGCATCAGCCAAGGGGCCAGCTTTGCTTTGAATTCTGGGAGTTGAAGTCCAGGCACCTTAAAAGTTGCTGAGATTGAGAAATATTGCTGTACACTTGTTGGTTATCAAGTCTAAATACAGAAGTAGATTTGTTGTGGAAGATGATATTCCTTGTGCTCTTGCAAAGATTGGCCCGAGAATTTCTGATCTGGCATAATTACATATTGTTTTTGTGATTAATCGCTATGCTTTAATTATGTTCAATTTGTAACAATGAAAATACATCCTGCATATTAGCTATTTACATTACAATTCATAACAGTAGCAAAATTACAGTTATGAAGTAGCAACGAAAATAATTTTATGGTTGGGGGTCACCACAACATGAGGAACTATATTAAGGGGTCGCGGCATTAGAAAGGTTGGGAACCACTGCTCTAAGCAGTTTACACCAGTAAGCAATGTATATTTATATTGCCCCAACAATCTGGGTCCTCATTTTACCTACCTCGGAAGGATGGAAGGCTGAGTCAACCCTGAGCCGGTGAGATTTGAACCGCTGACCTGCGGATCACAGTCAGCTAAAGTGGCCTGCAGTACTGCTTCTAACCGCTGCGCCATCTCGGCTCTTCCATTATTCTGTTCTGTTCTATTCTATTCTATTCTCCAGAGGTCTTCAAACCTGGCAACTTTAAGACTTGTAGACTTCCAACTCCCAGAATTCTCCAGCCAATATAGATGGCTGGAGAATTCTGGGAGTTGAAGTCCACAAGTCGTAAAGTTGCCAAGTTTGGGGACCCCTGCTATAGTCTATTCTATTGTATTCTGTTCTTTTCTATTCCACTCCACCCCACCCCACCCCACCCCATCCCATTCCCATTCCGTTTTTAATATTCACGGAAACCCTGGCATCTCGGAAAACCTTGGCATGTTGGCTGCCATTGAGGCGCTCACATTAAAACCTGTTCTGTACAGTGCATTGCCATAGTAACTCAAACCTGACAGCGCACATTGAGGGAATGAAGTTCGTGCTGTTCGCTCCCAAAGCATCTGCAGTGATATTTTTAATATTTTCAATAGGCGCCCAGAAGCGCACGTTAATATTCAAGGCTAACGCTCAGATGATTAGGTAATGTTCCTGTTCGCTCAGATTATTAGGTAACGCAAATGCAGGTAGTCCTCACTATACAACTATTCATTTAACGGCCGAGTGAAAAAAGTGACTTATCACCAGTCCTCACACTTACAACTGCCTCAGCAACCACAAGGTCATGCGGTCAGAATTCGGGAGTTTGGCAACTGGAGCATATTTACGTATTTATGACAGTTGCTTGATTCCCATTTGCGACCTATACCAGCTGGCTCTGACAAGCAGAGCAGTGGTGGGATCCTACCGGTGCGGTCCGGTGCGTAGCTCCGGTAGGGAGCGGCCGATTGCGCAATTTGCACACGACCGCTCCGGTGCCGTCTTCGCCAGTCCGTCGCGCGCATCGCCATCTTTTTAAAGAATTTTTGGGCTTTTTTGCTTCTGCGCATGCGCGGAAGCAAAATCTCGCGAGGGGATGCATGCGCGAGATTTTGGCGAGATTTTGCTTTGCGCATGCGCAGAAGCAAAATTGTGCGAGGGCGTGCGTGTAGCGAGTGCGCATGTGCACGAAACCTGGAGATGCGCACTCAGCGCACTGATAGCAACAGAGGAGCAACCCGCCCCTGAAGCAGAGTCATTGGGGGAAGCTAAAATTACTTAACAGCCATGTTGATTCCCTTAACGGCAGAGATTTGCATAACAACCATGGCCAAAGTCGTAAAATGGGGCACAGCTCTCTTAACAATCACCTTGCTTTGTAACCAAACGATCCAGAAATGAACTTCGGTCGACAATTGTGGTGATCTGTGGTTTGTGAGACCATTCACTTTTTGCCTTCTTTCTTTTGCTTCTTCTCTTTTCTTTGACATCAAAGGCCACCCCTTGTCATTTAATCGCCCGCATCTGTTGGGACACCCCGTTTTCTTCACATCAACGTGACAACATCACAAATATCCTCCTGATGCCTTCAGAAATAATTCCCTAACAATGTGGGGCCATTTTTGAACCAAAAGAAGGAGAAAGAGAAATGATGTTCGGTGTGTAACAGGGGAAATGACAATTTACCTCAGTTGCGGTCAAATCTGAATTTGTTCGGTCGGCTGTGGACCGAAGGAATTGGATCCTGTCCTCCTTTTATGAATACAGGTAGTCCTCGACTTACGACCACAATTGAGCCCAACATTTCTGTTCTTAAGTGAGATAACATGGCGCTTTCCCCCATGTTACGACCTTTCTTGCCACAGTTGTTAAGTGAATCACCAGCCCTTGTAACACGGTTGTTAAGTGAATCTGGCTTCGCCATTGACTTTGCTTGTCAGAAGGTCGCAAAAGAGGATAACTTGACTCCGGGTCACTGCGACCGTCATAAATCTGAGTTAGTAGCCAAGCGTCTGAATTTTGATCACATGACCATGGGGCTGCCGTCAAGGCCGTAAGTGTGAAAAATATCACAAGTCGCTTTTTTCAGCGCCGTTGTAACTTTGAACGGTCACTAAACAATCGTAAGTCGAGGACAGACTGTGTTTATCTCCTGTTTCTCGTCTTTCTTTTAAAAACTTTTTTTACAGGGGATCCCCTTCAAAAACCTTACATCTCCGGCTGCGCGGATGGCGCATCGTTTGAGCTGACGGGGAAGGAAGATTACGTCCTCCTCGCCTGCGACGGGTTCTTCGATGCCATCCAGCCGGTCGAGGTGGTGGACCACGTCTTGGAGCACTTAACGCAAAACCACGGAGATGGCCTTCGGACCGCGGAGAAGCTGGTGGCCGCAGCGAAGGAGAGCGGTTCTACCGACAACATCACCGTCCTGGTCCTCTTTCTACGCGAGCCCAAGGACATTGTGGCCGACTGTCTCAGAGACCTCAAAACCAGCCTTGTGGGGGAGAGCCCATCGGTTTCCTTCTTCAGCTCTGGCGCTAACAACTGAAAGACCATCCACCTTCAAAGCTACATCTGCAACTCTGCCGAAGCCCATCGTCCAGAGGTCAACAAGTTTTTTAAGATCAGCTCTTCTACGTCGGAAAACCAAATATGGCGCCTGGGATGGATTTGATATTGGGAAAGAAAATCCATCCAGCTTGTTCCTTAGCCCAGGGCCATGCGTGGGGTGGTATAACGTCAAACTCTACAGCTGGAGAAAGGGTAGGACGGAAGCCCCAACCTTCTCTTGAAGACCTCATCCGGAGGTGAAAGGGCGGACTTAAATTTCTTGCCGACTTGGGGGTTTTCCACGGAGAAAGGATGGAGTTTGGTCGGTCAGGCTGAAGTGATAATATAGCTCAAGCATATCGTAAAAAAAATAGGGGTTGGTGGTTGAAGGCCTTACTTCTTGAGATGTTCCGATGCGTGTCCTCATCTTCTGCTTGGTTTCCGGCTTGTGCAGGGGGTTGGACTAGAAGACCTCCAAGGTCCCTTTCAACACTGTTATTCTGTTGTCTCGGACGAGAGCCAAAAGTATGTTTTAATCGAGGTGGCATCGTTGAAAACGGCTTAAATCGCCTTGGGCTGAAAGAGGGCTGTGTTGGGAGGGGGGTCTTTCGGAAATTAACCACTGAATAAGCTATGGCTTATTTGCGCAAAGAAATTCAGTATTAAGTTCAGGATTGGGGCATCCAACTGTCTTGTTCTGCATCTTGTGTTTGTGCTTTTGTATACCAAAGAAAATATTAGCCAAGAATGTCAACTATGAGAGATTTAAGAAAACGAAGTGTAAGGACGTGATAATAATCTACTGCCCCCCTTCCCTTTCCCCAATTATTTAATATGTCAAACCTGCATCAAACTCATATATGGTCATACAGTATTCATAAGTTAAGCTGAGATAACCTAAGTTGCAGTTGAATTGCCAAACATGGGGTTTTTTTTTGTGTAATTGTTATCTGTTGTCATTTTTTAATTTAACTCTTTTATTATTTCTCTACTCACCTGTATGTTCAGCCTTTTTAAAAAATATTCTCCCAGAGGGTTTATTTTAATCAGTGCACGTTTACTGTTATTTTATCACTGGTATTTTGAAACGGGCTGCTGTCAGATGTCATTCACCTGCTGACGAAGAAGTAGAATACAGATAGCTCTCGACTTAATGACCACAATTGAGTCCAAAATCCCTGTTGCTAAGCGAGACATTTGTGAAATGAGTTCTGCCTCGTTTTACGAACCTTTCTTACCACAGCCGTTAAGTGAACTACTGCAGTTGTTAAGATAGAAACACGGTTGTTAAGTGAATCTGGCTACCCCATTGACTTTGCTTGTCAAAAGATCACAGAAGGGGATCACACGATCCCAGAACATTACAATCGTCATAAACATGAGTCAGTTGCAACGGTCATAAGCGTGAAAAATGGTCGCAAGTCACTTTTTCCAGTGCCGTTGTAACTTTGAACGGTCACTAAGTGAATTGTTGCAAGTCGAGAACTATCTGTGTTCTGTTTTATCTTCATGGGAGTTTATTTCAGACGTTTAAAAAGTTCCTCAAACTCTCGAGGCCTTTTTCTAAAGGCATGCTGAGATCTTTAGAATTCAGGAACGCTTTTCCCTGTTAAACGGTGACTGGAAATGACTGGAAATTTTCCAAAACACAAGAGGCTTTGAGTTAAATGAAACAATCTTGGTGTTTCTTTTAATCAGGCGCTGTTACAAGAAAGCACATTTTTTGAGGCTTAAACCCGAAGCGGTGCTATAGATAAGTTTAAACTTGAATCTGACAATAAAGAAAAAAAAATTGGTTATGAAGAGCAACAGGAAAAGCAACTAGAATAGAATCTTTAAAAAAGTGTTGTTATTCTCTGCTTTATAATTTCCTTTTTGCTTATTACTGTGAAGTTGCAGGGAAACCTAGCTAGAATTGGTTTTTTTCCCCCTACAGCATCCAGCTCATATGTGATCTGAACCAGGGTTAAACCTTAGCTCATCTCTTAATCCATGTAAGTTGCAATTCCGGGTTCATTTGCTAATGCAGGTAAACCTCTACTTACGACTGCAAGGGAACCCAAAGTTTCCACCGCTAAACAAGGCCGTTGTTAAGTGAGTTTTGCCCCCTTTTGCGACCTGCCTCGATAACCGTTGTTAAGGGAGCCTCAGCAGTTGTTAAATTAGTATCACGGTTGTTCAGCGGATCAGGCTTGTCAGAAAGTCGCAAAAGGGGATTGCGTGACTACCCCCACCCCCGGAACACGGCAACCGTCATAAATACGAGTCAGCTTGCCAAGCGTCCGAATTTTGACCCCGTGACCCCGGGGGATGTTGCAATGTTTTTAAGCAGAGGTGATAATTCAGCAGGTTCTGACCGGTTCAAGCAAACCGATAATAGGCCCACCCACCCTGGTGCTATGCCGTCCTATTTTGGCACATTTTGAAGCCACGCGCATGTGTGCAAGCCACGTGCAAGAGCGCATCGCACATGCGGAAGGCCACACGCGCGTTCGCTCACATTTGCGAACCGGTAGGGAAATAAATTAAATACCACCTCTGGTCCTAAGTGAGAAAAATGGTCATAAGTCATTTTCTTCAGTAGCCTTGTAATTTTGGTCACTAAACGAACGGCTGTATGTTGAGAACTAGCAATAGAGCAAATCGCTTAGCAGTGGCGTGAAATGGTCTCTTTTAAGGCGGGTACGACGAGCTACAATCTGTACGTCTGAACGGTTGATTTTTAGACTTAGAGATTCTCTCCTTACCTTTTTCCCCGTGGTGGAGGGGGAAAAAAAATTAGCCGTGCCCTATTCTTTCTCGAACCTTCAAGAAACTACAGAACGGGCCAGAAATCTCGTAAACGAGGAGAAAGGTTGCAGAGATGCTTTTCCCTGCTTGCTAATCAGGTTGACAATGCAGCATTATACAGAAAGCGCCATTTTTAGAAACAATGGGAGGAGGTGGTAATTTTAAGTAAATCCACCCTCTTGACAGAGGTAATGGAGGGTGAGGGACTAATGAGAAAGCGTTTAGGAATTATTAGTGCCTGGAGGAAGGAAGGGAAAGCTACAGATGCCTGCTTCTTTTTAAAAAGAGGCATAGTTCTGGATAATGCCTAGCAGACACACACAGAGAGAGAGATCAACAGAGTTGGAAGGGACCTTGTAGGTCATCTAGTCCAACCCCCCCCCTACACCATTTCTGACAAATGGCAGTCCAGTCTCTTCTTGAAAGCTTCCAGTGATGAAGCTCCCACAACTTCCGAAGGGAACTTCTGTTCCTTTAGTTGATTGTTCTCACTGTCAGAAAATGTCTCCTTATTTCCAGTTTGAATCTGTCCTTGTTCAGCTTCCATCCATTATTCCTTGTCTAGCCTTCAAGTGCTTTGGAAAATAACTTGACCCCTTCCTCTCTGTGGCAGCCCCTCAAATACTGGAAGACTGCTATCTTGTCTCCTCTGGTCCTTCTCTTCACTAGACTAGCCATGCCCAGTTCCTGTTCAAGATCACGTGAAGTATTAGTACCGCTGTATAAAGCTTTAGTAAGACCACATTTAGAATACTGCATCCAGTTTTGGTCACCATATTATAGAAAAGATGTTGAAAGAGTGCAGAAAAGAGCAACAAAGATGATTAGTGGGCTGGACGCTAAAACATGATGAAGAACGGTTGCAGGCATGGCTAGTCTAGTGAAGAGAAGGACCAAGGAAGACATGATATTCCAATATTTGAGGGGTTGCCAAAAAGAAGAGGGAGTCAAGCTATTCTCCAAAGCACCTGAGGGTAGGACTAGAAGCAATGGGTGGAAACCAATCAAGGAGAGAAGCAACCTAGAACTAAGAAATTCCCAGTGAGAGCAATTAACCAGTGGAACGACTTGCTTCCAGAAATTGTGGGTGCTCCATCACTGGAGGCTTTTAAGAAGAGATTGCACAACCATTTGTCTGAAATGGTATAGGGCCGTGATGGCGAACTTATGGCACACGTGCCAGAGGTGGCTCGCGGACCCATATCTGAGGGCATGTGAGGCGTTGCCCTATGTCGGTGCTGGCCAGCTGATGTTCGGCCTTCCAGAAGGTGTGGGGGAGGCCGTTTTCGCCCTCCCCAGGCTTCAGGAAAGCCTCCGGAGCCTGCGGACGGTGAAAAACTGGCCCAATGGGCCTACTGGAAATTCATTTCTGAACTTCCGGTAGGCTGTTTTTCACCATCCACGGCTCCGGAGGCTTTCCTGAAGCCTGGGGAGGGTGAAAAACGGCCCAACCAGCATACCAGAGGTCCGGAGGCTTCAGTAACGCCTGCGTGCATGCACGGGGTTGGGGGACAGCGCAGAGGGGGGTTGTGCACACATGCGCGGGGGGAGGGCATTGCATTATGGGTGTTGGCACGTGCGTGCGCGCTATCACGCATGCAAGCACGCGCCCTTTTGGCCCCTGAGCAAAAAAAGGTTCGCCATCACTGGTATATAGGGTCTCTTGCTTAGAAGACATCTAAGATCCCTCCCAACCTTATTATTCTATGTTCTATAATTATCTGGGTAAATTAATATAAATTATGATAAATTGGAGTGGGTGCTCCATCACTGGAGGCTTTTAAGAAGAGACTGGACAGCCGCTTGTTTGGAATGGTATAGGGCCGTGATGGTGAACCTATGGCACGGGTGCCACAAGTGGCACGCGGAGCCATATCGGTGGGCACGCGAGCTCAGGTCCAGCGTGCATGTGTGCACCAGCCGGCTGATTTTCGGGCCTTCTGGGCCCACTGGGAGTCGGGAAACAGGCTGTTTCCAGCCTCCAGAGGGGTGGGGAAGGCCGTTTTCGCCCTCCCCAGGCTCCTAGAAAGGCTCTGGAGCCTGGGGAGAGCGAAAAATGGGCGTGCCATTGCATGCTGGGAGCAGGGGGGTCATGTGTGCATGTGCGGGGGTGCATGGAATTATGAGTATGGGCACGCACACACGTAATCCCCCGCATTCCCTCCCCTTTTGGCACGCGAACCAAAAAAGGTTCGCCATCACTGGTATAGGGTCTCCTGCTGAAGCAGAGGGGTTGGACTAGAAGACCTCCAAGGTCCCTTTCAACTCTGTTATTCTGTAGAGAGTAAAAGAATGGATCCGGATTTATTTTGGGTGGGTGGGTTGGTTGATTGTTCCAGTATCGTTTTTCCTTCTTGGCAGGTTACCGCCTGCCTTACACACCTGCTGTTGTAGTGAAACGTTCTCCAGGTTGCTGGGGGACTTGACAGACCTTGACAGAATGAATGACTTGATTGTTTAAGCAGAACTGGCAGCTCGGATGGTTAATTACAGCATCGGGTTTAATAATTGACACTTAACAGAGCTCAAAAGTAAGACAGCGTGTTCTGTCTTCGCCTTTTAACGTGCTGCTAGCGATTGGAATCTTTATTATAAGAGTTCTGCATGGTAGGACTTTGGTCTCGGATTGGTCTTCTGAAGTTCGTGCTTGTAGTTCCTTAGTTAGAACAATATTGGTTTTCGTCCTGCAAGGCAAGTGAGATTATGGACGAGTCGTCTGCAGAATTGGAGGAGATAAAAAGAGAATGGATGTTTTGAGAAATGCAGGTTTAGTTCTTTCAATCAGAGCGACCTTGGTCTGACTCCGATCTTGCAGGGTAACTATACTTGAATAGGTTTCCACCAGGACAAAGTCATGCTTGCTTCGTGGCTCATTGCAAAGTCGCTTTCAGAAGGACTTTAGATGTTGGATGAACTTCATTTCCTCATGAAGATGTAGGCAGGTGGAGTTCCATGTCTCCTTCTGGAAGTTTGTTTTGTTCTCGGAGGGTTCTTTGAAAAAGAAGGAGGAGGAGGTCTGTAGGGTCATTGGTGCTTGCTCTCTCAGCTTGGTTGTTTATTTCCAGACGTTTCACTACCCAACTAGCTAACATCATCAGTGCTAGAAGGGAGTGGGGTTTGCTCTATATACAATAATTGACAGGGCAAACTAATTGTATATAAACAGAGAGCAAACTCCACTGCCTACTAGCACTGATGATGTTACCTAATACGGGTAATGGACGTCTGCAAGAAACCAACCGAGCTCAGAGACCACCAAAGACCCCTTAGAAACATCTACTCTGGGAAACAGAAGTGAAATCTGGCTGAAAGCAGAGAAGGAACAAGAGATGGCTGTTGGAGAAGTAGGGGTGTGTGTTGTGTAGATAATTCTGGAGCTGGCAGTCCTGCTATGGCAAACAGTGTAGGCGGACGTATCGTAGGATACACAGAAGATGTCTCCGTTCAGTATATAACAGTGATGGCGAACCTTTTTTTGCTCAGGTGCCAAAAGGGCACGCACGATAGCGTGCGCGCACGTGCCCACACCCATAATGCAATGCCCTCCCCCCACGCATGTGCGCACAACCATCACCCCCGTGCTGCCCCCCTTGCACATGCGCACAGGCCTCACTGAAGCCTCCGGACTTCCGGTAGGATAGTTGGGCCTGTGGATGGCAAAAAACGGGCCTACCGGAAGTTCGTTTCCGAACTTCCGGTAGGCCCGTTGGGTCCATTTTTCACCATCCACAGGCTCCGGAGGTTTTCCTGAAGCCTGGGGAAGGCGAAAACTGCCTTCCCCCACCTACGGAAGGCCGAAAATTAGCTGGCCAGCATGCACATGCGTGCTGGAGCTGACATAGGGCAACGCCTCACGTGCTCTCAGATATGACTCTGCGTGCCACCTGTGGCATGCGTGCCATAGGTTCGCCATCACGGGTATATAACATCTTCTCCCCGATGGTTGCCATTCGAAAAAGGACTTCAGATTTGGGCTCAGGATTTTTTGTTATCTACCTGCAGCGTCATCCGGAATTGCCTTTGCAGAAGAATTTATCACTCACCTGGGTTTCGTTTCCGTTGAGCTCAATTTTTCCTAGGGAACTCCTGACATTGAAGTCTTTGGAGCCTGGTGCCTTACGACTTGAGAATGTTTATTTTGATTTCACCACCCGAAAGAAGGAAATGAGATGCAGGTTGTTCTGGAGTTACGACGGCCGTTGGGAGCAGAATTGCCCTCGCTAAGTGAGGCGGTTGGCTTGTTAAGGGAATCACTGGAGGTGTTCAGTGTCATCAAGCGAATCTGGCTAAGGGAGCCGCACCCAGTTTTATGACCTCCTTCGCCAGGGTTGTTAAGTGAATCTCTGGTTGTTAAGTGATTCAAGCGGTCGTTGAGTGAATCCAGCTTCCCCCAGTGTCTTTGCTTGTTGGAAACCAGCTGGGAAGGTCACAAATGAAGATCACATGACCCCAAGATGCTACATGCCGGCTGCAGAGCGCTTGAATTTTGATCACATGACTGGGATGCTACAATGGTCATAAATGCGAGGACTGGTTGTAAGGCACTTTTTTTCAGTCCTGTTGCAACATCGGTGAGAATCTCTTCTTCCCTTCCTCCTCTTGTGCCTTTCCTGAACACGTCCTACGATAAATTTCTGATTATTCCTTAGAATACATCCTTATACTCATCTCGTCTTATTGCATCCATCAATATATGTTACATAATTATAATATTTAGGAAATGTATATTAAACTTCCTGCTTTGGAAAGACAGATGAATATAAGGTAGCCTGGCAGGGCTCAGCACCCACCTTCGGTGCCACGAATCCCAGAATTCTGTGCCCACACTGGCGGATAACCCCAGATTTTAGAAACTGCCATGGGGGCAGGACAAGAAGCAACGGATGGAAACTAACCAAGGAGAGAAGCAACCCAGAACCAAGGAGAAATTTCCTGACAATTTAGAACAAATTAATCAATGGAACAAGTTGCCTCCTGAAGTTGTGGATGCCCCAAAGTTTTTAAGAAGAGGTTGGACAGCCATTTGTCTTGAATGGTATATAGGGTTGGACTAGAAGACCTCCAAGGTCCCTTCCTGCTCTGTTATTCTATTAATGGTGAACTGGGCATTGAAGGGAAGCAATATGTCTTAACATATTAAACAAGGGCTGTTTTGCCATATGCCTTTTTCAAATGCATGTCTTTTCAACGCCAAGGACTAGAAACTTGGTGGTAATTTTTTATTTTTTTACAAAGAACTAACAAACCAGATTCTCAGGAGATACATCAATTGTTCATTTCACAGTATGTTTCCATAACTGCAAGAGGACAAATGGCTGCCAAGAAAAACGACACGGATCCGTCTTAACGTCTGAAGTCACCAGAAAACCAAGCTCAACCTGGAGACTTGGACTTTAGATCCAGGTGGCTCGCGACTTACGGAATTTGGAGCCCCACATTTCCGTTGTTAAGCGAGACATTTGTTAAGTGAGCTCTTGTCCCCTTTTACCCACCTTTCTTGCCGCAGCTGTTAAAAGTGAATCCCTGCCATGGATAAGTTAGTAACACAGTTGTTGAGTGGAACTGGCTTCCTCACTGACTTTGCTTGTCACAAGGTCGCAAAACGTGATTCCAGAGATTACAAACCGTCGTAAATATGAACCAGTTGCCCAGCGGCTGAATTTTGACCACGTGACCACGGAACTGCTGTAATGATCGTAAAGTGCGAAAAATGGTCATAAGTCGCCTTTTTCGGTGCCGCTGTAACTTTGAACGGTCACTAAATGAAACGTGTAAGTCGTGGACTATCTGTACAAGGGTGCCTGGAGTCTTGTTTATGATCATCAATATGTTTTCTGCCTGGGAGTCAAACCAGAGACCATCCAGTAGCTGTGATTAATCATATAACTTTGCATCAAGCCATTTATATCCAGCTTTTGGCATATATTATATAACTCCAGAAGTACACGCAGTCATGTTCTATTTCTGTAACTGATTTTTTTCTTTTTCTTTTTATAAAAAAAAATACTTAACCACTTCGAGCATTGAAAAAGAAAAACCATAGCTTTTGTCGTGGTCACGAATGAAGGCTTCGGACTCTTCTGTTGTTCCGTTGACCTTGAAAGAAAACCCACAAGTGACTTTCCACATGCTTTTGTTTTTTGTTTCACTGAGGCACGCTTTTTCGGCTGCGCCATTTTAACATTGAAAACAAATCGTCTTTATTTATGGTAGAGACGGTCCTGGCATCAACTGTTTGGAATAGAGTGGGGCTTTAGAGACTGTGAGGTCTGGAATTTGGGCCAGCTAATTTGAAGAGGTTTTTTTTTTCCCCACTTCGCAGGAGATGGGATCTGTGCATTTAACTGTAGCTTGGTTTTGAATCATGGTTTATACAGCTGTTATACTGTATGTGTGTAGGACCTTTCTCTTTTCCTTCCTTTCCTTTTCCTTCTTTTCCCTTCTATTTTCCTCCCTTTCCCTTTCCTTTCCTTCCCTTTCCTTCTATTTTCCTTCCTTTCTTTTCCTTCTTTTCCCTTCTATTTTCTTCCCTTTCCCTTTCCTTTCCTTCCCTTTCCTTCTATTTTCCTTCCTTTCCGTCCCCTTCCCTTCTATTTTCCTTCCTTTCTTTTCCTTCCCTTCTATTTTCCTCCCTTTCTTTTCCTTCTTTTCCCTTCTATTTCCCTTCCTTTCCCTTTCCCTTCCCTTCTATTTTCCTCCCTTTCCCTTTCCTTTCCTTCCCTTCTATTTTCCTTCCTTTCTTTTCCTTCTTTTCCCTTCTATTTTCTTCCCTTTCCCTTTCCTTTCCTTCCCTTTCCTTCTATTTTCCTTCCTTTCCGTCCCCTTCCCTTCTATTTTCCTTCCTTTCTTTTCCTTCCCTTCTATTTTCCTCCCTTTCCTTTTCCTTCTTTTTCTTTCTATTTTCCTCCCTTTCCCTTTCTCTTCCCTTCCCTTCTATTTTCCTCCCTTTCCCTCCCCTCCCCTTCCTTTTCCTTCTATTTTCCTCCCTTTCTTTTCCTTCTTTTCCCTTCTATTTCCCTTCCTTTCCCTTTCCCTTCCCTTCTATTTTCCTCCCTTTCCGTCCCCTTCCCTTCTATTTTCATCCCTTTCCTTTTCCTTCTTTTTCTTTCTAAATTCCTCCCTTTCCCTTTCTCTTCCCTTCCCTTCTATTTTCCTCCCTTTCCCTCCCCTTCCCTTCCTTTTCCTTCTATTTTCCTTCCTTCCTTTTCCTTCTTTTCCCTTCTATTTTCCTTCCTTTCCCTTCCCTTTCCCTTCCCTTCTATTTTCCTTCTATTTTCCTCCCTTTCCCTTTCCCTTTCCCTTTCCTTCCCTTTCCTTCTATTTTCCTTCCTTTCCGTCCCCTTCCCTTCTATTTTCCTTCCTTTCTCTTCCCTCCCTTCTATTTTCCTCCCTTTCCTTTTCCTTCTTTTTCTTTCTATTTTCCTCCTTTTCCTTTTCCTTTTTCCTTCTATTTTCCTTCCCTTCTCTTCCCTTCTATTTTCCTTCCTTTCCTTCCCTTTCCTTCTATTTTTCTTCCTGTCCTGTCCCTTCCCTTCCCTTTCTTCCCCTCCCCTTCCCCCCCCCCCCTCTCTCTCTCTCTCATGGCTCATATACATCCTGCATTATTTATGCTGAAATTGAGTGGATTTGCTTGAAAAGGTGTCGGTCCATATTTTCTTCTTAGTATTTGCAGAGGGCCTCCCATCCCTTTTTGTGTAAGTGGGGGGGGAGACCCCCTATGCCTACTTGTTCGTAAGTATTAATAAAGAACCGCATTTGAAACTTTCTTTGCTTTGTTGTTTGAGAGGCTGCAAAATTTGAAGCCCAGTTTTTCTCTCTTCCCCAAGACAGCTGCAAAGATTTCAAGCTGGTGGCTAACCGCTGCATGCTCGTGTGTGTGTTTGTGTGTGTTTTTGTGTTGAGTTTCCCTCTCCTCCCGTTGTCACTTCAGCAAGCCTGCCTTCTCGACAAATTGTCAAAACACTTAACCCCGACAAAAGAAACAACAACAGGAGAACGATATGGCGTTTTAATACCCTGGGTTTGTTTGCATGCAGCTGGATTCCTCGGGCAGTTAGTCTTACAGTGCCATAATCACACACACACACACACACACACACACACACACACACACACACACACACACACAACCCCTTTCCAGTAAAAAAAAAAAAGCATATGAGAAGGCATAAAAATCCTTGGACTTAATCTGGAAAGGCTGTTCTGTGGCTGTTTGCAACACAATTTATGTGTGAGCAACTCTGTTCTTGGCTCAGAAGGACAAGTGGTAATTTATTCTTCCATTAACTGATGCTGCTATGTTGCAAATAGCTGTGTGTGTGTGTGTGTGTGTGTGTTGAGAGAGAGAGAGAGAGAGAGAGGAAGAGACAGAAGAGAGAAGTGACATGGAGAGGGGAAGAGGCAGGAAGAGAAAAGAGGATGAGAAGAAGAGACAGGAGATAGGAAGAGACGAGAAAGGAAAGAAGAGAAAGAGAAGAAAGGAAGACGCAGAGTGGAGAGAGAGAGAGAGTGAACAGCAACTAAAAATAGGATTATCTTTCTATTTTGTTTCTATCCCCTTCCCGCAGCCATTCCTCCAACGGGGAAAGAGAAGACATCGAATTCCCTCTCACCCAACACTCATTAACCGACTGAGTTTATGTATTTATTTTGAAATTTATTTGCCACCCATCTCGTATCCAACATCTCTGTGCGGCTTGCAACATAAAAGGGATAGAAATGAATGGCTAACTTTGTATTTCCCACCAAGCCTTAACCAAGGGGTATTTGAGTGTTGACTCTTCGCACAAACGTACACAGGGTTTCTCCTCTTTGCCATCTAACATCTTGCCCGCAATTGGAGAGAACACAATCTCTTCCCAACCCCAATATCTCTCTCTTTTGCATAGTAGTTCAGATCCTAGGGCAGTGATGGCGAACCTTTTTTTGCTCGGGTGCCGAAAGGACGTGCGTGCTCCCACACCCATAATGCAATGCCCTCCCCCCTGCGCATCTGCGTACAACCCCCTCACCATGCTGCCCCCCCCCGGCGCATGCGCGCAGGCCTCACTGAAGCCCCCGGACTTCTGGTAGGCCTGTTGGGCCGTTTTTCTCTCTCTCCAGGAATCAGGAGGCTCTCCTGAAGCCTGGGGAGGGCAAAAACGGCCTTTCCCCACCCTCCGGAAGGCCGCAAATCAGCTGGCCAGCGCGCACATGCCCACTGGAGCTCACATAGGGCAACACCTCGCGTGCCCTTAGATATGGCTCCGCGTGCCACCTGTGGCACGTGTGCCATAGGTTCGCCATCACGGTCCTAGAGGGAGGATCGCAAGATTGTAGATCCCCAACAGTTGCGTACATTCCCCAGATATAGATCTCAGATCCATGGCTCCAATTAAGGACGGCAGATCCCCCAGCTGAGAAGTCTGTTGATTCCCCATCTTTGCCTTAGAAAGTGTCTTGAATCTTTTTCCTAGCTTCGTGTGGAAATGTTCAGTCTGCTGTAATAGCCACGCAGAAGCAAAATCAATATTATTCTTGCAAGCCTCGGGAACCTCGCCACTTAATACAGCTGAAGTGTTGCTGTAGCTCCAAAACATTTGTATTATTCTTAAGGTTCCTTCTTGCAATGAAACAATAGCAATGAATGTTTTGAACCCTTATTCACACCTGGGATTGCTGAGTAATTTCCTCCCCCTTACAGGTAGTCCTCGATTTACGACCGCAATTGATTGAGCACAGAATTTATGTTGCTAAGTGAGAAATTTGTGAAGTGAAGGTTTTGCCCCATTTTACGGCTTTTCTTGCCACCGTGGTTACGTGAATCACTGCAGTTGTTAAGTTAGCAACACGGTTGTTAAGTGAATCTAGCTTCCCCATTGACTTTGCTTGTCAGAAGGTCGCAAAAGGGAATCACATGACCCAGGGACACTGCAACCGTCATAAATATGAGTCAGTTGCCAAGCGCCCGAATTTTGATCACGTGACCACGGGGATGAGGCAATGGTCGTAAGTGTGAAAAATGGTCGTAAGTCACTTTTATAACTTGGAATGGTCACTAAATAAACTTTTAAATCCAGGATTACCTGTATTTACTCAGACCTATTTGCCACAGGGTTCACTGTGACACCATTTTAAACAGAAATATTTTTTAGTTAAGTTAAAAAGATGCTGTTTTGAAGTTTCTTCCCGACTTGCAACAGGCTGTAAAATATCAAGAAAAATCAGGCATTGAAAGCCTGTTATGAAATTTTGGTGGCGGGTTTTGTAAAAGATCTTGGTTATTTTCTTGCAGACGTTTCACCACCCAAGTAGCTAACATCATCAGTGCTGACAGAGAATGGGGTTTGCTCTCTGCTAATAATTGATTCCTACTCTGAGCATCTTGTAGAACTGGGCTAGTTTTTAGGATCCACGTTTAAGCCAAGAAAAGATGCAAAAATCTAGCACTTTCTTTTTTTTAACAACAACAAAAAAAAAAAAAAACCCAGAAAACTTGCCATGCGGTCAGAACATAATCCAAGGGTGGAAGCATTTTAACCGCATCCCGCATTAGTTACAGCCCATGCGTCGAACTCCAATCACACCTAACGGGGTTTACACGTGCTTTCATAACATACAAAGTCATCGGCCATCTGTTCTTCCCTCTCCTTGTGAAAAACCGATTATGTAAAGGAGGAGATGGAAAAATATTTTTGTTGCAAGCAGCATTGTCATCTGCGATTTCTCTGGTGTTCCTGAGCAAATTTTTTTTTTTTTTTATTTTAACACGGGGAACATGGAGAAGAAACGGTTTCACCGTGTTCTTTCATGTGGTGCGGGAAGCTGTCCTAAAGAAACAGGTGTCTGGCACGTTGCGGGTGTTTTAAATCCATCGCGATTTTAAATTCTGAACTGTATAGCTCACGTATAGCTCATGTTGGATGGGAGTGTAATGAAAGAGTCAGGGAGCAGTCAAGGTCTCCTCTTCAGGGAATGTTACAGGGAAGCAAAAGGAGTTACAGATCCTACATGAAAATATTTGGAAATGGGGCACTGGGCAACCCAAAATTAGCAAATCAAAAAAACAACTAAATGCTTTTTTTTTTTTACCCTAAACTGCCTTACTATAGATTTTATAGAAAGAGACTTTAAAAACAAACCTGTGAAATAGTGATTCCTGTATAAGGTTTGGAATTGGTTCATATATACCAGTGATGGCGAACCTTTTTTTGCTCGGGTGCCAAAAGGCTGTGCGCCTGCGAGATAGCGTGTGAGCGTGTGCCCACACCCTAATGCAATGCCTTCCCCCCTGTGGATATGTGCTGTCCCCCCCCCCCGCATGCACACAATCCCCCTGCACCCCCCCACGCATGTGCGTGTGTGTGTGTGTGTGTGTAACATTTTTTGCTGATAAATGAAAATAAAGGGAGACTATATATATCTTGAACTAGCACTGATGATGTTACCTAGTTTGGATAATGAAACATCTGCAAGAAAACAACTTAGAGAGCACCAAGGACCCCACATTCCTCCTCCTCCTCCTAAATTCCAACTCTCTTCTAGCACTGATGATATTACTTAGTTTGGGTAATGAAACGTCTGCAAGGAAACAGCTAAGAGGCAGCATAAAAATTAATAAATGTTAAATATTAAAAAGTGTTTATTTATTAGTGCATTGCTCGGCGCAGGGGCTTGCTGGAGATCAGCCTCCTCCTTTTATAAAAAAAAATGTTAAGCCGAAAAATTATTCTTCCTCAAATCTGCAGAAATCTCACCCTCTTGGGTTAATGTTAAGATGCTTCAAAAATGCACATCTGGGACGGACTCCCTGATCTCCGATCAGCACCAGCGCAGGATCCTATTTCCAGAAAAGTAAAATCATTCAATGCAATTTCGGAGGTAGGAAATAAGAAATAAAATTACAAATTGCAAGATAAATAAAAAAATACTCAAAGGGAAACCACGTGATTTACAGATTCTTCTCCCCCCCACCTTTTCCTTCTGCAAAACTCCGCCTCCGTGGCCACGCCCCCTTCATTCCACGTCCTCCGCTGCTTTTCTCAGGCCACGCCCCTCGGGCTGCGGTACCCTCTCCGTCCTTTCGGGTGAGGTAGGCTCCCCCCCCGCGCTTCATCCAATCCGTAAGCCCCTCCCTTCCCCCCGCGCGCTGGCGCGCCACGCCTCTCCTCTCAGCCGAACCAATCGCAGAGCGCGAGCCCGGCCCACTCTTCCCCCCCCCCGGAGAGCGCGTGCGCAGTTCGTCAGGTTTCAGCCCCGCCCCGCTTCCCTCAGAGGTTTCTCTCAGAGGGCGGCTTGCGGGGTTGCGCGGCGGACGTGTTTTTTGGGGGGTCTCTGCGTTGGGGTCTCTTCCCTTGGCAGCCCTTCCTCCTTCGCTTCGTCTGGCCGGAGCGAGCCGCGAAAGGCGAAGGGCGGTTTCCCGCCTCCTTTCCTTCCTCCCGCCAGCCGGTCGGCGCCCCTTTCCCCTCAGCCTCGCCTCCCCTCACGGATACCAACATGGCGGCGGTGTCGGGGGCCGCCGCGGGCAGCTGTGGGAGCCCTCCCGGGGTCCCGGAGATGGTGCGCGGACAGGTCTTCGACGTGGGGCCTCGCTACACCAACCTCTCCTATATCGGGGAAGGGGCTTACGGGATGGTCTGGTAAGGAAGGGGATGATGGGGAGGGGAGGTCCGGCAGCAGGCGGGGCGGGGCGCACTGCAGACAGGTGGGACCACTGTTCCCATTGCTGCCTTTCTCAACTGGGGGTGGATGATGGAGAGGGTGGTCCAGGCAGGGCGGGGAGATGGGGAGCCGTCCAGACAGGTTGGACCACGACTCCCATCGTTGGCCCAGCCTTCCCCCATCTGGCGGGGGATGATGGGAATCTAGGTGGAGGCTGGGTGTGTTGCTTTGCAGACAGGGACTGCAGAGCCTTTCTGTCCTGGTGGTGGATGATGGGGATGGTGGTCCAGGCAGGGAGGAGATGGGGAGCCATCCAGACAGGTTGGACCACGACTCCCATCGTTGTCCCAGCCTTGTCGCATCTGGTAGTGGATGATGGGTATCTAGGAAGAGCCTGGGTGCATTGCTTTCCAGACCTTTCGGTCTTAGTGGTGGATGATGGGGATGGTGGTCCAGCAGAGGAAGATTGGGGAGCCCTATGTTCCAGACACGTTGTACCACAACTCCCAGCCTTCTCAAGCTGGTAGTGGATGATGGGAATCTGGGGAGGGGGCTGGGTGTGTTGCTTGCCAGACAGGGACTGGAGAGCACTCCTTCTTCCACACACATTGGACTACAACTCCCATCGCTTTCTTAGCCTTCTCATGCTACGTGGTAGTGGATGATGGGGTTGTAGGTTGAGGCTGCCTTCCACACAGGTGGGAGCATAACTCCCAAGAGCCTTTCTGTCCTAGTGATGGATGATGGGGATGGTGGTCCAGGCAGGGAAAGGGGTGGAGAAGAGCCCTGTGTTCCACCTTCCAGACAGATTTGGATCATAATTCCCATTGCTGTCCCAGCCCCAATCTAGATTGGGGGATCTGCACCGCTGCCTTGCAGACAAGTTGAACCACAAGAACCATCACTACCCCAAGGACCAGAGGTCCTTCCTATGCTGTCAGTGGATGATGGGGATGGGGATCCAAATTGAGGAGAGATTGGCGGCCAAGAGTGCTGCCTTCCAGATGGATTGGGCTCCCATCAGCTGCCCTGGGGAGCAGAGGACCTTCCAGTTCTTGCAGTGGGTGATGATGAAGGTGATGGTCCATCCTGGAGAGAGGATCGGGGCCTTCTAGCCAGGTTGGACCACAACTCCCATCGCTGCCCACGGAATCGGATGGCCTTCCCATGTTGGTGGTAGATGATGAGAATGGAGTCTGAAGGCCACCAGGGTCTTCTATATGTGCTGCTCCGCTTTCCTGTCATATTTTAAGTGACAAGGGCAACAGCAGCCCACACCATCTTCAAAGGATCCGAGCTTATTTGGGGCCATGACCCATCCTCACACACTTGAGGTTTTTGGTTGCTGCAGCCTTTTAAATTGCCAACCTGTCGCCTGTTCCTTGGTTTCTGTTTTGTTCTGCATCTCACACAGGAGCAAAAGGCAGCCTAGAACCCAGCTCCCCCCTCTGCAATCACCCAGTGAGGTGGGCTGGGCTGAGAAAGAAAGAACATCTGGCCCCGAGTCACCCCAACAATTTTCATGGCTGAGTGTGCAACAGGGTTCTCCCTATTCAAAAGTCAACACATTCACTGTCACACCACGCTAATGTTCTGTTCTTGGCTAGCCAAGACGCTCTACATACATCAAGTGCAAAGGCAGTTGGGTGCCTAGATTGCATTTTAAATCTATTAAGGATTTTAAGTCAAGAGCTTGGACACTGCAGAGCAATCTTGGACATTTTTATTTGGGAATGAAACCAACCAGGTTCAAACTTGTTAACTCCTGGTTAAAATATCCTTAAGATTGCAGCCTTGTCTGTTTTTTTTAAAAAAAACACGCATTTGTTTTGCCTATTCTCCCTCAATGAGGCATTCAGGGTGCCTCATAATATAATGTAAAGCAGTCAGAATAGGTGTGTATTGATGTATATCAGTGATTTATTTATTTAAAGCAGTCATTTCTTCTGTTTTCTCTTTGAGTTCCCATTATTTTCCAAAGGAATCGATATCTGAAATTTCATTACGCCGTTTATGTACCCGGAAAACATTTTATGCCTTATATTTTAATTGTGCCAAATTCCTTGGGGAAGCATTGTTTTTAGGCAATCGTAACCTAAAATAATGAGCCTTGCCTTGGGAAGCATATATTTCAAATTCTCATTTTGATCCTATGCACATTTCCCCAAAATTTAATGAGACTTTGCTGCCACAAATAAAATATAATGCCCATTATTGATATTATAGCAGCTATAAAGATCTAAGTTATTATCTCCTTTATCGGATTACTTAATAAAACACCCACATGCCCAAGTTTCTTTGCCTGCTATAGTTTCAGCAAACCACTTCATGCTGTTGCCGTACAATCTAAGTATGGCATTTAATGCCAGATATTAATTATTAACCATTGCAAGCATGAAACTGAGTATGTGTCTGTATAAAGGTGCCTGTGTTACATATGTAGAGTGAATATATGCCAGGTATTATTTAATACATTTCATATGTGAGTTTTCTGGGGTGTCCAGGAAGATACAGAAGAACATCTGATCCCTCACTGCATACTGGTGTCATCTTTTGTCTCTGCTGGTACCCCCCCCCCTTCCTTAATCACTGTTTGCCATGGCTGCACTTGATGAAATCTTCATCTTCAAATATCTTCAGCTGGGTTTGGATGAAAACTTATTATATATCGTTTGAATTACGGTAGGAGACTAGGCCAAGTACGAAAAATGGCAAATTATTTTTGTCGGGAGGTTTGATGGATAGCTTGTTGGGTCTTATATAATTTTAAACCTTTGGGTACAGGAAGCTGCGAGAGCAGGGAACAGAGCCTTTTCTAATTATCAGAGCCAGCGAGGGGGCAAGTGATATATTACAGGTTTGTGTTGTGAAGGCTTTGTGCTTAACACAGCTGGTGCTGCTCCTTTTCAACTGGCATTCAACAAGGCTCTGTTCCTCTGTTGGGGTCTCCTGTGTTGTGTGGACTAGCCAGTCTGAAGTCAGAATTTAACGCCCGTCAATCAAGTGCCTGCAGTCACATGGCGCAGGATCTATCACACCAATATCAGTTCAGAGGGATAGGCAGGAAAGTGTTCTTTTCATGGCGTATGCAGAGCCTACTTTACATTAAGGTCTTTTTAGTTAATTGTTTTCCTCTTGAAAAAGACTGTTCAGCTCTTAACCTTTTTTTTAAATCAATGCAAGCTGGCATAAGTGCTCAGATCTTCCACTGGGGAATTGCCTTTTTCCGATCCAGCATAATAAGCTAGACGGTAATTCATTTTAAAAATTCTAACGTCTTTATACTTAACAGCTGTTTGACTGCTTGACTAATCCATGGATAGGTTTGCCTTACTAAAATTTCAATCAGGTAACAGAAATTTTGAAGAAAATTCAGTATTAATAACAGGTAACTGAAAGAATCGTGATTCTATTATGCAAACAATTCTTTGTATTATAGGTGTGATACTAATTCTTTGTATTATAGGTATTGTACTTTATTTCTGTGAAAACTCTTTCTGAGGTTTAGTTGAAAACCTGAAGTATAGGTATGTGGCAGTCAGCTGCGTCTGTTAGCTGATGCCAAGACAGGAATTTAAGAAAAGTTCTGTGTATGCAGATTAGTGAGAATTTAAGACAGACGTGGTTTATATACTTTTCAGCAGATTATAAGCATGTGAACATCCTGATTCGGAGTCAAGTTATTAATGCTTCCATTCCATGAAAAAGTGTTCAGAATATTGAACATGTTCAGTATCTTTGCTAGACTCACATCTGAGACCTCGCACTAGTGAGGTTGCTGGTGTATGCTAAAAACAGTGACCAAAGGTTTCTCTTACCCAGATCCCTATGCAGGTTTGTATGTCCATTTCAATGTCAAATGAACATGCTAGTCAGGCAGACCAAAAATATTTCACTAAAGCTGGAAAACACTGTTTGTTTAGATACTAAATTTATCCTCTGGTTTTCTCTCGTTTCTTTCTTCAACACACAGTTTCGTTCTGTTACCGTGGCTGGATTCATCTAACATTGCAAAGACAAAATAGCTTTTTTTTTTCTTAGCATGTTGGGCAAACCCAATCACTTGTGGTTTAATAATAAGTCGTGGTTAAGCGAATCGTGGCTTAATAGGAAGAAAACGCAGCCTGTGATGATTTTTCCTTTCACTTTGGGCAGTCTTTACAACCTTACCTGACTGATAGCAGAGTTCCCTGGCAAAGTCTGCCAGGCTCAGCCTTGGGCGGTTCTCTTTTCCCATTGCTGAAACTTCAATCTGTATTTTTTCTTCTGCGTAGTTGTTGGCACATTGCCATTTACCAGTTCTCCTCCTCCTCAACTTTCATTCTAGACTTCTTGTGGCTTTTTCTCTTTCTTTCTTTCTTTCTTTCTTTCTTTCTTTCTTTCTTTCTTTCTTTCTTTCTTTCTTTCTTTCTTTCTTTCTTTCTTTCTTTCTTTCTTTCTTTCTTTCTTTCTTTCTTTCTTTCTTTCTCTCTCTCTCTCTTTCTCTCCCTCTCCCTCTCCCTCCCTCTCCCTCTCCCTCTCTCCCCCTCTCTCCCTGACTTTCTTTGCATTCTGTGCCTTGGTGATTCAGCATTCATGTTCACCTTTTTGAACCATCTGCTTCCAGTTTTCTCTGGGACAGATTTTTTTTTTTTTAATATACTTCGTCGAACCATATTCTGATATTCAACCCTAATGGCTTTCCTAGAATTCCTTCTACTAAATTCTGTCTTCTTGTAGTCCTTTTTTGGTCACCATTTCATTTCTTCCTTCGATGTCTGTTTTTTCGAGATGCAGTGTACTGATTCTGCAGTCATCTTTAATATGTTATTTCTCCTGTCACTTCTGCCTACGCTTCGGGGCTTGTAACTTGGGAACATAGGAAACTGCCTTCTCTGGGTTCTCTGGCAGAAAATACCAAGCCATAATTCTTCAGAATCCTGGCCTAACATTCACGAATGAGCATGCCAGCTTTCTCTATCTGATTTTTTTCAAGCTCATCTTGGGATTTTATTTATTTTTTGCCAAGTGGGTAATGCTGAATCTTTTAGGATTCAAAAAGTTTAATGTTGCATCGGAACAGAAATCTCACCTAATCCCTCGACCAACAAGAGGGATAGCTAGAATTTGAAGTTGGCTGCTACCTTCTTCATTTAAGGAAGGAAGCGGCAGGTAATTCTGATTTTTTTTTAAGAACGATGTGTGCTTCTACGGCTTCCTATCTGCAGGAAGAGTGAAGAGGAAGTCTTCATTCTTGAGAACAATCGGTCAGATCTTGAAACATTCATGCTTTTGAGCGTGGCCACTGAAACAATACAGTAGTATCAAGACTTATGTCTTTAACTCATCCCTTTCTTTGGCTCTGGATTCAGGAAATCACGATTACAGGTACCCGTGTTTCCCCGAAAATAAGACCCTGTCTTATGTTTTTTTGAACCCTGAAATAAGCGCTTGGCCTTATTGCCATGCACACAAAAGCCCGATTGGGCTTATTATCAGGGGATGTCTTATTTTGGGGGAAACAGGGTAGTCCTTGACTTACAACAGTTCATTTAGTTACAACGGCGTTGAAAAAAGTGACTTACGACCGTTTTTCACAGTTACAACCTTTGTAGCATCCTCACGATCATGTGATCAAAATTCAGATGCTTGGCAACGGGTTCATACTTACGACCGTTGCTGTGTCCCAAGGTCATGTGATCCCCTTTTGCGACCACCTCACCGGCAAAGTCAAGGGGGAAGCCAGAGTCACTTAACAACCGGGTTACTAACTTAACTGCAGTGATTCCCTTAACAACTGTGGCAAGAAAGGTCGTAAAATGGGACAAAGCTCCCCTTAACAAACGTCTCGCTTGACAACCGAAACGTTGGGCTCAAATTGTGGTCGTGAATCGCGGACTGCCTGTACCACTCATCCCTTCTATTTGCAAAAGCCGAGGTTCCTGAGCTGCTGAATTTGTTTGAAAGAAATGTGATTGACGCTGCCCCGTCGTAGATTCGTGTTCCTTTTTCCTCCCGTTACATTCATTCCAGACACCGTCTGGCCTCCGCTTGCTCTAATAATAGTCGTTTCTTTGTCTTCTTTCTGCCAAAACCTATACTTGCTCCACCGAGTTTGTTTTTGTTTTGTTCTTTTCTCTCTCTAAGAATAAAGTTGATGACGAGCGCTTCTCACAAACTACCCTATTTCCTAGTTAGGTGAAGGGATAGAAATACATCCTTTTTAACTTTTCAGTAGCCTGGAAGAGACAGCGAAACCCCATCTCTCTCCAATAGCCATCAGAGCCTTAAAATTCTGATTTGCCATATGGGATCCATTCTTACTGTGATTAATTAAAGGAATTACCGTATTTTTCGGAGTATAAGACGCACCGGAGTATAAGACGCACCTTAGTTTTTGGGGAGGAAAATAGGGGAAAACAATCTGCCTACCAGGAATTCATCTGGCTAGCATCCTTAGTCTGGTCAGCTTCAGCACATTATTTTATCCCCTGGTTAGGACTTAAAAAAACCTTCTTCTGAGAGAGTAACAATGAAAGAGCCTGCAAGTCAGTAAGACTTGGGAAGATCATTAGCACCTGGTTAGGGCTGGAAAAAAACTTATTCGGAGCAAGTAGAGCAATGAAAAACCCTGCAAAGACTTAGGGCTGGAAAAACCTCCTGAGAGAGTAACAATGAAAGAACCTGCAAGCCAGTAAGAGCTGGGAAGATAGTTAGCACCTGGTTAGGGCTAAAAAAAAACTTATTCAGAGCAGCTTCAGCACATTATTTTATCTCCTGGTTAGGACTTAAAAAAACCTTCTTCTGAGAGAATAACAATGAAAGAGCCTGCAAGCCGGTAAGAGCTGGGAAGATAGTTAGCACCTGGTTAGGGCTAGAAAAAAACTTACTCGGAGCAAGTAGAGCAATGAAAAAAAATTCTGCAAAGACTTAGGGCTGGAAAAACATTCTTTGGAGAGAGTAACAATGAAAAAGCCTGCAAGGTAAGAGCTGGGAAGATCTGTTAGCACCTAGTTAGGGCTGGAAAAAAAGCTGCATTCGAAGTATAAGACGCACCCAAATTTTCAGCCACTTTTAGGGAGGAAAAAGATGCGTCTTATACTCCAAAAAATACGGTAATTAAAACCTTCCAGTGGAATTCTTCCAATTCCTAGTGCGGTCTTCCTGAAATTGGGTACTCCACAGGTGTGTTGAGTTGACCCTCATGCAGGGTTATTGAAATAATCTTTGGGGACATTCTACGAAGACCTTTACGGTTTCAGGTTACTAGGCAACTCATAAATTGTGAAGCAAGAATGGCCATTTACCTGGGATCCTGAGAAGGTTGTGATCCTGAACCTTTAAAAACCCTTGCGGCCTTGACAAAGGTAGACTGGCAAACCGGTGATTCATTGCTCAGCGACAAAGAGAAGGAACTTATTTCCTAACCAGTCAAACAGATTTCACTCTGATCTTTGATCTAGGTAATACCTTTGGCCGCCTTTCCAAGGAATTCTGGGAATCAGGTCCCTGTACACTGGTTTGGAGAGCATCTGATTGAGGAAGGTTATGAAACATTAATTTCTTTGCTTGGTTGCTATGACCCACCCTGAGTCAACAAGAATTGGGCAGCATGCAAGTTTTATTATTATTATCCTCTTCCCCTTTGTCAGGAATATAAACATTAATTATTCTTAGGTGTCAGCCTTTTATTTCACTTCAGTGTGAGATCCACCTGATTTGCACACACATAGACATCTAAAGCTCTTGTTTCCTAATAACTTTCTTATGGGTTTCTTATTAGTTTTCTCTTCCAGATTATTGTATCACTTTTAAATCTGTTACTAGACACTTCTCTGAAAATGTTCCTTTTAATTGGGTTAACTTTATGGGGAAATATTCTTTATCTCTAAAGAGTAAAAGTGGAGAATAAAATCAGGCTGGGTTTAATCAAGGGTTAAATTGGCTGTAAGGTTTTTTGTTCCCCCCCCCCCCCAAGTTTTGTTTACTTAAAGCATTTTTAACCTCTCTAATCAGGAAGGTTGCCTGAAAACTCACAAAGATCCTGGCTCCAGACTTATATCTGTAATACCTGACCCAGGAGGAAAAGGCAATCTGATTTACAGTTGGTATAATGGTTATCTAGAAATAGTTCATTTAGCCTGTTGGAATAGCTCCTACTGAATGACCCTGATGGGAAGAAGAACAGAGACCGAGAATCTCAGCCAAATTTTGCTTCAATTCCTTTTTGTCTTCTGCATTATTGGAATGGTTCTGTTAGTTAGACTATAGGGGTCGTCTTTCCATTGAAAACCAAATTGGTAATCGTCTATTATTAGGCTTGAAATCTGGAGTGAAATTTAAACTAAATTAAGTGGTCGCCAAGCAACAGCAAGAACTGGGTCGACAAAGCAATAATCTTGCTCCTTTTCTAAGAACACATTCCTTAAACTTTTCAAGATTCGGATAAGCTTACGTATTAGTGCTCGTCGTTGTCAGGGTTGAAAAACCACCAGAGCAGAAAATGAGCCATTGTCAACAGGACAACAAGGAAGGCAAATGGGTGGCTGGATTAATGTATCCAAATCCACAGGAAAAGTCCCACTCATTTATTATTATCCTTTGCTAAATTGTAGCACTTTAAAAAAAAAACTCTTTACCATTGTGTCCAATAATAGCAGTATGTTTACAGAGATGGGCAACATTGCCTAAATTATCGAAGTTTTGCAATAGGCGTTAAAGTGAATGTTTCTGTGTGCTTGATTCATGTTACATGTGCTGGACATAATGGTGTTGTCCGAATTAGTCTGCTCTTCTTCCTCCTAACAGCACACTCTGCCCTAAAAATGGTGAATGGGTCTCCTGATTTGGAGGATCCCAAGCCCCCTCTTGTGTCCTTAGATTACAACCCACCCCTTTAACCCGACCCTACAATCCTCGCTGTCTCTGAAATTAGGCAAGATTGTATGAAAAGAAATGGGTGGACAACTTTTCAACCTCAGTGTCTATAATGCTGGAGCCTACTCTTTCTTTTAAGCAACATTTCTTTTGGGACCAACAATTTCTATCTTTCATATTGCTGAGAAGGAAGCAATATGAACATATAGAGAAGGAGCACAATATGGGCAAAGATTTAGAGGAATAACAGATGCTCTATAATTTATGTGCTGATCAGCACCAAAGGAAGCTTTTAATGTTGAAACTTAACCAAAAGTTGGTTGGAAGACAAGGTAGAGATTCTGCTACATTATTTAAGAACGTCTCTTGCTTTGCCGATTGTTGGGTTTATTTTATCACCTTTTTTCTCTCCCACCCCCCAGTTCAGCCTATGATAATTTGAACAGAGTTCGGGTGGCGATAAAGAAAATCAGCCCTTTTGAACACCAGACTTACTGTCAGAGAACCCTGAGAGAGATCAAAATCCTGTTGCGTTTCAAGCATGAAAATATTATTGGGATCAATGACATCATTAGGGCTCCAACTATTGATCAAATGAAAGACGTGTATCCTTTAAAAACCCTACGTTCGTCTGTTCTCATTGTCGTCCTCTTTTCCTCTGCGTTAAATGATTTATTCTGGTTATTATTATATGCATTGGTTGTGCTGACCTTACAACAGTTCGCTTACTGACCGTTTGAAAGTTACAACGGCACTGAAATATGACTTACGACCATTTCTCACACTGATGACCATGGCAGCACCCCCATGGTCACGTAATTTACATTTGGATGTTTTGACAACTCACATTTATGACGGTTGCAGTGTCCCGGGGACATGTGATCCCCTTTTGCGACCTTCCGACAAGCAAAGTCAGTGGGGAAGTCAGATTCACTTAACAACCATGTTACTAACTTAGCAACTGCAGCGATTCACTTAACAAACGTAGCAAGAAAAGTTGTAAAATGGGGCAAAGCTCACTTCGCGACATAAATTTTGGGTTCAGTTGTGGTCATAAGTGGAGGACTCCCTGTGTACCTCTGTATTCATGAACAACACAGAAATGTTGTCATTGTTTCAGTATTGTAATGGTATATTCTGCAATACAGAAGTATGATTTTAAACATCTCGGAAGCTCAGCCAAATTACATTATCTGATATAAACCATGTGTTGGTTTTGTTGCCTTAATTCAATTTTCAGCTACATTGTGCAAGATCTCATGGAAACAGATCTTTACAAACTCTTAAAGACTCAACATCTCAGCAATGATCACATTTGTTACTTCCTTTACCAAATTTTGAGAGGACTGAAATACATCCATTCAGCCAACGTATTGCACAGGGACCTCAAACCGTCCAACTTGCTGCTAAACACTACTTGTGATCTCAAGGTCTGTATTTAGCTTTTTGGAGACAGCTCAAGCGATTACAGAATGCAATATAACAGAGTTGGAAGGGGAACCTTAGAGGTCTTCTAGTCCAGCCCCCTGAAACGCTATACAATTTCAGACAAATGGCTGTCCAGTCTCTTCTTAAAAGCCTCCAGTGTTGGAGCACCCACAACTTCTGAAGTCAAGCCGTTCCATTGGTTGGTTGCACTCACCGTTAAGAAACTTCTCCTTAGTTCTAGGTTGCTTCTCCCCTTGGTTAGTTTCCCTCAATTGCTTCCTGTCCTGCCTTCTGGGGCTTTGGAAAATAGGTTGACCCTCCCCCCTCTTCTTTGTGCACCCCCTCAACTATTGGAACACACTCCAATATTGTGGAATATACCCCCTTAAAATTTACCATACTTTAAAAAAATGAATTTTGATGACTCGAAAGAAAAAGCCCTACTCTTTCTAAAAACAACAACAATCCTTTCTTCTATCCCATAATAGACATGTGACTTTGGTTTGGCTCGTGTGGCAGACCCAGATCATGACCACACTGGTTTCCTAACAGAATACGTAGCTACGCGTTGGTACAGAGCTCCTGAAATTATGTTGAATTCTAAGGTGAGAGTTGAAATGTTTTGTGTTTAATATTATAGCAGAGTTGTTTGATCCAAATCAGTCAATCATGGAAATCATTTTCCTCATGGAAATCCATTATTAGTCTTGTTTAAGAGTGAGCCTAGTTCAGGGGTCGGCAACCTTAAACACTCAAAAGAGCCACAAAGGTCCTAACTGGAAGCCCCCTATTCAATTCTGGAGCTGACCGGAAGTCCGGTTCCCCCACCATAGAGTCTCCTCCTAGCGCAGCATCCTTTTTCCTCTACCTGTCCTAACTGAAAGCCCTATCAGTTGTGGAGCTGACCGGAAAACCCGCCCCTTGCCATAGAGTCTCCTCCTAGCGCGCTCTACTTTCCTCCCCACCCTAACCAGAAGCTCCTCTCAAAATTGTGGTGCTGACCGGCAATAGGGAGCTGCAGCAGAGGGATGAAAGAGCCACATGCGGCTCCAGAGCTGCGGGTTGCTGACCCCTGGCCTAGTTTATGAAAAATATTAGTTTAACTTTGCTGATCATAAAATGGTGCTTCCTGTTTTATAAACAGTACTTTTTTTCTAGAATATTGTCCTGGGGTTTTTTTTTTGTGTGTGTGTGTGTGTGTGTGTGTGTGTGTGTGTGTGTGTGCGTGCGTGCGTGCGTGCGTGCGTGCGTGCGTGTGTAGGCTCATGCCTGTATATTATCCATTTAAAGTTGTTATTTAATATCTATGTGTTGAAACATGTCCTCTGGATTCCAAGGAATTGAAGTTTAGATATAGCGGTTTATGGAGTTGTATAAACAAATATTTTTATTGTGCATTTTTGTAATGTTTCAAGAAATCCTAAGTGTAGTCTAAAATATTCTCAAATGGTAGAAGTAGTGACATGTGCTAGAAAATGATCATATTTGAGAACTCCAGAACTGTGAAATATACAACATTATAGCAAATGTTTTTTCCCCATTTTGTCTCCAGGGATATACCAAATCTATTGATATTTGGTCTGTAGGCTGTATTCTGGCAGAGATGCTATCAAACAGACCCATCTTCCCAGGAAAACACTACCTTGATCAGCTCAACCACATTCTTGGTAATTTTTTTTCTTTTTTACATCTAAATAATACAGGCAAAAGAATCTTAACATGTCTAATTGGTGTTTCTTCCTTTTTCTTTGTTTACTTGTTGGGACTAGGAACTTGAGCAAACAATAGCAAATTTAAGTTTCCTATATTCGCCAGACAGATCTACTTTATTTTTGCAGTAATTTCTCTTTCTTTTTTTCCCCTTCATGTTGCAGGAATTCTTGGGTCTCCTTCTCAAGAAGACTTGAACTGTATAATCAACGCGAAAGCGAGAAATTACTTGCTTTCTCTACCATATAAAAATAAAGTTCCCTGGAACAGATTATTTCCAAATGCTGATCCCAAAGGTAATTTAAAAGAATAAGATTCTGGAAAAACTATGGCATAAGATGAGTTATAGGAAAAGTTACAAGAGCTTAGATTTGTAACAGTCCCTACTCTCTCTCTCTTTCTTCATTAATGCTCATATCAAAAGAATTAGCCCTCCATATTTACAATCTTCCTCATAAATACGTTGAAAAACGTACAAACATTTCCTATTTTCTTCTCAGTAAATGTTTTTATTGTAGGTGAAGTCCTGCTCGGACTAGAGCCCTCCTTTTGTGGTGGTTCCGTGAAATTGTTTTGCATCCCCCAGGGGGAAAAAATTGAAACATCACTCAACCTGTTCTGTATGGGGTGGACATCGGGATGAGTAGAATGCAAGCCAAACTAATTCTAAAAATTGTCTCTCTAGCTCTTGATCTGTTGGATAAAATGTTGACTTTCAACCCTCACAAGAGAATTGAAGTAGAAGAGGCTTTGGCTCACCCCTACCTAGAACAGTATTACGACCCCAGCGATGAGGTATGGAGCCTATGGTATCATAGCTGTTTGACAGTGTAAAACACTTTAATTCAATGCTTTGAATAGACTGGGCAGCCAGAAAGGCCAATACATACTTAGTTTAGTTTTAGTTTACTTTACTTTATTGTCATTGTACCTCGTACAACGAAATTAAATGCCATCTTCAGTGTACATTATAATTATAAAAATAAAACACAAACTCACATCCTTCACATTCTATACCAATGATGGCGAACCTTTTTTTCCTTGGGTGCCGAAAGTACACGTGTGCACGCGATAACGTGTGTGTGCCCACACCCATAATTCAATGCCCCCGCCCCCTGTGCATGCGTGCGTGATCCCCCCCACTGCCCTCCCCCAGTGCATGCACATACAACCCCCCCCCCCCCCCGGACCCCATTTTGGGCCTAGCAGTCCTCCCTGAAGCCTCCGGAGGCTGGAAACAACCCATTCCCAGACTTCCGGTAGGGCCGTTTATTGCCCTCCCCAGGCTGCAGAGGCTTTCTTGGAGACTGGGGAGGGCGAAAACTTCCTCCCAGAGCCTCCACGCGAGCCCTGTACTTACCTAGCATCCAAAATGGGCCACATGGAGCCATGCTGGAGCTGAGCTAGGGCAACGGCTTACATGTGCCATAGGTTCGCCCTCACGGTTCTATACAATTGAATTGAATGTATAGTTCAAATCTTGTTTTATATACAGATAGTCCTCAACTTATGGCCACAATTGATTCTGCTAAGTGAGAAATTTGTTAAGTGAGTTTTGCCCCATGTTACGACTTTTCTTGCCACAGTTGTTAAGTGAATCACTGCAGTTGATAAGTTAGTAACCTGATTGTTAAGTTCCCAAGCATCTGAATTTGGATCACGTGACCATGGGGATGCCGCAATAGTGGTAACTATGAGAAACTGTTATAAGGCACGTTTTTCAGTGCCGTTGTAACTTTGAATGGTCACTAAGCGGATTGTTGTTAAGTCAAAGGCTATCTGTATTTACCTTAGCATATATCAATAAATGTGTGAAAAATCTTAACTCACCAGCTCTCCAAACCACATCATAATAAATGTAACCAAGTAAAACTTCTGTAACTGCATATTTATAGAGTTACTACTAGTGCGGGTAATTTTAGTATGCATTATTTTCTAAGATTCATACTTTAATTTTGACCACAAAGTCGTCTGAGTAGCTTTAGAACACTTAAAAAGTCAAAAACTTTCCGATTTACGTATTCCTTTTGTGCCTCAAAATCATTCATGTTTCTGATGGCCTGTTCTTTATTTTTTTAAAGCCTGTAGCTGAAGCGCCTTTCAAATTTGATATGGAGTTGGATGACTTGCCGAAGGAAAAGCTGAAAGAACTAATTTTTGAGGAAACTGCCAGATTCCAGCCAGGATACAGATCCTAAATGGCATAAGGGTACATTAAGTGTTTTAATCTAACTACGTGAAGCGGGCAACTTGTTTTGTATTTAATGTAACCATTTGATAAATATTAAATTATTTTATATCATCACAGTTAAGATTTGCCAACCGTTAAGCCTTTCCAAAACAGCTTTTGAAAAATTTACTCAGGAATTTACTTTGGAGTAGCCCCAAGTGGCTACTACAAAATTTACGTAAAACATCTGAAAGAATTCAGAAAAACAACCCAAAAATCTGTAATGGCTTCGGTTGGTTTTCCTAAAATGCCTATTGATATCTCCCCTCCCCCCCCCACACACATAGTGAGAATGTAATCGTCTTTCTAAAGCAAGGATTATTTGCTCTTTCGTCCAGTATTCAGTTCAATTCATACACCTAGAATACAGCACCTTTAATATTCTGTATTAATCTTTGCATAGCAAAAGCTAAAATATCCCAAAAAAATTGCTTTAAATAAAAAAAAAATACTTTGTGGCTCTGCCTTCAGAAGCAAAATCAAAGGCAACCTTCCCTGAATATATTGTCACTGTTTATGTATAAGTTGTTGTAAGCCGGCCAGAGCCTCTCAACAGTGAGGTGGGCACAGAGGTGGATTCCTCCCGGTTCGGACCGATTTGCCCGAACTGGTAGCAAACCGCTGGAGCCAGTTCGATCTGTGCTGGTCTGTGGACGCCATCATCTTTTTTTGGGGAATTTTTTCTTTGGAATGTTTTTTAAAATATTTTTTCATCTGCGCATGCACAGAAGTCGAGTTTCTGGCACTGCGCATGCACCGCCATCTTGTTTTCTGCTTTTTTGGGGGGGGGGGTTGGCACTGCGCATGCACAGGAAGCGCGGGAGGAAGTGAACCGGCAGTGAGGTAAGTTAGAACCCACCCCTAGGTGGGCAGCATACAAATTTAATAACAGATTAACAGAGTTGGAAGGGACCTTGCAGGTCATCTAGTCCAACCCCCTAAATATATGAAGTTCAGGAGCCGTGTTGGCACAGCAGTTAGAATGCAGTATTGCAGTCTAATTCTGCTGATTGCCAGCAATTCAGCAGTTGGATCCTGACCGGCTCCAGGTTGACTCAGCCTTCCCTCCTTCCGAGGTGGGTAAAATGAGGACCCAGATTGTTGGGGGGGCCATAGGCTGACTCTGTAAACCACTTAGAGGGCTACAAAGCACTGTGAAGCGGTATATAAGTCTTAAGTGCTATTGCTAGTGGTATATTGTAGTCAGCTTCTGAAGATAATCCTGTGTTATTTTTTTAGTCTCAAATACACTGTACAGAGATTCATCGACTTAAAACCATTTGTTTAGTGGTCTTCTGAAGTTAAGTATGGCACTATAAAAAGTGACTTATGACCAGTGCAGCATTCGCCCCCCCCCCCCCAATGATCAAAATCCAGACGCTTGGCAATTGGCATGGATTTGTTTGTTTGTTTGTTTGTTTGTTTGTTTGTGAGACTTATATACTGCCTCACAGTGCAAGCACTCTCTAAGCAGTTTACACCAGTAAGCAATGTATATTTATATATTGCCCCCAACAATCTGGGCCCTCATTTTACCCGCCTCGGAAGGATGGAAGGCTGAGTCAACCTTGAGCCTGGTGAGATTTGAACCACTGACCTGCGGATCACAGTCAGCTAAAGTGCCCTGCAGTACTGTCTCTAACCGCTGCACCACCTCGGCTGTTTATGACGGTTGCAGTGTCCCGGGGAATCATGTGATCCCCTTTTGCGACCTCCTGACAAGCAAAGTCAGCGGGGAAGCCAGATTCACTCAACAGTCGTGTTACCAACTTAATAACTTGCAGGGATTCACTTAACAACGGTGTCAAGAAAGGTCATCAAGTGGAGCAAAACTCACTTAACAACCGTCTCGCTTAGGAACAGACATTTTGGGCTGCATTGCGGTCGTAAGTTCAAGGACTACCTGTATGGTATGATCTCTGTGTACTCTGTCCGACACGTATGCTCCATTTTCCAATAAAACATTCCCCCTTTTTCTTTTCTTTTTTTGTAGGATAAAGGAATTAAAGGGCTGGGCACACTCTTCGTAGACGTTCTCTTCCTGGATCTTTCTCTATGATCATATGACGTGGCCTCCTTCAGTTTCTCCACTAAACATTTCAAGCCATTCAGGAGGACCATTTCTATGGTCGTCCTGGCTTTCTATGTCTTCAACCGATTCTCTCTTTTACGCCTGAAGAAACGTTACCAATACTCCTGCGTGTAAAAACCCCTACCGGTCTTTTGCAGGTACTATCTTTCTCTAGAAACATACCACCCCTAGATGACGCCGATCCGTTTAGACCATGTCCCTTTCTGGTTTGAAAGATGCAGTGTTGGCTTCTGACCTTCAGGAGGGCAGACTATTTTATACCTTGAACCATTTTCGTTTTCTAGATTTTTGTAATGTCATTTGAGAGGAAATAATAATAATTAAGGAACATTGAGGGCACTTTAAGTCAGGGGCATTCGCCACAACTTTTGCACTTCTTTAAGCTTGCCATGTTTACTGACATGCACAGTACGAGAGGACAGATCCAAGCATACACTGTATTTATACTTTTCGCCTTCCCCCCTTTCCCCCCCCCCCAATCAGGCATAAATTAAGGTAGGTCACTTCAATGCTGAGATGTCTCGGCAAATGATGCAGAAAAAAAACCCGCCCCTTCTTTTCCCCCACTTTAAGAGGTCGTAGGTACTTGTGCAATTTTAACTTTGAATGGTACACCTGGGATTTCTAACGCCACATTTGCAAGACGCATCTGCTTACCCCAGAAGCCAATCTCGTTGATTTGAACAGAACATAATCCCCGCCGACCTTAGAATTTCGCTTGTTTTCAACCCAGCAAAAATGACTTAATGCGAAGTCTTACATTTGATGGGTTTCTTTTTCTGGAAACGCATCCAGGTGTACTGTATTATTAGCAGAGAAACTTTTGTGAATACTGTAAACTCCACCCAAATACGAAGAATCCTCACTTGGTACCTTTCTTTTGAATGTATGTGGTGGGCCCTGAAAAAAGGAACACTGCATCTTTAAAATAAGAAAGTGAGAACAAGTTATTTCCGCAGCATCTCGCATTTATTTCCTGCAAGGTTCCCCCTCTTCCCATACGCTTTCAGAATTTATAACTCTGGACCTCTTGTTCAATCAGCTGATTTAAGTTGTATGAACCCGCTACTTGGTTCTCTTTCATCAATACTCTTGCTTTTTTTTTTATTTTTATGATAGCTCTTCAAGTATTTGTTTCTGAAACTGTATAGTGTGGAGTTTACTAGATGTTCTGTTCCAGTGCAGTGCCTCATTGACACTTCCCCAACCCCCCACCCCACTGCTCTTGGTGAGAAATTTTACCTTGTTCTAAAATGATGACTGTATCCTCCTCGCATGACTGTTAAAAAGCTTTCTGTGCACAGATGATTGTCTTAAGTGCCACATAGCTGGAGCTGAAACAAAACAAAAAAAAGTTACCTCTTAATTATGCTCAATGAAATTCTTCCCGGCAAAGAGAACATTTCATTGGGGAGAATAAAGCGTGTTTTTAGCTGTTCCATCTTTTTTGCTCTGTTGTATTTTGGAAGCAGCGCCCTTGTTAACGAATCAAACATTAAAATTTTGTTTTGTATATTTACCTTTTTCCAAATAGTTTTGTTTGCCTTTTGAAGAATTTTCGACGGGAGTCTTGCTGTTTTAGTCTTGGGATGACTTGCATTTAATTTTACTTCCTGCAAGGGCGAGAAAATCTTTTGGGTGGATTCTTAGTGGGCCAATCCTTATGCATATATGCTAAAATGAGTAAGTTTTTTTTCTGTTAAGGAAGTTAATGTGGCATTATGGTCTCAGCTTGATCCACAGTTAGTTAATTTGTTTCTCTGATCCAAAATTCCATTGAGCTCGGTAAGACTGTTTGTTAGGAAATTAGAATTACAGTTTTGGCCACTGTAGGTGCATCCAAAGTTGCGTAAGGTGTATATCAAAGTTTATATTGGGTGTTTACAGATGACCGCATTCTACATTAATACATAAGCAATCAGCCTGCTAAACCAAACTTAATAAATGTGTGTCTCTGAAAGTTGTTCTCTGTTAACTCTCGTGGAACCTGCAAAAAGCATATATTGAGAATATTGCTGGGAAAGGTTTGACGGGTCCCAAGTTTTCCGCAACTTCCTATGACTGTTCAGATCTATCCTAGATCCGTCTTTAATTTTTTTTAAACAGTTTTTTTACCATAATGCCAGCCGTAAGTTGAGCTGTTCTTGGTGCCTGACTTGCATCATTATTGCAACATTAATTTGGTGATTTTTAGACTGTTACGAGTCTCTCAAGTGAAACAACACAGCAGTTTTTGTTACAAGAATGGAAAGTTTTGCTGACTTTGTTTGTTACGTTTTGTACTATCCTATTCACCTGCAATTTACAATTGGACAAAGGAAGCTACAGACAAAACATACTAAAACAGTGCTGCCCTAAAACCTTTGGGCACCAGGTTCCTTGGAGTGAGGTTTTCCCGTGGACCGGAGGGGATGTGGTTTTGCATGCTGCCTGCATCCCGTGGATGGGGCTTCGCTTGTTTGTGCGGCCCGGTTTCTGGCATGCTGCAGCCTGATGCACCAGGAGTTGGGGACCCTTGTACTAAAATCTGCTTTGAGATATTCATTCTGTCTGTCAATTGAAAAAGCAAGGCTCTACATTTAGGCAAGAAAAACCAAATGCAAAGCTATAGTATAGGTCCGTGTTGGCGAACCTATGGAACGTGTGCCGGAAGCGGCACACAGAACCATCCCATGCGGGACGCGTGGCCTCGCTGGCTCCTCTTCCGTGTTCCAGTGCACACATGTGCGCCGGTCAGCTGGCCTTCTCGCACACAGGAGCACTGAAACCCGGAAGAGTAGCACCTGCTGTTCCTGGTTTCGGCATTCCCGCGCGCGAGAATGCCAGCAAGGCCATGCGGTCCAGGTGGGACGGTTTTACGTGCCATTTCTGGCATGCAGGTCAGCACGCAGTGACGTAAAAGTCTAGCCATCACTGGTGTAGGTGGTACCTGGCGCAATAGTAGTAACTGTGAGAGGGACCTTGGAGTCCTAGTGGACAATCACTTAAATATGAGCAAGCTTTGTCCTGCAGCTGCCAAAAAAAGCTAACACAATTCTAAGCTGCATAAACAGAAGGATAGAATCAAGATCGCCTGAAGTGTTGATACCACTTTATAATGCCTTGGTTAGGCCACACTTGGAATACTGCATCCAGTTTTGGTCACCACAATGTAAAAAAGATGTGGAGAGACTAGAAAGAATGCAGAGAAGAGCAAGAAAAATGATAGGGGACTGGAGGCTAAAACATATGAAGAACAGTTGCTGGAATTGGGTAGGTCTAGTTTGATGAAAAAAAGGACTGGGGTGACATGATAGCAGTGTTCCAATATCTCAGGGGTTGCCACAAAGAAGAGGGAGTCAAACTATTCTCCAAAGCAGGACAAGAAGCAATGGATGGAAACTCATCAAGGAGAGAAGCAACCTAGAACTAAGGAGAAATTTCCTGACAGAACAATTAATCAGTGGAACAACTTGCCTTCAGAGGCTGTGAATGCTCAAACACTGGAAGTTTTTAAGAAGAGATTGGATAACCATTTGTCTGAAATGCTATAGGGTTTCCTGCCTAAGTAGGGGGTTGGACTAGAAGACCTCCAAGGTCCCTTCCAACTCTGTTATTCTGTACCATATTCTGACTTTTTAAAATAAATGCTTCTATCGGTACAGTTCTAATACATTATTTCTTATGCCATATATATTAGAAATTACACTATCGATAAAGAATGTGCAATCATATTCATGCCTATTCAAAAAGATTTGATATATGTAAATAGGAAATATATGGATATATTGGACCTAATATGAATTGAATGAACCTCTGCTGGCCATTTACAAAATACTTTGGATATCATGTTTGAGACTATGCAGATCAATTGGGCAAAATGGAAGACCCTTTGGTGCAGATCCTTCATGGAACTCCCCCTGCCACGTCCAAACAATCTAGTTTTAAAAGTAACCTCATAATTTACAAAAATGGTGGATATAAGATGACTGCCTAACCCCCCCGAGGTTTGAGACCACAACTTCCAGAGTTCCCTGCAAGCGTGTGCACCCTTCTAGGAGTTCTGGTTGTCCCACAGTGTCAGGAATACGGCTGGGTGTACCTTAATTCAGGGGTCTCCAAACTTGGCAACTTTAAGACTCGTGGACTTCCAACTCCCAGAATTCCCCAGCCAGCAATTCTGGGAGTTGAAGTCCACGAGTCTTAAAGTTGTCAAGTTTGAGACCCTTGCCTTAACTGATTATGATTGATTGCGCTTTAGTAATGGAAAGCAATATGTTAGGCAAGTGAAACCCCTAAGTGACAGTAAATTCCCCAAACGGTTGTGCAGAAATCATTCTCATCTCTAAATGTAAGAACTTTGAGATATGCACACCTTGTATATTGCCAGCAAGCTATAGCACATCCCTACATCATGTGCTTCGTTACAGCATACTTCCTGCAAGAAATCACAGGGATATATTCAATTTCTTGAGGCTAAATTGGTTCCTGCAGATGAAACCTTAACTCGAAATGAGCTCAGGTGAGGCAGACCTAAGATAATACTTCCAGCCAACCAAATTTTGACGCAATTCTCAGTTGAATGGTAAATTATTTTTGTTTAGTGTCGAAGGTTCACCTTCAAGGAAAGCCCTCAAAGTAAAGTTTCAGGTTTAGATTTTGAGCAACCGATTTGTTCGGTTGTCATCTTCCCGAAATTCTCCAACCACAGCTTAGTTGTTGCCAAGAATCTGAAGACCACCCAGGTTAGGAAAATTGGGATTGAATTTCTGAAGCCTTGAGGAAGTCCATCACCATATTAGTTTGGACGAAGACTGGAAGAAATGGTTCCATCTGAGAACAAACGCGCAAAGGTTGCAACGAATCTGTTTACTCTTTTTGCCTTTTCTCGTGGCGTGTCCGTGTATAACGCATTCCTTAAGGAAATAACGTTTTGCTTTTATATTGCTTTGTACTGTCGGTGCCTTAGTCATGTACTCCAGGCCCCTCTGCATAGCTAGTTTTAGTTAATGGTTAATTTAAAAACGGAAACAAAAGCAGAATTTTATAAAGGGTTTCCCGTTAGGTTACCTGATGATACAAAACATTTCTATCGTGTGACAAAATTTGTGGTTTGGTTCTTATGCTATGTATAGGATGATTGTAAGTAGAAAAAGTTTATATTTTTGTCTTCTGTTGTAAGCATACATGCTTTTTTTTTTTTTTTAAAGAAATGGAACAGTTAATGTCTTGTTAGTACATGCCATCAGATTCCTGTAAAAACAAATGTGAAGGAACGCATTAAATTTGATCCTGGATTACTAAAGCAACAAAGTAGTTGTGGATATTTGGAACGAGGGAGAAGCTGGGTCTTTTTTCAAAGGCACATTTTCTGCAGTTCAGGTGGGTCCTCGACTTACGACCATAATGCAGCCCAACGTTTCTCTTGCTAAGCAAGACGGCTGTTAGGTGAGTTTTGCCCCATGTTACGACTTTCCTTGCCACAGTGGTTAAGTAGAATCGCTGCAGTTGTTAAGTTAGTCACACGGTTGTTAAGTGAATCGGGCTTCCCCCATTGACTTGGCTTGTCAGAAGATCGCCAAAGGGGATCGCAAGATTCCGGGACACTGCGACCGTCATCAATATGAGTCGGTTGCCAAGCGTCCGAATTTTGATCACATGCCCATGGGGGATGCTGCAACGGTTGTGTGAAAAACGGTCGTAAGTGTCTCTTCTTCCATGACGTTGAAACTTTGGTCATTAATTGAACTGTTAGAAGTATCTACATCGTTAAAGCAAATTACAAAGTCGCTAAGAGCAGGGAAAAGGGGCTAATTCAGGCCTTGGTTATTCCACTTGGGATCAATGGCATGACAACGGCCCAGGTAAAATAAATGATAAATTAAATAGCTGGTGCCTTGGCGATGGTTTGGAAGAACCCAACCACTGATAACCTCATGAACACCAGGTGGCCTCCTTTCCCCACCCCATTGCACTGTCCTTTTAATCTCTTTTAATTCATCCTCCAGTTATAACTTTATCTCACAGTTCCAGTTCTATTAAGTGATTCACACGCTCCCTCTCCAGAGCCCACGATGCCCTTGAAACAAGTTAATCTGTGTGGCAAAACAAAAACGTATCTTTGTTGGAGCTGCCACTAGATGTCAGCAACATTTTAGAGATTCGTGTGTCTCTTTCCTGCTGTCACAAAGCCCCCCCCCCCCAATCTCTGTGGGCCTGTTCTTTGCTCCTTCACATAGCTATGTCACAAGACCAGGGGTCCTCAAACCTGGCAACTTTAAGACTTGTGGACTTCAACTCCCAGAATTCTCCAGCCAGCTATGCTGGCTGGAGAATTCTGGGAGTTGAAGTCCACAAGTCTTAAAGTTGCCAAGTTTGAAGACTTCTGCGATAGAACCCCACCCCCCCCAAACCATCCTCTGGGGTAACTAAGCCCCTGGCATCCTGGCTTGACTACAACTCCCATCGGCCTCCCCCAGCCCGGAGGCACCGCAGACAGAACATTTTTTTAAAAAAAAATCCGCTTTACCACGGATTCATTGGGGGCTGGTGCGCTGATGATGATCTCGCGGTGCAACGTGCGGAGATCCTGATGCAAAAGCTGATCGTGTGCTGTCATCAATAGAACAGGAAAGCCGCTGCCCACTCCAGCCCCCGTTGCAAGGGGAGGACGCCAACGCCCATCATCCCCAGCCATCCTCCCATCAGGAGCTCAGTCGCAGGGCGAGCAAAGCGCTGGGAAAAAAATGAGCGGCTGCTTCGAACGCTTCCCCGCATCCAGGGTGGGCTCAGTAAGAAGAACAACAAAACAATAGCAACAATAATATAATATAATTAATATAATATAACAAAATAAAAATAAATAAATACATTCATAAATCTCCCCCCAGCCAGCAGCTCAGCAGAGGCGACTCCTGCGGGCGCTAAGACCCAGCGGAGGCGGCATCGGCGGCGGGAGCGCTCTGCGCCACGATTGGCTGTCGCCCGCGGCAACGCCAGACGACGGCGCGCGCCTCTTCGTCGGCGCTGGGCTTAACGGCCACCGGGCGGCGGGCTGCTGCGGCGCATGCGCGGGGCCGCGAGCCCTCCCAGGGGGCGGGGCCGAGGAAGCCCCAAGCAAAACAAAGCCCGAGGCCAGCCGGGCGGTCGCGGCGGCGGCAGCGGCGGCGGGATGAGTCGCCGGCTGCCCGGGCTGAGGAGAAAGCGCGCAGCGGTGGCGGCGTCGGCGACCTGAGAGGCGCGCGGCGCTCTCTATGCCCCCCCCCGCCGCGCCCCCCGCCCAGCTTCGCCCGCCGGCCGTTGGGGGCGTGAGGGAAGCCCCGCCCCCCGCCCCACCCCCGCAGGTACGGCTCCCCTGGCCCAGGTGGGTAAGTGGGTGGACGGGCCCATTATCCCCTGCCGGGTGGGGGATGGGGAGAACCTGCTGGGGCTGGACTACAGAGCCCATCTTCCTTGTGAGGGGAGGAGGGGCTTCCTTCCCTCCCCTTTTGTGGTGTGTAGATGGGTGGGACTACACATCCCATCCTTCTCACCTCGGGTGGGTTCCTGTTAAGAGGCCCATGATCCCCAGCCTGCCTCCCTGGGGATTGGGGAGCTAGGAGGGATGGGGAAGATGGGACTAGGTTTCTCTGCCGTTGTGGGTTCTGGGTGGCTTGGACTACACATCCCATTCTTTTAACTCTTGGCTGGGTGCCCGCTAAGAGACCCATGATCCCCAGCCTGCCTCCTTGAAGACTGCAGAGCCGGGAAGGATGAGGAAGATGGGACTCTGTTCCCTTGCCATTGTTGGTTCTTAGATGGATTGGACTAAAGATCCCATCTTGCCCAGCGGAGGATTGGGGAGATTGGGGTTTCATTCCTCTGCCGCTGAAAGTTCTATGGTTTGGACTCCAAATCCCATCCTCTGGCCTCTTTGCCTGCTCCCCAACAAAACCCATTCTCCCCAGCAGATGCCTCCCTAAGAATTGGGGAACCTGATGCTGGGAGGGCTGGGGAAGATGGGGCTTGACTCTCTTACTGCTGGGTGTTCTAAATGGCTTGGACTACAAATCCCATTCTCTTTTTCTTGGCCTGTCTGCACAGCCACCCAGGTCTCATCCCATTTGTTGGAGATTGGGCAACCAATTGCTGTGATGGCTGGGGAAGCCATTTTTCCTGTTTTGTGTGTGCGTGTGTTCTGGATGGACCACAAATCCCATTCCCTCACATCTTTGGGGCTGTCCCCCACCAACAAAGACCTATTGTCCCCCACCATTGCATCTTTGAAAAAACCAAACACAATGATAAGGAAAGGCTAGACAAGACTGGACTACAACTCCCATCTGCTTCCAATGAGCTGGGCGACTGGCATCCCAATGAGCCTGGAAGGCCCTAGGATGAGGAATGGTCACCCTGGAATCCTCCCCTGCCCTCATCCAGGCCCACCAACCCACTCAGAGCTGCCTTCAGGTGGATTGCGCTATAAATCCCATCGCACCCACTGGATTATATTTGGGCTGGATGCGATGGGATTTATAGCGCAAACCCACCTGAATGCAAAACTGCCTTTCCATGATTGCTCTCTCTATTGGGGAACCTCAGGCACCTTCCGGCATTGATTCTATTTTAAAACTGCACCACAAAAATATTGGTGCACAAATGGCCTGTGAAGACGTTAATGGCCCTCTTGCTCTCGCGTGTGCGCCTGAAACATGCCCCCCCACCCTTGCACACGCTGAGGCTTCCACCTCCCAAAGGAAGCATAATATGGATAGCCAAGGCAGTGGATCTAAAATACAGCCCTGTGTTATAAATACAGCTGTATTCTGCTGTATTATAAATGCTCTGTATTATAAAAATACAGAACCGTCAGCCTCTTGCAAATTTCCCCACACACAAAAAGCTTCATCAGCCTTTCTGACAGCCATCCTTGCCGATAATCAATGATTTCATAATGCTTTTTAAAAAAATATTAACACCCCCCCTTCGCACACACACACACACACTCCTTCCTTCGGAGGCTCAGGTGGCTTTGAGCGATCCCACACCGATCTCTGATGATGCAATTCACGATCCGAGTCTCGCTTCGTGGAGAAGGAAGGGAGAACCGGCCGCCTTAATGAATGAAACCCGTCTTCAAATAAGAGCGGGCCCTCCAAATTCACGAAAGGCTTGCGAGAAATTCCTTGTGTGACTTTAGAGCCGGTTTTGGGGGGGGGGCATCTCGCCTTCTAAGGCTGCGGAGAGGAATTGCAGGGCAGTTGGGAGAGCTGTGATACTGTGGCTTGGAAAGGCCGGTAGCAACACAACAGGCGATATACAACAACAAACGAAACCGCTGAAAGGGCCCTCCTGAGATTGTGGTTCCTCCTGCAGAAGGCAAAATGTGGTTCCCCTTTCGGAAAACATCCAATGTGCGAAAGAAAAAAAAGGGGTTGGTTGAAATGAAGAGGAGGACAGGGACTTACCAGGATGGTTTGAGTTGGGATGAACAGGAATTGAGGATGGGGCTTTTCCCGAAGCCAGGATATTGCCGTGCAGTGTATTCTGGTTTGCAAGGCCTTATTCGCCTCTAAATGTGAGTTTTTTTTATTGAGCCGAGCCGAGGTGGCGCAGCGGTTAGAGGCAGTACTGCAGGCCACTTTAGCTGACTGTGATCCGCAGGTCAGCGGTTCAAATCTCACCGGCTCAAGGTTGACTCAGCCTTCCATCCTTCCGAGGTAGATAAAATGAGGACCCAGATTGTTGGGGGCAATATAAATATACATTGCTTACTGGTGCAAACCGCTTAGAGAGTGCTTGCACTGTGAGGCGGTATATAAATCTCATAAAATAAATAAATAATAAATAAATAAATAAATAAATATTGGTGAGGATGCTTCTGCCTAACCTCTCCAGATGCGTTCCTCTTTTTTTTCCTGCTTTTTTGTCCCTGAATGGGTTTATGGGGAATAAAAAAGATTCAAATCAATGCAGTTGCCATTGTTGTTGTTGTTTTTTAAACCCACTTCTGTTTTGAAAACAGTGGAGTTGCAAATTTCTAAACTCAGTCCTGGGTTTTTAGGATGCAGATGAGAGAGCTGGTCTCAACCAGGTCTCCTTTCCAGCTTCTCAGATGGGGCTCTGAACTCTGTACCCTTGCAGAAAGGGGGAGGGGGGGCTTAACTGCTGCTGCTTTGCTGGGAGATTCAGGTGGTTCTTTGAGCATGTGGCCTGGAGCGGTAGAGTCATAAACCTCCCCTGGTCCCTTTTATCTGCTCCTGCCTCTACCCCATTGTCTTTTGTGAGTTTGCAGTTTGGGGGCAGTCTGAGTGATGATGTTGGTCGTCTACTCAGAATCTGTGCATGTTCCTATGACGATCACGGTAAGGCACGGACGGACTGAGGGGGGGGGGGGGCTCTTTCTACGTGCCATCCCTTGTCCACTTGCTAATCGGGTCGGAGGCTTCTAGACCGCGGTTGTGCCCCCGAGTCAAAACAAGGAGTCAAAACAAGGAAGCCCCAGAGGTAAGGGGGGGGGAACTGTCACTCCGGGGCAGCCGATCTCTCTCGTCTGCGTCGCTGGGGCTTTTCGACTCCTTGCCACTTTTTTGCCTGCTTTTAATTTGAGGCTGGGTTTCTTTTTTTGGATGGCTTTCAAGCTTTTGGGCCACGGAAAGCCCTTTGTTGTTGTTTTTTGTTTTCCCTCCATGCAGTTGTGCACGCCGGTTGGGATATAACAGAGGGGCACGCTTTACATAATATGGTTGCAAGAGCAGCCTCTTCATTTCCCCCTGTCACCCCCTTCACTTTAAACCCCCTCCCCTGCCAGTGGCAAGCTGTGGCAAGCGGCTTCCTGCCAGTGAGACCAGCCCTGTTTTAGCTGTTTGTCAACACTGGTAGAAAGAACAGCATCTCGGTTGGCTCTTATTATTATTATTTTTTTTTATTATTATTTTTTCTTATTATTATTATTATTTTTTATTATTATTTTTTTCTCTCACTTGGATCCAGCAGGTGCTGGCTGGCTACAGGAAGGTCTGAACACTGTCTGGGACTCAGTTGCCGCACGTTCGCCTCCTTCTCCAGGTGCTGCGTTGCCTAAACCAGGCTGGAGGTGTCTTGTCTATTTTTAGCAAGCTGCCTCTTGCAACGGCAGCTACGGGGGGGGGGGGGGAGTCAGATTCTCCTGCAAGCTCCCGATTTCCTGCTGCCCATCAAGATCAGGAAGGAAGGAGAAGATGCTTGGGTGAAAAAAAAAATCAAAAGGGGCAAGCTGACTTTTTTGCTTGGAGTCCTTGGCGATGCCGGATTGCTTGGGAAACTCCTGAGGTTCCAGGATCTTGGCTTTGTTTGGGTTGCCACCCGGGTGAGATCTATTGTTCAGTTCCTTTTCCTGGGGCATGGGGATGTGTTTGCACGGAAAATGCTTGGGCTTGTTTCGAACGAAGTGCCCTTTCTCTCGATGCCTTGACAGGCTCTGAAATGACTGTGGATATTTGCAGTGTGTACCCTGAACGCTAGTGGGTTCCGTTTGGAGGCTTAGAGGCCACTTCATGGTGATGAATAAAAAGAAGGCAATGACTTGGCTCCCAATCAATGACCCTTTATACGTCTGATTTAATAACTCGGAGCGCCTTTTTAACGTTTAACAAAGATGAAATATTAAGTTCCCGCTGATTAATCCTAAACATACAAGGGATCACCGACCCGATTGTAATAGCTCTTATTTTTACCTGGAGCGGCCGTTGGTAGCTTGCCAGTTGCGCTTAGCATATTTTATCAATGAAAGAAAGGGCTTTAATACTAACGGTTGTGAAATGCATATTTATGACAGAGTGGTACGTGTGCGGCGAGGCCAATTCGAGTTGACTTGTTGCTTTTGCGGAATTGTCCAATCCTTGGCTGGGCTAGAGTGGCTGGATTTATTTTATTTATTTTTGCAATCTTGTTTTTGTGGCAGGTAACATGCTGAAATATTTGTTTATACATCCGGGTGCAGCCGAAAGACAGCCCTCTGTGTTTAAAGATTGGCTGCTGCTTGGCTACCAGCAGCTCTTATTTTCTTTAAATGATGTCATGCCAGCAGGCAGAATTGTACAGGGTGCCTGAATGGAGAGTCTTTTGGAGAATTGGAACAGTGCGCCTCGAAATATTGGGGGCGCATTGCTCCTTTTCTAGTGGAGGAAAGAGAGTAACGATCAGCAAGCGATTAGCCTGATGTAAATTAAATCCGTGCCACAACTCCCAAGAATTTTTTTTTTAAATAGCTTTTGATCTCTGAACTGATTCTAGTGACTTTGGCTTGGCTTAAAATAGGTTTTCTAGAAAGCCAAGCCAGTCAACTTCAATTTTCTCTCGCTTTCGAAGCAGTGCTTAGCTGCGATGGCTTTTTTTTTTTTTTGGTGCAAATGTTTAGGTCGTGTTCTTTGTTTTGTTGTTACACTTGTGCTTTGTCGGATGGGCCTTTTGTTCAAGAAAATTTGCATTGGTCAGGCAGTTAGAAGCAACTCGCCATTGATAATGAGCTTGCCTAGCTTATGTGGCTTTACTGGAACTGAATTCATTGGGTTTGGTACCGTAGCTGAATTAAACAAATTGTGAATTTGTGGTATGGAAAACTTAGGAATTACAGGGACATGCCAATGCCTTCCTGCTTTGCAAGGCCCAACATCTTAAAAGGATGTTCGTAGTAGACCCACACTCAGCCTTGCTGGATGCCATAATCCAGCCCTGAAAGTCTTTATCCCAAACGCAATGTGCACGATGCTTTCTTGTTTCTATATATCTCCCCTTAATCCTTATATTACATTTAATAAGACTTGATTCATTCCAGCAGGATTTCTGAGCATGGAGTCCTTGCTATTGTCTGAACTTGGTGGTTTTCTTGCTGACGTTTCATGACCCAACCGGGTAACGTCATCAGAGATAGCAGAAGAAAACAACCAAGCTCAGAGAGCACCAAGGACCCCCCAGTTCAAACCTGAGCTGCAAATATTCTCTCCTATATTTCTAGACGTTGCAGAATCAAGCTGTCCCCTCCAGCTTTTGAGTCCGTCCTAAATGATTGGCATTTTTTTTTTTTTTGCTTTACGGCATGGAGTTGGTCACCATCTTTCAATTCTGCCACTAAAACACAGTGGGGTTTGTCAAGGAACGCACTGTACCACAACTTCAAAGCTCGCCTGAGTCACAACTCTTTCTTGTGGCACTTCCTCCCTGGTCTTGGCCTAGAGACCCCCTCCAAGCTTCCCATTATTAATGCATTTTTCAGTCATCCGAGACAATTTGGGGCAGGGAGGGCCCAAGGAAACCTGCAAGCCTCCGGACTTCGTGGTCTTCTGAAACGAGATAGAACAGATGGGCTTTAACTCTCTTGCCACTCCATCATTGCTGTCGTGCTGCCATTTTCCTGCCGGTTTAATTTTCTTTTTTCTTTTTTTTTGGTGGCAGATGGGTTTCTCAAATGTGTTTCCAGAATGGATGGGGAAGTGGCAGGGATCTTGATCACTCTTTCTCTGGGACGCCTCCTGGTAATTGGGCCGGAGAGCTGAAGACTCAGCAAAAGCCCATCATCGTTTTTCATGGCCTCCTCTTCCCTCCCTCCCACCCACCCACCCACCCCCGGCTGAATGCATCACAACAAAACACCAGCTGTCTTCCCCCTTCCCCCCCCCCCATCCTGTCACTGGTAGTATCAAATCTCAGAAACCACGTCTTATTTATACTAGAAATTAAAGGCGAAGACGCGTACAAAGGGAGGTTGGTTACGAAGACCAGAACTTGGATAAACTCTGTGATGTGAAAAGCAGATCTGCATGAGTACCTTCTCTTTCAACAGCGCCTGAGCCCAAATCAGATATGACGGAAGGGAATATTGGTGGCTCAGGGTTGAACTGTGGGATCTTTGATGAGCTCTGGGCTTGGTTGTTTTCTTGCAGACATTTCATGACCCAGCTAAGTAACATCATCAGTGCTAGAAGGGAATGGGGTTTGAGGAGGAGGAGGACTGTGGGATCTTTGATGCTGTCTAAGTTTTTCTTGCAGACGTTTCATGACCCAGCTAAGTAACATCATCAGTGCTGGAAGGGAATGGGGTTTGAGGAGGTGGAGGAGGACTGTGAGGTCTTTGATGCTCTCTAAGCTTTCTTTGCAGATGTTTCATGACCCAACTAAGTAACATCATCAGTGCTGGAAGGGAATGGGGTTTGAGGAGGTGGAGGAGGAGCTGTGGGGTCTTTGATGCGCTCTGAGCTTGGTTGTTTTCTTGCAGACGTTTCATGACCCAGCTAAGTAACATTATCAGTGCTGGAAGGGAGTGGGGTTTGAGGAGGAGGAGGAGGAAGAGGACTGTGGGGTCTTTGATGCTCTCTAAGTTTTTCTTGCAGACGTTTCATGACCCAACTAAGTAACATCATCAGTGCTGAGTGCAGGGGGGCGGGAGGACTGTGGGGTCCTTGGTGCTCTTTGAGCTTGGTTGTTTTCTTGCAGAAACTGCATTGATGGTTTCCCAAATCACCTATTTTGCAAAGCACCTGAGGGCAGGACAAGAAACAATGGATAGAAACTAATCAAGGAGTGAAGCAACCTAGAACTAAGGAGAAATTTCCTAACAGTGAAAGCAATTACTCAGTGGAACACTTCCAGAAGTTGTGGGTGCTCCAACACTGGAAGTCTTTAAGAAGCGATTGGATGGCCACTTGTCTGACGTAGTACAAGATCTTCTGCTTGAGCGGAGGGTTGGACTAGAAGACCTCCCAAGGTCCCCTCCAACTCTGTTATTCTGTTATATTACCTCATTTGGTAATGAAATATGTACAAACCCCCACCCCCACCAAGCTCAGAGACCACCAAGGACCTCACATCAGAGGTAAGCCTCAACTTACAACCACATTTGGGGACCAGAACTCCTGTCGCTAAGCAATGCCGTCATTAAGCGACTCAGCCCTGATTTCACCTCTTAGCCATTCAACGAATGCAACTTCCCCCATTAATTTTGCTGGACGGAAGCTAGGAAGGTGGCAGGCGGCGATCACGTGACCTGCAACCATGATAAATACATGCCGATTGCCAAGCGCCCGAATTTTGATCACGTGACTGCAGTTGTAAGTGGGAGGAGCGTTGGTAACTCCCTTTTTGCATCACTTTGAAAAAAAAAGGACCATTTCAAAGTGATGAACCGTTGACAACCACCTGCGAAACGGTACCATAGGCTCAACATTCCCCTCCACCCTTTCATTTCTAACAGGTGCTCCTCCTCTTGTCTTCCCTTGGCCGCCTCTGTCAAAAACCTGTGTCAATCAAAAAGAAAAAAATATATGGTACTTCACTGGAGGCGGGAAATACATTTTGCAGCGAGCAAGCGAGTTTCGTGATTACTCTGCTTGGCTATTGCAACCTATGGGCAAGCCCAGGGATGTCCAGCTTTTAAGACCTGTGGACATCAACTCCGAGGAACACTCTAGGGCTGGCTGGGGAATTCTGGGAGTTGAAGTCCACAGGTCTTAAAGATGCCAAGGTTGGACGCCCCCTGGGCCAGGCATAAGGGAGTTTTAGTAGCGTTCTACTTAGCTCATTCATGGCCCTCCCCTCCAGTTTCAATTTTTTTTTTGTCTTTGCACCCTGCCTTTTACTGCATTGGGTTCCCGATGGCCTGAAGGAAGGTGTGTAGAGATCTGTTTAGATCCTTTTGGGGTAGGATCTGGTGACTGCATGAAATACGCAGATGAGACCCCCTCTAGGCACGCGACAGGTGGGTGGTGAAAGTCTGACTGGCTGACATCCGTTTTCCTTCCCTTGCAGGTTTTAACAGTTTCTTCGGTATAGCATCTGTGTGGAAAGGGCCACACAACCTCGACAACAACGACGGCTTTTGCCTGCATTTTCCAGTGTTTCTTTTGTCAGCAAGTTCAGCAAAATTGTTTCTCCAGTGCCAGCCCTGATCGGACCGAAGAGCCAGCGACAGAAATGGTCAAAATGACAAAATCCAAAACGTTCCAGGCGTACCTGCCAAATTGTCACCGAACCTACAGTTGTATCCACTGCAGAGCCCACCTGGCCAATCACGACGAGCTCATTTCCAAGGCAAGTCGCTAGACCTCATGCATTTGCCGTTCGGGATGCCCTTCCCTGTTCGAAGGGCCTTAAGCCATACAGGAAGTTAAGACCGGCGTTTACATTTTGGAATCCTCTGCTGAGAATTCGGTGAATTAAAAATGCATAGCGTGAAAAGGCATGGAGCGGTGTTTTTCAAACCTGGCAACTTTTAAGATATGTGGACTTCAATTCCCAGAATTCCTCAGCCTGGGAGTTGGGAGTCCACACACCTTAAAACATGCCGACTGGGTAATTCTGGGAATTGAAGTTCACTCATCTTAAAGCATGCTGGCTGGGGAATTCTGGAAGTTGAACTCCACGTGTGTTAAAGCAGCTGGCTGAGGAATTCTGGGATCTGAAGTCCACTCATCATAAAGCATGCTGGGTAAGGAATTCTGGGAGTTGAAGTCCACTCATCTTAAAGCATGCTGGCTGGGGAATTTTAAAATGTAAAGTCCACACATCATAAAGTTGCCAACTTTGAAAAACAGTAATAGAATCATCTCTCTCTCTCTCTCTCTCTCTCTCTCTCTCTCTCTCTCTCTCTCTCTCTCTCTCTCTCTCTCTCTCTCTCTCTCTCTCTCTGTCTCTCTGTCTCTCTGTCTGTCTCTCTGTCTCTCTGTCTCTCTCTGTGTTGTATCAGTTTCATCCAAGAAGATTATGCATTAGAAAACACAGTGTTTTAAGGTGGATGGTTTAGTTCGGTTTTTTTCCATGCTTAGAAATGTAATCCCTTATATAAAACATAGCCAAGGAGTAATCCGTATCCATTCTACTACTGGGACATTCCCCCCCCCCTAAACGTCTACGGAGACACTCAATCATCCAGGTCATGGTTGTCCCAAAGGTGCTTTTTCAAGAGGCAGCTGGACTTTCTTTGTTTTGTTTTTTCCTCAAGTTGTTTAGTGACAGCATATCAGAAGCCACAAACTCTGAATAACATTTTTTTAAAAAAATGTCCTCCTTGGTCTTTTCTTCCTAATCCATAATGAAAAGACTTAAAACCGAAGCCCCTGGAGAACTCTATATTGTGAACAGATTCTTAGCAGCCCGTCTCCAAAATTCTGTATAATCCTTTGGCTTCTTGAGCTTTCCCCCTCCCTCCCCAAGCGTATCGTATTTTTCGGAGTATAAGACGCACCTTTTTACCCTCAAAAAGAGGGGGAAAATTTATACACCGAATGTAGCCCCACCCAGCCACCCCCACCCTTTGGCCTCTGCCTGCCAGCAATTTACCTCTTTGCAGCAAACGGCAAAGCACAAGAAGAGCACAAGAAGAGATAAACTGCCTCCCGACCTACAGCTGACGGAGGCTTGCAAGCCACGTGGTAAAATGAAACTAACTACGGTGGCTGTACTGTGACAAATTGCTGGGAGATAAACTGCTGGCAATATTAGACTGCTGAAATTGCAAGGAGGCAAGCTATGGCTGCTATGACTCAGAGCTAGAGCTCTTGCCTCACAATCAGGAGGTTGTGAGTTCTATCCTGGGTAGAGGCAGATTCTGTTAATATGTTATTTTGTTAAATGTTTGTAGAGTGTTCAAATTATTAGACTTATTTTTTAAAGACTGCTTTATTATTGTTCTAAACAACTTAACAAAATGAAGAAGCTTTTTAAAGTAAATGCTTGCTCTGAAGAGGCCCAGTGCTATTGTATCTTCTTTTAAATAGCAGAGAATACTTCCAGAAAGCCACATCAATTTTAAAGTTCTGTAAAAGTATAATCTGAAATGTCCTGTTTTAGTATTAAGTATTAGTATTAAGTATTAGTATTAAAAGAAGGCAGCTGAGAAACCCTGACTTAGTCATGTTTGGAGTAGATCTATTTAAATAATTGGGAGGAGTTAGTGTGATTACATTTAAGAAAACTTTCTGGGATTAATATACTGCCATAAATGTACATTTCTCCAATTCTTTGCCATTTCTATGGGTCAGGCACACATGCACAGAAATACACAGCAAACAGTGTATATCATCTGTGCTGTTTGCTGTTTGCTGTTTGGCAAATTGCTGGGAGGCAGAGGCCTTTTTTCCTTGTTTTCCTCCCCCAAAACTAAGGTGCGTCTTATACTCCGGTGCGTCTTATACTCCGAAAAATACGGTATTTCTTTCTCTTTGGTGTATCTGGAACCTTTTCCTGCTGCATTTATTGGAGAGAAATGTTGGACGGTAAGATGAAAAGTCACCTTGTAAGACCCAGATTTTCCTTCTTAGCATCGACATAGCTACAGTTGAGGTCCATGTAGGAACCAAGGAACTTGTTCTGTGTAAGTAGTCCTTGACTTAACAACCATTCCTTTAGTAACCATTAGAAGTTACAATGGGTTGGGGGGGGGGAAGTGACTTACGACTGTTCCTCACATTTATCCCCATGGTCACGTGATCAAAATTTGGACGCTTGGCAACTGGCGTGTACTTATGACGGTTTGCAGTGTCCCGAGGTCACGTGATCCCCTTTTGCAATCTCCGGACAAGGAAAAGTCAGTGGGGAAGCCGGATTCACTTAACAACCCGTGAAACTTAACAACGGCAGAGATTCACCTCACAACCATGGCCAGAAAGGCCGTAAAATGGGGACAAAAACTCACTTAACACCTGTCTCGCTTAGCAACGGAAATTTTGGGCTTACTTGTGGTCATTAAGTGGAGAACAACCTGCCTTTTTTTTATGGTTCATGCTATGAATGTTAAGCTCATCATGCGAAATTGACAACTGATTGGTTTTTATTAATTTTCGTTTCCATGCAAAAAAAATATACCCTGGCAAAAGCAGATCCCAGCACTTTCCATAAAGTGATTGGTAAACAGTCCTCAAAGATTGTGTCTCCTGGGCGTTGAAGCTGTTGTCAGAGTATAGAAAATGTTTCAGCTTTAAAGTAAACAGTTTACCAAAGCTACAGAATGTTTTCCGTCTCGTGGTTTGTTTAGCATCTACATTGTTGGAATGCTTACAAGTATGAGAGCTGATCTGGTGTACATTTCATATATTTTTTTAATATTTTTTTTTCACCAAACTTACACAAAAATCCATACATATACCATATTATCAAAACATCCATAGCAATATATTTCTATCCAAAATATCATAAACATATACGCTTAGTTGCTCCTTTTCTACTTTTATCTCCAGTCTGCTTTCCTTCTATATTTCATACTACTCCCCTCCCTCTATCTCCCTCTCTCCCCTCTACCTTCTTCCTCCCTCTCTACCTCTTCCCTACTTCCCTCCTCTCTCTCCCCCCTTCCTTTCTACTTCCTCTTCCTCCCTCTTGTGCTTCCCTGAGTATTTCTAATCATAATCCATTCTATGGTTAGCAGACTAGCAATTCAGAAACCCTAACTTCATTCCAGCATCGAAGCTACTTCTTAAATTTATATCTTTCCCTTTATCTATATTTATCTATTTAATATATTCTACCAGGTATATCTACTATTGTTCTAATGGTGCCTCCTTCCTCCTATTTTTGTCGCCTGGGTCTACCACCTCTAATTCTCAACTTTCTTCCAAATTAATCGCTATAGCTTAACTTCCAAGAATGTTCATTATCTCTTGTACCTCTTAATTTTAGGCCTTATTCCTCCCTCTCCTCAATATCTTTACTCATCATTTTCTTTTCTTTTTTAATTCTATCATTTCTAGATGCCCTGGTGTACAGATCTGGTGTACATTTCAGGTGTACAGGTATTCCTCAACTTACAACTACAATGGAGCCCCAGATTTCTGTGGCTAAGCGAGACGTCTGTTGAGTGAGCGTCGCCCCATTTTACAACCTCTCTTGCCCCCATTGTTAAGGGAATCCCTGCAGTTGTTAACTTAGCAACCACAGTCGGTTAAATGAATCCGGCTTTCTTCCCCCCCCCCCCAACTGACTTCGCTTGACAGGAGGTCGCAAAAGGGGATCACGTGACCCCGGGCGGGGGACAACGCAACCGTCATAAATATGAGTCGGTTGCCAAGCCGACTGAATTTTGAATTTGGATCACGTGACCATGGGGATGCTGCAAAGGTTAACTCTGAAAAATGGTCACGTGGCAAGAAAGATGATAAAATGGGACAAAATTTCACTTAACAACTGTCTTGTTTAGCTATAGAAATTTTAGGCTCAGTTGTGGTCGTAAGTTGAAGTTTCTATATATATTTTCTTTTAGCACCATTAAAAACTCCTTACTCCTTTGAATTTCTGACTAAAAATAAAATACTTCATCATGGATAGCTGCTACATGAACTGGTCCTATTTAAAAATAAATAAAACTCTTCTCATGAAAATGCATAAAATACTAGTATCTCTAAAGTAAAGAAATCATGAAATACTCAGAAAAGCAAATGTTACAACTTAGCATCTAACTCTGAAACTTCTAGACATCATGTCCCAAGGGTGCTTTTTTTCAGGAGGCAACTGGACTTTCTTATTTTATCTTTTGAAGACGTTTCGCTTCTCATCCAAGAAGCTTCTTCAGCTCTGACTGGATGGTGGGGAATGGAAGGATTTATATTCCTTGCAGACAGCTGGTCATTTGCATCCTTTTAGAGAGTCGTTGAGGCCACTTGAAGGTTTTTCTGTGTCCCCAGGGTCACCTGAGTGGTGCAAATGGTTCCTGTAGTCTGCAATTTTTCCTCTGGCAATCCATTCCTACTCCCACACCATTCCAGGGGGGTTCATCCCAAATTGTATAGCTTCTCTACAGACTTCTAGACATCATATATAATTTCTGAAAAAATAACCCTAGTTGCACGTTTCTTCTTTGCCTCACTAGTCCGATCATCTTCCTCCTACACCACATAATAACATCAGTACACACTGCTTGATATAATCCTGGTTGTGGCTAAAATCCCATTTATTTTAGCCAGTGTATGTCAACTCTTAAGGCAACTAGCAACATTCTGGGCATTTTAAAACCGCTTCTAAGCTACACTTAATGTATTGTAATCTGCTTTCCGGAGGCCTCCTGATAGTATGAGAATAAAATCTAAATAAACTCTTCAAATCTGTTGCTCTGACTGTGCATGTTTGAGGTCTGTTTTCCCTTTTAGCCTATTACTCATCACAGCAAAGAGCTCAAACGCATCAAAGTTCAGGTAGTCCTTGACTTACGACCACAATCGAGCCTAAAATGTATGTTGCTAAGCGAGGCATTTGTTAAGTGGGTTTTGTCCCACTTTATGACCTTTCTTGCCACCACTGTTAAGGGAATCGCTGCTGCTGCTAAGTTGGTGACACGGTTATTAAGTGAATCTGCCTGGTCTGAAGGTCGCAAAAGGAGATCGGGTGGCCCCAGGACACTGCGACCGTCATAAGTGTGAACCAGTTGCCAAGCATCCGAATTTTCTTCATGTGACCATAGGGAGGCCGCAACGGTCATTAAGTGTGAAAAACGGTCCTAAGTCACTTTTTTCAGCGCCGTTGTAACTTCGGTCACTAAATGAACTGTTGGGAAGTCGAGGACTGTAATATATTTTCAGAGATTCTAGAAATGTGCCTTGATAAGAATGTCCGGTAGATTAAAGCGTTATCATCAGTTTCTAGAATATAATTGAGAACTGGCAAAGAAATCTGATCCTGCGCCATTCCTTTCCAAGAAGCTGAGGTGAAGGAAGGATTTTCGAACCCTTGCGTAAAAATATCAGGAATACACCTGGATCTTTTAGTTCACTTTGTGTCTGTGAAGGGGATAGAGTAACAAATACAGGAATGTTAGCTACCCTTCTCTTCCGCTACTTTTTTTAAAAAAATTGCACCTCTATAATTTATTCTTTCCACGTACCTAGAAGATTTGTAACATTTCTGCCACTGAACTGGGGCCACGAGTCTTCGTATCCGTGTCTGTTAGATCAGGGGTCTCCAACCTTGGCAACTTTAAGCCTGGCGGACTTCAACTCCCAGAATTCCACAGCCAGCTTAAAGTTGCCAAGGTTGGAGACCCCCTGCTTTGCTGGCTGTGGAATTCTGGGAGTTGAAGTCCGACAGGCTTAAAGTTGCCAAGGTTGGAGACCCCTGTGTTAGATGGTCCAGTCTAACTCTCAGTTACTGTGTGCTCTAGGCAATGCCCTTTTCAAAGTTACCCTTGAAGCAGGTGGATCTTCATTGCAAGAATGCTGTGACGTGATCTTACGGAAGTTTTTTTTAAAAATGTAAGATTCATTTCCCGTCTTTCTTTCTTGCAGTCATTTCAGGGAAGCCAGGGACGAGCCTACCTCTTTAATTCTGTGTAAGTACCATTACAGTTCTGCTTTTCTCTGGCACTGAAAAATGCTTTGGTGTTGCTAGCTTGTTTGTGGGGTGGGGTGGGTTGGAGAGAGAAAGGGAGAGAGAGAGAGGGAGGGAGGGAGAAAGGAAAGAAGGAAGGAAGGAAGGAAGGAAGGAAAGAGGGAGGAGAGAGAGAGAAAGAAAGAAAAAGAAAAGGGAGGGAGGAAAGGGAGGAAGAGAAAGAATGAATGGAAAGAAAGAGAAAGGGAGGGAGGGAAGAAGAGAGAAAGAAAAGAGGGAGAGAGGGGAGAAGGGAAAGAATGAGGAAAGAAAAGAGAAAAAAGAGGGAGGGAGGGAAGAAGAGAAAGAAAAGAAAGAGAAGAAAAGGAAGAGAAAAAGGAAGAAAGAAACAAAGGATAGAAGGAAGAGGGGAGAGAGGGGGAGGAAGAAAAAGAAAGCAAAGGAAGAAAAAGAAGAAATTGAAGAGAAGAAAAAGGAAGGAAGGAAGAAGGAAAGAAACAAAGAAAAAGAAAGGAAGGTTGAATTACAACTTCCAGGCAGCAACATCACACAGTTAGGATAATGCTAAGCAATGACAGAAAAGATGGATATTGTGGGACATCAGACAGGTCATACGGTCTTCACTCTACCCTCCTAAGGTCCATCTAGTTGAGCCTCTAAGACCACTGTCCCCCCCTCCTTACTGTCACTCTTCGGCAATGCGTATTTACTGCCCCACTAGAAATTCTAAAGAGGCACATTGAAACTTTGGGCCCAGCTGGACAATTCTGCCCGGTTCACTTGGATTGAGGCGACAGACACATTTTTTGGATTTATTTCATGCGTGGAAGCAATTGCACCAGCTCCCCTATTTTACAAATGGCAGATCAATTGATTGGGAGGATGAAAACGACGCCTTTGTCTTCAAAATAGCTCCTGCATCAAGCTCAGGAAACCTTTCCCTCCCAAGTCCTGGCCATCGGTGTAATTTTCCTATTTTTCCCATAGACGGGCATCATACGTTCAATGACACCATCTGTCTTTCTCCCGTCCTCTCTTGCAGGGTGAATGTGGGCTGTGGTCCTGCGGAAGAGCGAGTTCTTCTGACGGGCTTGCACGCCGTAGCAGATATTTATTGTGAAAACTGCAAAACCACCCTCGGATGGAAATACGTAAGCCTCTGGCCTTGGTTATCTTGGTTGATGTCGGCTTGATGCGAAAGTGGGAGCCCACCATCCCTGCCAGTCCTTTACGTTTTGGGTCAGTTGGTTGAGCTGGCGGTTGGAGAAGGACTCAAGCCAGTCACACACAATCCACACTTCAGTACCAGTTGCGTTAGTTAGTTAGTTTCAATTTTCAATCATAAAACATATGAAGAACGGTTGCAGCAACTGGGTATGTCTAGTTTAATGAAAAGAAGGACCAGGGGAGACATGATAGCAGTGTTCCAATATCTCAGGGGTTGCCACGAAGAGGGAGTCAAACTATTCTCCAAAGCGCCTGAGGGTAGAACAAGAAGCAATGGATGGAAATTAAACAAGGAGAGAAGCAACTTAGAACTAAGGAGAAATTTCCTGACAGTGAGAACAATTAACCTGTGGAACAGCTTGCCTCCAGAAATTGTGAATGCTTCAACACTGGATGTTTTTAAGAAGATGTTGGATAACCATTTGTCTGAAGTAGTGTAGGGTTTCCTGCCTAGGCAGGGGGTTGGACTAGAAGACCTCCAAGGTCCCTTCCAACTCTGTTGTTGTTGTTGTTATTATTATTATTATTATTATTATTATTATTATTATTATTATTATTATTATTATTATTATTATTATTATTATTATTATTATTATTATTATTATTAGAATAGAGCTGGAAGGAACTTTGGAGGTCTTGTAGTCCAACCCCCTGCTCAAGCAGGAAACCATATACCATTTCAGACAAGTGGCTGTCCAGTCTCTTGTTAAAAACCTCCAGTGTTGGGGCATTCACAACCTTTGAAGGCAGGCTGTTCCACTGGTTAATTGTCCTCACTGTTAGGAAGTTTCCCCTTAATTCCAGGTTGCTTCTCTCCTTGATTAGTTTCCATCGCTTCTCGTCTTGCCCTCTGGTGCTTTAAAAAATAAGTTGACCCCCAACTCTTCTTTGGGGCAGCCCCTCAAATACTGGAATACGGCCTTTATTAAGCAGGCCAACTCCAGGTTTCGAAGGGCAAAGAATACAGATAGTCCTCGACTTATGACCACACTTAATCCCCAAATTTCTGTTGCTAAGCGAGACAGTTGTTAAATGATTTTGCCCCATTTTACAACCTTCCCTCCCACAATTGTTAAATGAGTGACACTTGTTAAGTGAACCTGGCTTCCCCATTGACTTTGCTTCTCAGAAGGTCGCAAAAGGGGATCACGTGACTCCCCCCCCCCCCGGGACACTGCGACCGTCATAAATATGAACCCATCGCCAAGCATCCGAATTTTGACCACGGGGACTGCGCCACAGACATCAGTGTGAGAAATGGTCATAAGTAGCTTTCTTCAGTGCTGTTGCAACTTCGGTCCCTAAACGAGCCGTTTTAAGCAGAGGTGGGATGCAGCAGGTTCTGACCAGTTCTGGCGAACCGGTAGTGGAAATTTTGAGTAGTTCGGAGAAGCGGCAAACACCTCCTCTGACTGGCCTCGCCCCCATCTATTCTCTGCCTCCCGAGTCCCAGCTGATCGGGAGGAAATGGGGATTTTACAGTATCCTTCCCCTGCCACGCCCACAGAACAGGTAATAAAAAAATTTGAACCCCACCACTGGGTTTTAAGTTGAGGACTAGCTGCAAATACATGAAATACCCCAATCTGAGCTGGATGGGAGAGCTGAGCTGTGTTTTCTTCCCTAGGAGCACGCCTTTGAGAGCAGTCAGAAATACAAAGAAGGGAAATTCATCATCGAACTCGCTCACATGATCAAAGACAATGGCTGGGAATGAACTGCAATACCATCCCTTGTTTCTGGACAACGCATCTAAGGGAGCTGGCTTTATTTTATATAAAAAAAGAAGACTCATGGGGGACCCAAAAGAAAAAAGAAAAGGAAAAAAACCCGGTGGTTGGGCGGTGACCTCAACCGCTCAGTGATGTTATGTTGTGGTCCTTCCCCGCTCTCCAGAACATCTCTTCTCCGTTTTGTTTCTTTCCCCCCCCCCTCCCCTCCTCCCTGTGTAAATCCCTTCTTTTTTCTATCTGTATTCCCTGTGCAAAACACGTTATTTTGGACGAACCTTTTTCTATACGCTCGAGGAGGACTTCCATAATTCCAAGTCACCTGTGCTAAGGTAGCCTCTCTCTCGCTCTCTCTCTCTCTTTCGACCAACACCTTCCGTTGCTCCTTTGTGCCGTGCGTGCTTTTTTTGCTGATCCTCTGCTCCAGGGTTTTGAAGGAGGCAGTCCCCAGAATGTATAGGATCTTTATTTTATACCCCCCCTTATAATTAGCCATTTCTGTGGTCTCTTTGCAATGAGGAGGATTGCAGTATTGTACTACTCATTATTATTATTATTATTTTTTAAAGCTTACCGCGGCCCGTTAGAGATTATTTTGGCTAGGTTTGCGAGAGATTCAGTTAGCCGTCCTGGCTGAATCTAGCGAGGATTTGCTTTGTCTGGGTTTTTGTGTTTTTTGTTTTTAAAGAGAGAAACTGTCAGAAAAGAGATTGAGTAATAATTTACAAGGCTAACTTCAAACTGTAGATCCAAATCAGATACATTCTGAAGAGAAAAGCTTTAAAAGCTTTTTGCCTGTTAAAAGAAAAAAGACAAAAAAAAAAAGAATGTATAGCAGGATCTTTTAAGATCAAAGGGCTGAAAAAATAAGCAGCTCTTATTTTTAATACGTCGGTTTCAAATGTTTTTGGTACTGTACCTCGGGAATGGGAAAAGGGAGGTAGCGGAGATTTTTTTATGGCTGGTTCCATGTAGTTTTACCTAGTTTTAATGCACTGGATGCGAGGTGGCTCGTTCACGATCATCTAAGTCCCCGGCTTTGGCAGTACTGAAGCACACCAAAAGTGTGCGAGAGTGCGCGCATGCGTGTGTACGAAAAGCTGTCGCTAATCCATCTGGAGCAGGTTGTTAAAAAGTTTCGCAAGCGAATAAAAAGTGACAACTTGGCGTAAAAGAAAACGAACGAAAGAAAGAATGCATGAAGATAGTTTTGTTTTTTTAAAAAAAGGGGGGTGGGTGATTTGCTGGCTAAATCGTCCCTAAGCACAATTTTTATAATAAAACTGTTAATGTAAAAGAAACGTCATCTGGGAATTTTTAAAAGCCCCCCCCCCTCCATAGTGGGGTGGGTCCGAGAGGGAGCACCATTCGTGTGTAAAAGTGCGTAGCGTTTCTCTACAGGAACTTTTTGTGCATACCATTTCAAGAGATGTGAAAACTTCGGAGGGGGGAGCTGTTTTTTGGGGGGGGTGGAGGGGGGTTGCAATTCCCCCCCCCTCCCAAAATAATTCCAAGAGAGGGGGAAAATGCATAGGAGAAAATTTTACCTGAATCATACCGAACTGCTGAAAGCATGAGTAACAATAACTATAATAATAATAATACTATAGGAAGCTTTACAATGGGAACGCTAACGTACTTCTTACCTGTTGCATTGTAACTCCAGCTTTGTGTCTGTCCCTAATGGCTGCTAGTAAGCTCAACTAACTGACATTCAGAACTCGAATTGCACTTTAGCGTTATCCTTTCTTATCAAAATAGCAACCTCCTCCTCTTGAACGTTGAATGCTTCCCCCCCCCTGTACCCCGACTCCCCTCATTTCATTCCTCCGTAAATCCTTTGGAAAGAACGATTTTACACTGTGATGCAAAAAAGAAAAAAAGATATTGAATATATATCTTATCTATTTAAGCGTGCGTGCGTGTGTGTGTGTGTATATATATATATATATATATATATATATATATATATATATATATATATATATATATATATATATATATATATATATATATATAGTTACCTTTCAGGCATTTGGATCCAAAGAGCTGTCCCTCCTGACAGCTAGTCTCAGATTTTGTACGACCTTTTATTCTGGTGCTTTATTTAGTGTGAATGGATTTTTGAAACCCAGTGAATCTCCAGTCCGCAGCGGAACTGAGCACTCCTCGATTCACATCAGTAGAACAGCAGCAGTTTTCAGCTCTCGGAGAGTTTTCACTAGCAGACGAGAGGCTGGCTTGTAAGGGATGCTTGCTTGTTAGGGAGTACCTTGGGGTGTGTAACAATTCAATTTAGGGCAACCGGATCGAGAGTCATCAACATAGGAACCGTGACACCGTCCATACAACGTCCTGCGAGTTTCCTGACTCGCGGCCCTAACAAAAGGAACCGGTGGTTATTCAAAACAGAATTAGCTTCCCATACTCCTCTCTTACAGGCCCGGATCTCCTCTCTTGCTTTATGGCAGTGATGGAGAACTGGACTAATTCCTTCCCTGGGAGATCGGTGTCCGCCGCCATCGACAAAAATCCTGAGTTTCTCATCAGCCAGATTTTCAGCGGTGTTGGCCTCCGGTGTTGGCCATCACTTTGCCCCCCCTCCTTCAACCATGAACCCTTGCTTTGCTAACGTGGTTGCTCTCGCCTTGACGCATTTCTCAAATCATCTGAAAAATTACTTTGTGGGGATTTTGAGAAGGTGGGAGCTTGAAGGGAAAAAGAAAGGTGGAGCGGGGAAAAAAAAATCTTACAAAAGAATGTATTTCAATCAGAGAACGCTTGGGCCGAACTACATGTTACACACAAACGTGACTCTTATTTCCCATAAAGCTGAAAATGTCACAGAGAGTGGCAGAAATCCACTTGAAGTGGATTTTACACTAAGTAGCTGTCTACCAAGGTGTAGTTTCTCATAACGAAAACGGGGACACCGTACCTATTTGTGTGTAAACGTGTAGTCCAGAGGGCCTTTTGAGTCTATGCAGATGGGCGTTTTCCCTAGAATTTTTTTTTTGTTTAACCCAGATGCCAAAAAGAAGGGAAAGTGGAACATCAAATTGCAGCTTAAAATCAGATGCAATTTATTTGTAGGGATAAGCATTTCAAGGTACCAAACAGAGCAATATTATGAATTTTGAAACAAGGGACGTAAAAAGGCTGTAGGGAATTTCAAATCCAGAACAAATTGCGTAGGTCTAAAGTAGCATTCCTGTCTTACGATTCCTGGGAATTGGCGGTCTCTTTGACTTGGCCTTCTAAGAATTCCTTAAAACTGCATCGTTCAAATGGACAGATTTGGTGGATCCAGATACTGCTGGATGATTGGTTGAGGTCTAAAAAGATCAGTCTGGTTACTGAACTTTCCAGCGTTACATTTAAAAATAAAAATAAAAATAAAAAAGATACTTGAACATTTTACCAACCATTTTCCCATTTAACCTGTGTTTTTCTTTTTTTGGTAACGTATTCTATTTAAGAATTTGTGTGTGCTTTGTGGGTAAGTTTTAATCTTCCCTGCAACTTGAGCACTTTTGTTGCTTGTTTTTATTACTGTTGATCTTATATATATATATATATATGTATGTATGTATGTATATATATATAATGTATGTATATATATATATGTATATGTGTGTGTGTGTGTGTATATATATATATATATATATATATATATATATATATATATATATATATATATATATATATATATATATATATATATATATATATACATACATATATACATATATACATATATACATACACTATATATTTTATAAATTGTAACAGCAATTTTTGTGAACATCTACCTACTAGATCTCTCCTTCCCTTTTTGTGATGACTACAAGCTGGTTCTTGAGATTGTTCATTGGCACTTAGAGGAGCAGGCTGCCAACATTTACATTTGTGAAAGTGTGTGTGTGTGTTTTGTTTTTTCTTTTTGGGAGCCAACAGTCATGGCTCTTGTAAAATAGCCACCCAATCCCGACCTAATTCAGAGCCAGTTCAGACAATTTAAAAAAAAAATTAAGTCCATTTGGAGATTCCTAGACGTTATCATGTCTGGGAGAAAATCATAATTCTTGATGGACATTTCAGAAATTTTAGAACTGCTGGTTCAGCTATTCCTTCTAGGTGGGTGCATCATCCGTATTGAACGTATCCTCTGAAGGCAGGTGGTGTGAATTCCTTCTTTTAGGTGGTGGTTCTGAGTGACTTCTAAAAACAACCACACACTTTCAGAAGATTTGTGGACAGCGTTCATTCGTTGTCCCACCAGTGTTGTGAGGACGAGGGTATCTGGCCTGTTGTGATGCTTCATGAATCTGTTAGCTTGTGTTTTGATCTTTCCTAAGGACACCTCCAAATTATACGGTCGCGGTAGGGAACTTACGTGATAGAACTGCGTGGCAAATATCGTTCTTAAAATTCACTTGGATCTGCAGGAAAGTTACACCTCCTAGTGCCCATGTTTTCCAAGGAAAAACCAATAACCCGTATCGGCCGTTGCACAACGTTGATCAGCGTTGAAAACCAGTACAAGGTTTTGGCTCTTAATCTGGAACAGGAGGTTTGATTTTTGTTTTCCGATAACCTAAAATCTATTTTATCCAGACTTGGAAAGAGAACTATAATGAGACTTTTAACTTGCATTGGTAGGTCAAAAAAGGGATTATACAAGTGAACGGTTCGGTAAGCACCGCAGTCCTTCTCCCGAGTGTAAAACCAACAAGTAGTGTGAATTGTATTAAAAAAAAATATTTCAGAGAAGCAAACACACAGTGTCAAACACATGCATTTGGTGGCAGTTGGCGTTGTGCCTCATTGCTGGAACGATTTTTTGGGGTGGGGGAAAAATGCTTTATTTTTTTTGCAGCTGACGTGGCTTCTTCCTGGTTCTTGCCTCAGCAATACTATACACAATTTGTGGGTTCACTTTATTGTATCTCTTTGACAGTATCACAATAAAAACTTTCCGTTGTTTTGTTGAATGTGACTTTTTATTCTCTCTCCCTCCCTCCCTGCTTTTCCTCCCCAAATAATAAGATACGTCATTTTGGTTTGGTGAGAAAGCAGATATGAGGCGGGATCAAGGATTTGCTCCCTTAGAGATCGTCTTCGACTTGCGACTGTTAACTGAGCCCAGGATTTTCATTGCTAAGCGAGACAGTTGGATACGGGATCAAGGTTTTGTTCCCATAGTCCATCCTCGACTTACGACCACAACTGAGCCAAGAATTTCCGTTGCCAAGCGAGACAGCTAAGTGGGTTTTGCCCCATTTTTACGACCTTTCTTGCCACAGTTATTTAATTATTAACCTGCTTGTTAAGTGACTCTGGCTTCCCATCGATTTAGTGAGGAGGTCGCAAAAGGGGATCACAGGACCCCTGGGACTCTGCAACGGTCATAAATATGAGTCACTTGCCAAGCATCCAAATTCTGATTGCATGACAATGAGGATAGTGTAATGGCCATAAGTGTTGTGTCAATTTTTTCAGTGCAGTTGTAACTTCACTCACTAAACAAAACGGCTGTAAGGTCGACAAGCTACCTGCATTTCAGAAAAGATCTCATTTTTTAAATTCAATTATTAAATGTATATGCCGACAATGACTCTGGGTGGCAAAACAGATAGTTTGGGTTATTTGGAAAACGGTTGCTGTTCGTTTTCTCCCTGCCTGCCTCCCTCCCTCCCAGTGTGTGGAAGCAACACAAAGGCCAATTGTCACAAACCCTTGCTGATCTGGCAGAAAGATTCCCTTTCTTTCCGTTGCAGCACTAATCTGGAGGCGATGAGACGCGGGCCAAGAATGAGGAGAAACTGGGCACAATCCACACAATGGTTGGCGCTGTTCGCTTCTGCTCTCCCCAACGTAGGCAGCGAACCGTGTCTTCTCCCGATGACGCTCCCTCTTCCTCATCTGAGTTGCCCTTCCATCCATAATCTCCGCGCTGAGCGTCTTGAATCCTCGCAGAATTTTCCTTTGTGTTTTGGGAGAGCTTTGCCCTGTCCCCATTTAAATTCATACGGCCAGTATCTTGGAAAACCTCCAATCGGTGCCGCCCGGAAAAATTACTTTATTTATTACATTTATATGCCGCTCGCTGTCAAGCGACTCCGGGCCGCTCACGACATCGCAAAAGCAAGTACAAAGTTGTCCTTCCATCTTGAATATCTGCGCTGAACGTCCTGAATTGAACTGTGTTTTTGGAGAGCTTTGAACTATCCTTGAACTTCCCTCTGGCGTGCGAAGAGAACCGCTTTGGACTGAGTCCCAATGGGCAATGCAAGAATCAAGGTGTGCTGACCCACTCTCTCTCTCACACACGTAACTGTGGTTTAGTGGGTTTATCAATACTCCCCAGTAACTCCCTTCACCCAAAACCCAGAACTCTCCCAATTAAGTCCAGCCCCAAGGAGACCAATGCTAGTCCTCAGAGCGATGGCCAAAGAGTCCGCGAGGCTCTTGAACGTTTCCCAGTCAAACCCACCAGTCAAAATTAAATCCACAATACAAGAGGCAAGAAAAGTCCAGAGTTCAACAAGGCACGATCTAAAAGACAAGACAATGTCAATCTAAAGCGAGGCAAGAATCACAACAGCCAGAAAACACACAGCTAGGGAAGGAACACCTTGTTCCGAGCATAGCTTCCATCTGTCTGCTGTGCTCAGTAGCTTCAGGTGCAGCCCATCAGGAGGGGCCAGGCTGCTTCCTCGCGAGTAATCTGGCTGACCTCTGCTCCTGCCTTTTCTCTGCCCTATGTGTTCTTGGATCAGGTGCAGTAGGCAGTTCCTCTTCCTCATCGCTCACCGGCTGTAGCTGCATCCTTTCCCCATCTCAAGCCTTGGGGCTGTCCCGCTGCAGCTATGCTTGAGCTAAATCCCTCTCAGACGGCTGCTCGGTGCCACTGACCAACTCCCTTCCAGATGTGCCCGGAACTGGTTCATCTTCCTCCAAGCTGACATCTGGAGATGTATCTGGGGAAACATCTGGGGGGAGTCAGCGTACAAAGTGGAGACCAATAAATTTTTAATCCTTTGCTTAAGTCACAGAGCCACGGTGGCGCACTGGTTAGAGTGCAGTACTGCAGGCTACTTCTGCCTGCCTGCCTACAATCTGGCAGTTCGAATCTCACCAGGCTCTCAAGGTTGACTCAGCCTTCCATCCTTCCGAGGTGCGTAAAATGAGGACCCAGATTGCTGGATGCACTAGGCTGACTCTGTAAACCGCTTAGAGAGGGCTGTAAAGCACTGTAAAGCGGTATATAAGTCTAAGTTCTATTGCTATTAAGTCCCACAATTGCACACAGATGGTACGTTTTCGTAGCCAGTTGGTAAGTACAGAGCTAAAGTGGGGATTGGCTAATTCAGAACCGTATTAGCCAAAATGTAAAAAAAAAAAAGGATAGATATTACAAAGACTGAAGTGTCCATCAATTCATTTTCTTCCTTGCTCTTAATTCAATTTAGGGCTTCCTTCCCAAATGGTTTGACATAACTTCCAGTTCAGACATGATCATTGCCGCAGGAAACAAGGTAAACATTCAAGGTCTGTCCATCCAGCATTCTGCAGGATTTCCTTTTCCCGAAAAAAAACATGTCTGAAACATTTGCCTATTGTCTTTAATGAAAGCAGGAAAGGCATCGGCTCAAAAATTGCAGAGAATAAATCCTAACGCATATAAAACCCTCAGAACAAAGAATCATAGGGTTGGATGGGACTTTGGAGGTCCTCTAGCCCAACCCCCTGCTCAAGGCAGACTGCCTTATACCATCCCGGTCAAACGCTTGTCTAGTCTTATTTTTGGAAACTTCCAGTTGGTGGCCAGTAAAGTTTATTTATTAAATTTATATGCTGCTCACCATCAAGCACATCTGGGCAGCTTACGACAATGAAACAGCAAGTTCACGGTGTTAAAACATAGATAATAAAAGCAACAGTACTGCAGGCCACTTTAGCTGACTGGGATCCGCAGGTCAGCGGTTCAAATCTCACCGGCTCAAGGTTGACTCAGCCTTCCATCCTTCCGAGGTAGGTAAAATGAGGACCCAGATTGTTGGGGGCAATATAAATATGCATTGCTTACTGGTGTAAACAGCTTAGAGAGTGCTTGCACTGTGAGGCGGTATATAAATCTCACAAATAAATAAATAAATAAATAAACAGAGATTAAATAAGTTAAAAATCAAAATATAACAGGTTTTCTTCCTGGTTTACTAACCACCCGCATCGGAGCCCCAAAATATTTCTCGGAGGTAGAAGCAGCCAAAGCTGGCTGGGGAATTCTGGGGGTTGAAGTCCACAGGTCTTAACGTTACCAAGGGTGGACACTCTGTTCCAGAGCAAGATTAGATGTCAAGGCTGATTTTCCCCCCCTCCCAATTCAGCTGAAATGGTTTTTGTTATCCCGGATCAGATAATCAATTGTAAAAAAACCCAAAACACCGCATAATACCTGGAACTGATAATAGAATTGCGAGAAAGACATAGTTTTGGTACAAGGAAATAATGAGTATGAGGGCATTCAGATCAGGAAAAAAAAATATCTTCCCATTTTTATTTGGCTCTGCTTGGTTGTTCCGTGCCGAACAATGTCTTTTCCTGATCAGGACATTCTTTTTAGAAATCGTGCATTAGAGTCTTCTATATGAAATTAGAACTTTCCAATAAAACATAAATAATATAACCAGCATAACCTCTCTTAATAGGAATGACTCACTTGGCTCTAGACATTAAAAGCTTTCGTTAAATGCTCTTTATGGGCAATGGTTACAGCCACTAATGGTCCTTCTCCTGGGCTTTCAGAGTATATCTCAAAACAATTTTTCACATTCTTATATATGCTGGCTGGATTCTTTCTCCAGACGTCCAATGGAACCCATCAGGGATTGGAACAACTCCATCCAAGGTATTATAGGTTTTTCTTGAGGGTAGTTCTAACTTAATCCAAGTTTGTGAGGTCCTTGGTGCTCTCTGGGCTTCGTTGTTTCATGACCCACCTAGGTTACATCATCAGTGTTAGACGGGAGTGGGGTTTGAGGAATGGAGAAGTAGGGGAGGAGGAGGAGAAGATGGGGAGGAAGAGGAGAAGGAGGTGGATGAAGACTGTGGGGTCCTTGGTGCTCTCTGAGCTTTGTTGTTTTCTAGCAGACGTTTCATGACCCGCCTAGGTTACATCATCAGTGCTAGATGGGAGTGGGGTTTGCGGAGTAGAGGAGAAGTAGGGGAGGAAGAGAAGATGGGGAAGAAGAGGAGGTGGAGGAAGAGGAGGTGGAGGACGACTGTGGGGTCCTTGGTGCTCTCTGAACTTGTTTTCTTGCAGACGTTTCATGACCTGCCTAAGTAACATCATCAGTGCTCTGATGCATTCATATAGTACTGATGCTCTTACTTTTTTGGGTTCAAACTGCCCTAAACAGATTTTGCAGGATGCCTTCCTCCTGTAGCTCAGCATTGCTCTCTGCTAATCACTGTAGACTCACCACCCATCAGTGACTTCACTCTTCCTCTGTTAGCCTAAAAAATCAATCTGCAGAAAACAGAGTTGTTTTCCTTCTTACAACACATTCATCCATTTAGATCATTCTGAACTTGGCAAGTTTCCCCAGCCTCCTTTTAGCTTCGTCATTTTTCTTCCACCTCTTGCCCTGCCTCCTTCTTTCTATTCTCATACGCAGGCAGAATTGCAATCTTTTCTTCAAAAGTTATAACTCTTGGAATAGAATAGAATAGAATAGAATAGAGAATAGAATAGAGAATAGAATATATAATATAATATAATAAATAGAATAGAATAGAATAATCGAATGGAAGAATAAGAATTAATTAGAATAGAATAGAATATAGAATAGAATAGAATAGGAATAGAATAGAATAATGGAAGAATAAGAATTAATTAGAATAGAATAGAATAGAATAGAATAGAATAGAATATAGAATAGAATAGAATAGAATAGAATAGAATAGAATAGGAATAGAATAGAATAATGAAAGAATAAGAATTAATTAGAATAGAATAGAATATAAAATAGAATAGAATAGAATATAGAATAGAATAGGAATAGAATAGAATAATGGAAGAATAAGAATTAATTAGAATAGAATAGAATAGAATATAGAATAGAATAGAATATAGAATAGAATATAGAATAGAATAGGAATAGAATAGAATAGAATAGAATAATGGAAGAATAAGAATTAATTAGAATAGAATAGAATAGAATATAGAATAGGAATAGAATAATGGAATGGAAGAATAAGAATTAATTAGAATAGAATAGAATAGAATATAGAATAGAATAGAATAGAATAGAATAATGGAAGAATAAGAATTAATTAGAATAGAATAGAATAGAATATAGAATAGGAATAGAATAGAATATAGAATAGAATAGGAATAGAATAGAATAGAATAATGGAATGGAAGAATAAGAATTAATTAGAATAGAATAGAATAGAGAATATAATAGAATATAGAATATATAATAGAATAAATAGAATAAATAGAATAGAATAGAATAATGGAATGGAAGAATAAGAATTAATTAGAATAGAATAGAGAATAGAATAGAGAATAGAATAGAATAGAATAGAATAATGGAATGGAAGAATAAGAATAAGAATTAATCATAGAATGGAATGGAATAGGATTAGGAATAGGAGCTGGAAGGGACCTTGGAGGTCTTCTAGTCCAGCCCCCTGCTCAAGCAGGAGAACCTATACCATTTCAGACAAGTGACTGTCCAGTCTCTTCTTAAAAATATGGGTGACTTTGTTTTTCTGGCACCAAAATGATCGGGGTAGAGGAAAATCCCGAGTCAGCATTCTTCTGGGAGAGGGGAGCCCCAAATTCACAATCCGGAAACAAATGAAAACGTAAAACTTTAATGAAAAACAGTTCACGTAATCCAATCCCGCTTACAAATTTCGTGACACGGGAACTTGTACAAAAGAACGCTGCAACGGGTTCATTTTTCAAAGATCGCTCTTTAAATGTGTACGGCGTAGATATGCCCCCGTTTTCTCCGCAAATCCCTGAATGGTCCAAAATAATAATAATAATAATTTTTTAAAAATTCAGCGACTGATTAGACTACAGTGGCTACAATCTCTATATCCAGGTAGCACAAGACTCAAGCAGACCGACTGAACCCGAAGCTAACTCTTATTTTAGCTCTGTGGGACAAGTGGCAAACTCTCGTTTTTAGCATGAATGGAGTTAATTGTCATTTTCTTCCTCCCGCTGCAGAACATTTGTCAATGAGATCATCGCTGAAGGAGAAAGGGGTGGGCGATTCAGAATTATTATTTTTTAAAAAAAAACAGAAAAACCCAACCTCCTTGTGTGTGTTTAGCTTGGAAGCCACTGCATTACCTAGAAACGGATATGAGAGGCATCAGGAAGTTCACGCTGGACCCAAACTCAACGCTTTCTGACATTTGACAGGTTGAACGACAACTCTTGAGAGATCTAGGGACTTCTCTAGATGTGTATGTTTTCCAGAATGCTCAAGTTAAATGGGCCGTGCTGACAATTTCAGGAATGGACCAAACCAGACTGGATCTCTGTTTTCTGTTTTGAGGTGGACCAACTAAACACACAGTAGCTCCATTTTGGTGGAGATGGGGAAAGTAAGCATTGCCATCAAAGGTTACTTGAAGGGCAGTGATGAAGAGAAGGGGTTAAAATACGGCCCCTTCGCTGTTTGGGGGAAGATCCTTCAATCCTTCATCATCATCTTTTAACGACCCCATAATCCCTTGCGGGGTGGAGTCTGGGCAACTGAATGGAGCTAGCAGAGTGTTTAATAGCCGGATGCCCTTCCTGTTGCCAATGCGGAGTTTTGTTCAGCAAATATATTCTCAGTGTGCCCAGAGAGAGAAATATCTGCTTCTACCTAGGATCGAACTCACAAGCCTCCCGATTGTGAGGCGAGAGCTCCACCGCTAGGCCACCGTACCACTCCAAAGATCCTTCAACTCTTCCTTGTTGCTATTTTGCCTTTCTTCAAAACAGACAGTTTCCCAGTTACTGTTCTCTGCTCAACTTTTATCACTGTTAGCAGGAAATCGATCACTTACACCCTTTGGCTTTGGATTCGTTTCCTTCTAGGGCAGTGATGGCGAACCTTTTTTGGTGCACGTGCATGCTAGCGCGCGTGCACGTACCCACACCCATGCCTTCCCCCCGCACATGCGCACAACCCCCCACGCTGCCCCCCGCGCATGCGCTCAGGCCTCACTGAAACCTCCAGACTCCTGAAGCCTGGGGATGGCGAAAAATGGCCAACTGGAAGTTAGTTTTTCCAAACTTCGCATTAAGCCTTTAATTTAGTTTAAGCCTTTAGTTTAAGCCTCCGGAGGACGCAAACGGCCTTCCCCAAGGCTGAAAATCAGCTGACATAGGGCAACGCCTCGTGTGCCCTCCAATATGGCTCCGCGTGCCACCTGTGTCATAGGTTCGCCATCACGGTTCTAGGGTCCAGAAATCCCTCTGTCTCCCAAAAGAAGGGGGTTGAAATCCCCCAAAGAGGTAAGTAAGATCAAGTGGCTAGCTTGGTTAGGCCAATAAGCCAGCGGCCTAAAGCCACGGGGTAGTTTTCCTAAAGGCCTTCTCAGAGTATTTTAGGCTACACATCAGAGAGAAGATGGACCAAATCTTCTTCAGTAGCTAAGGGAAACTGGAGTAGAGCTGCGGCATTAGGTAGATATGGGGGTTTCTTCTGAAACAGAATTCTCACTAAGCAATGGTTGAGGATCTGGGTCCATCGCCTCCTCTAAACCAAGACGTTGGCTTGGAATGTCTAGGTGGGAAGTCACCAGGTTGTAAAGACCAAAGTTTGTTTGTTTTCCAAGAGTACGGTTCAAAACGGTAGCTTGGGAGGCCACCTTGGGAAGGACCCTGGTGTCTTCTCCCAAATCCATCCATCAAAACACTCCACGGTGAAATGGTAGGTCTCTCCTTTCTTCTACTTGGATCAGGCCCCATCAAAGTCTGCGGCTCTTTCTGAGTTGTCGTTGGGCTTACAGGCACTCCGTGAAAAGCCCTCTCTCTCACCAAAGCCCTTCCCAACCGACAAAAGGGCTGCCAGGGAAAGATGATTAAGGGAAAGATTATGGTCAAGGGTCTCATATTTTTGGGACAGCAGCGGAGGCACAAACCTGGTCTTCTCCATTCCAGGCTGGATGGTTTGGAGCTGGTCCTCCTCCGTGGGCTACCACGAGCTGAAGTCTCCGAAGCCTCCGGTTTTCTTCTCCTTCTTGGCGGCCCCGCTGGTGGACGGCCCGTCTTCCGCTGCTCGCTTCCTGCGTCACAAAATGCCCAAGTCACCCCCCCTTCCTACAAATAGACTCTGGCTTGAGGTCGCACTACAAACAGACCCTGCCCTTAAAAGTTCTCCAGAAAGAACGGAAGAGAGGAGCTGAAAGTTACAAGGGGGAGACAAGGATGAAGTGGAGTAGCAGAAATCAACTGGATTTCCCCTACTTTAGTGGTTGAAAATAAAAATAAAAAAAATCTTTATGCCTCCTCTTTCAGAGGAACCAGTTTTGGAAAATTAAAAAAAAGTGAAGTGTGAAAAGTTCTAACATTGTTTTAAATGGGAGGTCAAGAGAAGCAGGAACCAATCACCTTAAGTTATCTGGTCATCCATTTATCTAACTGGCTCTAAGGTGTTTTCCTTTGGGGCAAACTGATTATTCTATTTCTATTTTTATTATTTCTATTTCTATTTCTATTTTTATTTCTATTTCTATTATTTCTATTTCTATTCTATTCTACTCTGTTCTGTTCTTTTCTGTATTCTATTCTATTCTATTCTATTCTATACTATCCTATTTTCTTTTCTATTCTATTCTATTCTATACGATTCTATTCTATTTTTATTCTCTATTCTGTTCTGTTCTTTTCCCTATTCTATTTATTCTAATTCTATTTTTATTCTCAATTCTGTTCTGTTCTTTTCTCTATTCTATTCTATTCTATTCTATTCTATTCTATTCTATCTTCTATTCTATTCTATTCCATTTTATTTTATTCTATCTTCTATTCTATTCTATTCTATTCTATACGATTCTATTCTATTCTATACGATTCTATTCTATTCTATTTTTATTCTCTATTATGTTCTGTTCTTTTCCCTATTCTATTCTATTCTAATTCTATTTTTATTCTCAATTCTGTTCTGTTCTGTTCTTTTCTCTATTCTATTCTATTCTATTCTATTCTATTCTATTCTATTCTATTCTATCTTCTATTCTATTCTATTCTATTCTATTCTATTCTATACGATTCTATTCTATTCTATTCTATTTTTATTCTCTATTCTGTTCTGTTCTTTTCCCTATTCTATTCTATTCTATTCTATTCTATTCTATTCTAATTCCATTCTAATTATTCATTATTTTCTATTCATTATCCTATCCTATCCTATCTGTCTATCATCTATCTCTATCTCTCCCTCTCTCTTCATCCACCCACCCTACCTACCTACCTCTCCGTCCATCTGTCCTGTCCTATCCTATTTCTATTTTCCACTGCCTGAACCCACAAAAATGTTTGCACAAATTCAATAGGATCAATTGGCAAAGGTTATTTTTCCACATCGCATACACATGCAGTATTGCTTTATCTCCCCAGAGAAAAGAACCTAGAATTTTTTTTTAAAAAAAGGAAAATACAACCAGAACTTACGCTGCTGTTATATTTATGTATTTCCCAACTCCTGTGCGGTAAGTTTTTGGTGTGGAAGGTTCTTTCTTTGGGACTTCTTTGCTTTCTCTCTTCGTTGCCTCCTCTTCCTGCTGGGCCTTCTCTCTTTCTTGGGCGACCTTGGAGAAAGTGAACGGAGACAGATCATTCTTCCGAAACAACCTCGAAGAAGAGGCTTCAAACAGGCCACAGAGCACAAGTCGGCTGAAAACGTGAGAGGAGAAACAGGTGTACACATTTTTTTATAGTTTTAGGACTGGTGGAGATGAGCAGATATAGGAAAGAAGGAAGGGAGGAAGGGAGGGAGGAAGGAAGGAAAGAAGGAAGGAAGGAAAGAAAGAAAGAAGGAAGGAAGGAAGGAAGGAAAGAAGGAAGGAAGGAGAAAAAAGGAGAGGGGAAGGAAGGAAGGAGGAAGGAAGGAAAGGAAGGAAGGAAACAAGGAAAGAAAGAAGGAAGGAAGGAAGGAGAAAAAAGGAGAGGGGAAGGAAGGAGGAAAGAAGGAAGGAAAGAAGGAAGGAAGGAAAGAAGGAAAGAAGGAAAGGAGGAGGAAGGAAGGAAGGAAAGAAGAAAAGAAGGAAGGAAGGAAGGAAAGAAGGAAGGAAGGAAGGAAGGAAAGGAGGAAGGAAGAAGGAGGAAGGAAGGAAGGAAAGAAGGAAGGAAGGAAGGAAGGAAGGAAGGAAAGAAGGAAGGAAGGAAGGAAGGAAAGAAGGAAGGAAGGAAGGAAGGAAAGAAGGAAGGAAGGAGAAAAAAGGAGAGGGGAAGGAAGGGAGGGAAAGAAGAAAGAAAGAAATGAGGGAAGAAGAGGAAAAAAGGAAGGAAAAAAAAGGAGAGGGAGAAGAAAGGAGAAAAAATGGGGAGAAAGGAGGAAGGAAAGAAAGAAAAAGAAAAGGAAGGAAGAAAAAAAGAAGGAAAGACAGATCTTTCTTGCTCTCCGCTGCTTCCTCATTTTTGAGAAAGGAAGCCAAGGTAGGACAATAACCACACAAAGACACAACTCCTAGCGAATGAGGTTGCTGTTGTGGTCGTAAGGCGAGGACTACCTACATGTCTTCTGTGTGGCCATTCGGGCTGATAACTTTTGAGAGAATGACAGACAGCAACTTTTGACGACTTACTGACCCAACTGGTCGTGGGAAACATTCCAGTATTTCTGTCTTTCCCACCAGCCGAATAAAAACTAATATACAAGAGAATTTGGGAAGGTGAAGGACACACAAGTGACCTGCAGTCAGTCTTCTTCCTGAACTCGTTTGAACTCTCACCTGGGCATCTGCCTCTTCGTATGGATCAACAAAAACTGTTGTGGACTTGATTTTTATTTCTTCCTAAAAAAAAAAAAGAGAGAGAGAGAGAGAATGGGAGGGAGAGAAAATTGCACAGGATTTTCACGGCTGCTTTGGTGCAAAGTTGAAACTGTTAATTTAATTTTAATTTAATTTAATTAAAAGTTCTTATAAGCCGCCCAATCCCGTAGGACTCAGTAGCCGAGGCTGTTTCGATCCAGGGTTGATTCTGTTTCCGTTTGATCTTTTGCCCAAAGAGACTGACTGACCTTGGGACGGTCCGTTTTGGGGTCGCTCTCCACGTTCTCCATCGCGGTGAGGGTCTCAAAGCCTCCGACGACTCTGGGGGCAAGGAAGAGAGAAAACCCACGTGGAGTAAGGACATAGTATGAAAAGCCCAACCTACTTCAAAATTTGGGAGGAGGAGGAGGGAGCTGTTGCGGCCAACAGAGGGAAGGAACAGAAGGCAGCTCGGCGGTGGCCTTCGTAACTCAACGTGAAATCATAAGCTTTGAATGGAAGACAGCCGGGGTGTTTAATGTGCTTTCATTTAGAATGGAACGGAACAGAGGATAGGATATAGGATAGAATAGGATAAGAGAAGAGAAGAGAAGAGGAAGAGAAGAGGAAGAGGAGGAGAGAGAAGGAATAGAATAGAATGAGGAGAAAGAGAAGGAGGGAAAGAAGAGGTAGTAGGAGAAGAATGAGAGAAGTAGAAGCAAAAGGAATAGAATAGAATAGAATAATAGAATAGAATAGGATAGGATATAATAGGATAAGAGAAGAGAAGAGAAGAGAAGAGAAGAGAAGAGAAGAGAAGAGAAGAGAAGAGAAGAGGAGGAGAGAGAAGGAATAGAATAGAAGGAGGAGAAAGAGAAGGAGGGAAAGAAGAGGTAGTAGTAGAAGAATGAGAGAAGTAGAAGCAAAAGGAATAGAATAGAATAATAGAATAGAATAGGATAGGATATAATAGGATAAGAGAAGAGAAGAGGAGGAGAGAGAAGGAATAGAATAGAATGAGGAGAAAGAGAAGGAGGGAAAGAAGAGGTAGTAGAAGAATGAGAGAAGTAGAAGCAAAAGGAATAGAATAGAATAGAATAATAGAATAGGATAGGGTAGGATATAATAGGATAAGAGAAGAGAAGAGAAGAGGAGGAGAGAGAAGGAATAGAATAGAATGAGGAGAAAGAGAAGGAGGGAAAGAAGAGGTAGTAGAAGAATGAGAGAAGTAGAAGCAAAAGGAATAGAATAGAATAGAATAGAATAATAGGATAGGATAGGATAGGATAGGATAGGATAGGATAGGATAGGAGAAGAGAAGAGAAGAGAAGAGAAGAGAAGAGAAGAGAAGAGAAGAGAAGAGAAGAGAAGAGAAGAGAAGAGAAGAGAAGAGAAGAGGAGGAGAAAGAAGGAATAGAAAGAGAAGGAGGGAAAGAAGAGGTAGTAGGAGAAGAATGAAAGAAGTAGAAGCAAAAGGAATAGAATAGAATAATAGAATAGGATAGGATAGGATAGAATAGAATTAGAATAGAATAGAATTAAAGAATATATTATAACATATTATATTAATATAATAATATAACACAACAGGAGAGAATTAGAACAGAAGAAAAGAGACGAGAGACTAGAATATAGAAAATAGAAAAGAACAGAATAGAACAGAGCACCAAGGATCCCACAGTCCTCCTCCTGCTCCTCCTCTTGTTCTCCTTTCCACAAACCCTATTCCCTTCTAGAACTGATGATGTTCCCTAGTTGGGTAATAAAACGTCTGCAAGAAAACCTCCAAGCTGAGAGAGCAGCAAAGACTCCACAGTTCAACCCTGAGCTTCACATGTTCTCTTCTATCGATACAATTTTCAGTCCAACCAGTCTAGCTTGAGAATTCTGGGAGTGGACGTCGGCCCATCTTCATGACGCCAAGACTCAGAAACACCGGTAGCTCTGTGCTTATTTAAATGGATTTAAACCTCCCTCACCCTAAATGTTGACCTGAGAAAGAGACTGTTGTGACTTTGTGACTGTAATAAGGGCTATCTCACAAGAAGCAATAAGATGACCAGCTAAGAAAAAGCACACAGATGTTGAAGTGTAGGGTCTAACCCAGGGGTGAAATGCTCCCGGTTCGGGTGGGCCAGTCGGTCGTCGTAGAGCCGATAGCGATCGCAGCACGAGGCTTCCCCCACTTGCCTGGACGCCGCCATTTGGGTTCTTTTACTCTCTGCGCATGCGCAAAATGTTCTGCACATGCACAGAGGGTAAAAGAACCCAAATGGCGGCGTCCAGGCAAGTGGGGGAAGCCTCGTGCTGCGATCGCTATCGGCTCTATGACGACCGACCGGCCCGCCCGAACCGGGAGCATTTCACCCCTGGTCTAATCAATCAGGTCCCTGAAGAATTGCCTCCCCCCCCCCATTATTGCAAGGCTGAAGTTCTTATGAGTGGTGTGGTGGCCTAGAGGTGGAGCTCTCGCCTCACAATCAGGAGGCTGTGAGTTCGATCCTAGGTAGAGGCAGATATTTCTCTCTCTGGGCACGGTGAGAATATTATCTACGGAATATGACTCCGCATTGGCGACAGGAAAGGCATCCGGCCAGTAAACACTCAGCTCCATTCAGTTGCCCAGACTCCACCCCGCAAGGGATTATCGGGTCGTTAAAAAGATGATGATGATGATGATGATGATGATGATGATGATGATGATGAAGGGTGAAGTTCTGATGGAAAAGAAGAATGACCCTTGATCCCTGCCAGGCTGAAGACTCAAATGATCCATGTCTGTACAGACTTCTGTTTTTAGGTCTTTCAAGCCTGGCTTCAGCGGGAAGAAACAAGGGAAGCTTTCATTTACCGTATTTTTCGGAGTATAAGATGCTCCAAAGTATAAGACACACCTACCTTTTTTGGGGGAGGAAAACAAGAAAAAAAAAATCTGCCTCTATCTCTGCCTCCCAGCAATTTGCCTCCTTGCAGCAAACAGCCTGTGTCACATAGTGAATATTGCCAGTTGTATGTCTATGCAGGGTGATGCACCCCTATCCTAATATTATGGTACATTCCAATACAAGCAGGACACGTGATGTGATCTTCTGCGCATGTGTGCATTCCTGATTCTCCATTACACACTTCTGCCTTTGACTCTGACCGGTCATGATTTATTAGCAAGATGTAACTATTCAGGATTTATTGTTTTTGCACCGAAATAAATATTTTCTATTAGACTTTTAATCTCGGCTTTATTTTCTAAATGTCTGAATTCCAAGAAAAGATCCACTTCGCCTCTATGAGATTTATTCTCACCTTAATACTTTCATTCAGAACAGCCCGATTAGCACCAGGGGAAAAAAAACCCGGCCTCTTGCCTCCCTGCAGCCTGAAACAGCTGATGGTCGGGAGGCCGATCCAACCGAAAATCAGCTGCTTGTGCTAATCAGGCTGTGCTGAAGCTGAAACTTGCTATTTGCTGCAAGGAGGCAAATTGCGGGGAGGCAGAGGCCAAAGGGTGGGGGCGGATGGGCGGGGCTACATTTGGTGTATAAGACGCACCCAAATTTTCAGCCTCTTTTGGTGGTGGTGGGGAAGTGTGTCTTATACTCCGAAAAATACGGTATATACGGCAGAAGAATCCCCAATCAAACAATCACAACATACTTAGCTTGGGCTGCGCTGGTAAGCAGGCTTATGAATTTGAGCTCTTTTATAGCTTGCAAATCCATGTCTTTTTTCCCTCCAGACTGTTAAGGGGAGCATTCCCCCGTAGAGGCGACATTGGATCTTTTACTTGGAATTCAAATACTTAGAAAATAAAACCGAGATTCAAATCTAATTAACAAAATATTTATTTCAGTACAAAAGTAATAAAAAAACCCTTAATAAGCTACATCTTTTCAGCTAATGAAGTCACATCTGCCTTCGGCAGAAATGGAGAAGAGAAGGAAGGAATGGGAGTTGACAAAAACTCCTGGAATGCACACATGCGTAGTAAAACATATCACATGTCTGCTTGATCATAAATACAAGAAACCTTAGAAAACATAGAGTTGCACAACTGGCAATAATTCACATCGTGACACGGACTTTTGGTTTTTTTAAAAATAATTAAATAAATAAAACAAATCGGTTGCCACCAGACTGCAGTTAAGGTAATCAACGAAATTCTGGCTGCGATATAGAGACATTTCTTCGCTTACCTTCCAAATATGGTGTGCTTCTTATCCAGGTATGCACAGGAGCGGAAAGTAATGAAGCTGAAAAGAAAAGAAAAAGGGTACCATAAAATGAACGGCACTAAAAAAAAAGACTTTTCTCACACTTACGACCGTTGGCAGTATCCCCAAACGTGATGTGTACGTTCGGATGCTTGATAACCGACTCAACGTTTATGACGGTGGCACGTGATCCCTTTCTGCGACCTTCTGACAAGCAAAGTCCATGGGGGAAACCAGATTCACTTAACAACCGTTTTACTAGTGTCAACAACTTCAGCGATTCATTTAAACCACGGGTCGGCAACCTTAAACACTCAAAGAGCCACAAAGGTCGTAACTGGAATTCCCCCCCACCCCGTTCAATTCTGGAGCCGACCGGAAGTCCGGTTCCCCCACCATAGAGTCTCCTCCTAGCGCGGCATCCTTTTTCCTCTACCTGTCCTAACCGAAAGCCCTATCAATTGTGGATCTGACCAGAAAACCCGCCCCTTGCCATAGAGTCTCCTCCTGGCGCGCCCTGCTTCCCCCGCCCCCAACCGGAAGCTCCTCTCAAAATTGTGGTGCCGACTGGCAACAGGGAGCTGCAGCAGAGGGATGAAAGAGCCACATGCGGCTCCAGAGCCACAGGTTGCTGACCCCCGACTTAAGCCAACTTGGCCAAGAAGAGTCGTAAAACGGGGCAAAACTCACTTAACAAATGTCTCACTCGGCCACATATATTTCGGGCTCAACTGTGGTCATAAGTGGAGGAGTACCTGTACCTATCTCAGCAGAGTGAACGGCGGAGAACGAAGCTTTTAACTTTTCAAGATGAAATTGAAAAAAGAAAAGAAAAGAATTCTAAAACGAGGATCGGGTCGTTTGTTATCGCAGAGCTGGCTCTGCAATGGGTGTTTTCTCAGATCCAATTACACGATGCCACCACTCGGTTGATTAAGATTTAATTTACAGCATTCCCGGGAGTCCGTATTTTACAGACTGAGGACATGCAGGAGCATGCCAAAGGCCTCTCTGGGGGGACGGGGGATGGTAGGCAGTCCTTGACTTACAACCGGTCGCTTAATGACGGTTCAAAGCTACGCTGGGCCTGCATGGATCTACAATGAATCGGTGGAACAGCTTGCCTCCAGAAGTTGTGAATGCTCCAACAACTGGAAGTTTTTAAGAAGATACTGGATAACAGTTTGTAGTGTAGGGTTTCCTGCCTAAGCAGGGGGCTGGACTAGAAGACCTCCAAGGTCCCTTCCAACTCGGTTACTCCATTCTATTCTACTCCATTCCATATTCCACTCCATTCTCCTCCCATTTTGGGCACTTAGCGAGTGGCTGGCATTTACGGCCGTCGCAAAGTGGTACGGTTGCATTTTAGAATGGTTTTTTTGTTGGGTTTTTTTGCCCAAAATGGCCATTTTGTTCTGGTTTTCAGCAAAATTGTATTGTGACACTTTTGTGTTGTCCACAGGGAACAATTGTTTGCTTAAATGACTGCAGGTAGTCCTCGATTTAACAACAGTTCATTTAGTGACACTGAGAAAAGGGACTCACAACCATTTTTTCATACTTACGACCTCGGCAGCATCCCCACAGTCACGTGATTTATGTTCGGATGGCTTGGCAACCGACTCCCATTTATGACGGTCGCAGTGTGCCCGTGGTCATGTGATCCCCTTTTGCGACCTCAGATAAGCAAAGTTAAGCAGGAACCTGGATTCACTTAACGACCAGGTTACCAACTAATCAACTGCCGTGAGAAAGGTCGTAAAATGGGGACAAAACTCAATTAAGAAATGTCTGGCAGAAATGTTGGGATCAATTGTGGTCGTAAGCCGAGGACTACCTGTAGAAGGTGCAAACTTTAAGCAGATGGCGATAATGAGAAGACCAACTTCAAGGTGAGATTCCACCTGGAGAAAAGTCCTCACTCATTCAGTGTGTCTGTGGAGGTCCTCAGTCATCCAGGTCATGGTTGCCCCAAAGGCACTTTTTTCAAAAAAACTTTCTGGTTTTTCTTTTGAAGACGTTTCGCTTCTCACCCAAGAAGCTTCTTCAGCTCTGACTTCCACTTCCCCACCATCCAGTCAGAGCTGAAGCAGCTTCTTGGGTGAGAAGCGAAACGTCTTCAAAAGAAAAAACAAGAAAGTCCAGTTGTCTCCTGAAAAAAGCACCTTTGGGACAACCATGACCTGGATGACTGAGAACCTCTACAGAGTTTTAGCTATACAATTTGGGATGAACCCCCTTGGAATGGTGTGGAAATAGGAATGGATTTCTAGAGGAAAAATGGCAGACTACAGGAACCATTTGCACCACTCAGGTGACCCTGAGGACACAGATAAACCTCCCAGTGGTCTCAATGACCCTCTAAAAGGATGCAAATGACCAGCTGTCTGCAAGGAATATAAATCCTTCCATTCCCCACCATCCAGTCAGAGCTGAAGAAGCTTCTTGGATGAGAAGCAAAATGTCTTCAAAGAAAAAACAAGAAAGTACAGTTGCCTCCTGAAAAAAGCACCTTTGGGACAACCATGACCTGGATGACTGAGAAACTCTACAGAGTTTTAGCTATACAATTTGGGATGAACACCCTTTCAATGGGATGGAGTAGGAATGGATTTCAATGGGATGGAGTAGGAATGGATTTCCAGAGGAAAAATTGCAGACTATAGGAACCAGGAGCACCACTCAGATGACCCTGAGGACACAGTTAAACCTCCAAGTGGCCTCAACGACTCTCTCAAAGGATGCAAATGACCAGCTGCCTGCAAGGAATATCAATCAAACTTCAAAGAAAAACCAGAAAGTCCAGTTGCCTCTTGAAAAAAGCTCCTATAAAAATAAAAATTCAGGGTTGTTGACAATTAGATTATTGATGAGAAAATACAGCATAGAAGGAGTGGTTAGGTAGAGGGATAGGGAAGAGGAGAAGGTAAGAGAGGGGTAGAGAAGTAGGAGAGAGGGTAGAAGGGGTTGTAGAGGAGAGAAGAGGAGAGAGAATAAGGAAGTGTAGAGGAGGTGAAGAAGGAAGGTGGAAGGGAGGGGCTGTAAAAGATTGAAGAGGGGGAAAAAACAACCCTGAATTAAATAAAGCATTAAGGAAAATATGAGAAATGTACATATAAAATAAGAATGGAATGTATAGAAAAATGAAATGAAAATGAATCTACAAATATGTGTATTGTCTGAGTGGAAATAATAAAAAAAAATTGGGGAAAAAAAAGAAAGAAAATAGCTCCTTTGGGACACTCATTCAGAGGTTTGCATGTCCTCCTGACTGGAGCACGCGAGGACATCAGAAGAGCCAAATGATCACTTACAATTGAGACTTGTTGCTGTTGGGCCCCGTGTTGGCCATGCTGAGGACACCTCGCCCCGTGTGGGACAAGTTGGGCCTCAGTTCGTCTTTGAACGGCTTTCCCCAGTACGATTCTCCTCCTGAAATTAAAACATGGACATGTCTAAAAGCCAGCCTCGCTTCCGCGCTTGACAGAATGAGGACGGGGTAAGAAGGTTAAGAGGGACCGGCGAGCATTTTCTGCATGAAATAAAAGCCAACTTGGCTGCCTCAAGGGCAACTCTTGGGTTCCACCATAGCTCCTCAGAAGCACCTTCCATGGATGGTGGAGGAGACATTTGTGTTGATGGAACTTTGGTGGGCTCTTAGGTCTACCTGTAACTTAGGTCCAGCTACCTGCAATGATCTGAGTTAGGGTCTTCTTTGAGACTTGGCCCACTCAAGTCTAGATGGTTTTATCTGATCGCCAATATCCATTATCAACCCAATCTTGTAGAACCACAGATTTTTGAAGCATCATTTCAAGAAGACTTCCCCCAGAAGAAAAACCCACCTCTGATGAGGTTACCTAGTTGGGTGTTGAAACATCTACAAGAAAACGAGCCAGCTCACAGAGCACCAAGGTCTCCTCCTCCTCCCAAACCCCACTCCCTTCTAGCACTGATGATATAACCTTGTTCGATAATGAAACGTCTGCAAGAAAATAACCAAGCTCACAGAACATTAAGGAACCCATAGTCTGTCTGACCTCCTCCTCCTCCTCCTTTCCTCTAGCACTGATGAGGTTACCTAGTTGGTTAATGAAACATCTACAAGAAAACAACCCAGCTCAGAGACCACCAAGGTCTCCTCCTCCTCCCAAACCCCACTCCCTTCTAGCACTGATAATATTATCTAGTTGGGTAATGAAACATCTACAAGAAAACACTCAAGTTTAAAGAGCACCAAAGACCCTATAGTCAGTCAGTCCTTCCTTCCTTCCTTCCTTCCCTCCCTCCCTCCCAAACCCCACTCCCTTCTAGCACTGATGCTATTACCTAGTTGGGCAATGAAAAACCTACAAGAAAATACTCAAGCTTAAAGAGCACCAAAGACCCTATAGTCAGTCTGTCCTTCCTTCCTTCCTTCCTTCCTTCCTTCCTTCCTTCCTTCCCCTTCCCTTCCCTTCCCTTCCCTCCCTCCCTCCCAAACCCCACTCCCTTCTAGCACTGATAATATTATCTAGTTGGGTAATGAAACATCTACAAGAAAACACTCAAGTTTAAAGAGCACCAAAGACCCTATAGTCAGTCCTTCCTTCCTTCCTTCCTTCCTTCCTTCCTTCCTTCCTTCCTTCCCTCCCTCCCTCCCAAACCCCACTCCCTTCTAGCACTGATGCTATTACCTAGTTGGGCAATGAAAAACCTACAAGAAAATACTCAAGCTTAAAGAGCACCAAAGACCCTATAGTCAGTCCGTCCTTCCTTCCTTCCTTCCTTCCTTCCTTCCTTCCTTCCTTCCTTCCTTCCTTCCTTCCTTCCTTCCTTCCTTCCCCTTCCCTCCTTCCTTCCCTCCCTCCCTCCCTCCCAAACCCCACTCCCTTCTAGCACTGATGCTATTACCTAGTTGGGTAGTGAAACACTTACAAGAAAACAACCCAGCTCAGAGAGCACCAAGGATGCCACAAATCCATCTCTAGCGCATCCTAAATTTCCAGCTGTACAATTTACAGCAAAGACAAAGGAGCAGCTTTGTTGCTACTACTGGTAGATGGCTAAGGGCCAGAAATCTCTGCCAATTCAATTAAAAACACAGAGCAAAAAGCCAGTCCCCTTGATCAGTGGGCCCAAATTTACTTCCTGCCCTTGGAAGCAGCTAAGTTTTGAAAGAAAGTTAAGTTCCCACCCTCGATGTTCACTCTGGGCTAGGAGAGCCATCCCACTTTCTCCTGCAGGAGACACCTCCAAAGAATCCACCCTGGATTCCTCTTCATCTGCCTCTCCTTCTGACTTTTGTTCCTCTGCAGACCCAACACAGAATCTCCATTTCAATCTGCCCCAGGTGCATGGCTGCTCTATCCACATTCCTCAAGGAGAGATGGACGGCTGTCCTATTCCTCCTGAATTGGTCCTTAAGGTAGGGTAGAGTAGAGAATAGAATAGGAAGATAATAGAATAGAATCGAAGATAATAAAATCGAAGATAATAGAAGATAATAGATAATGGAATGGAGTGGAGTGGAGTGGAGTGGAATGGAATAGAATAGAAAAGAATAGTATAGAATATAGAGAATATAGAATAGAATAGAATAGAATAGAATAGAATAGAATAGAATAGAATAGAATAGAATAGAATAGAATAGAATAGAATAGAATAGAATAGAATAGGAAGAAAACAGAATAGAATCGAAGATAATAGAATCGAAGATAATAGAAGAAAAATGGAGTGGAGTGGAGTGGAATGGAATGGAATAGAATAGAAAAGAATAGTATAGAATATAGAAAATATAGAACAGAATAGAATAGAATAGGAAGATAATAGAATAGAATCGAAGATAATAGAATAGAAGATAATTGAAGATAATAGAATGGAATGGAGTTGAGTGGAATGGAATAGAATAGAACAGAATAGTATAGAATATAAAAAATATAGAACAGAATAGAATAGAACAGAATAGAATAAAATAGAATAGAATAGAATAGAATAAGAAGATAATAGAATGGAATGGAGTGGAATAGAATAGAATAGAATAGAATATAGAAAATATAGAATAGAATATAGAATAGAATATATAGAATATAGAATAGAATAGAATAAGAAGATAATAGAATGGAATGGAGTGGAATAGAATAGAATAGAATAGAATATAGAAAATATAGAATAGAATATAGAATAGAATATATAGAATATAGAATAGAATAGAATATAGAAAATATAGAATAGAATATAGAATAGAATAGAATATAGAAAATATAGAATAGAATATAGAATAGAATATATAGAATATAGAATAGAATAGAATAGAATAGAACAGAACAGAACAGAATAGGAAAGATTGTGAAATGGGGCAAGACTCACTTAATGACTTTCTTGCTCAGCAACAGAAATATTGGCCTCAATTGCGGTCGTAAGCCGGGGACTGTCTGTACACATATTTTAAACGCAACTCCAGGCGCAGAGAAAGCAAGTGAGCAAAAATGCTCCCCTTCCTTTAAAAAAAAAAATTCCTCCAGGAAAAGCAGACCCTCCCACGCCTGCCGCCCCCTCGCAGTCACACGGACCGATCTAAATTCAGCCGTGTGCGCTCACTGTCTCCCTGCCCATCTGTTTCTTCAAAGTTTCACTGAGGGCTGCATATCCAGATTCCGGTGTGGGGTTGGCCCTGGATTTGGGGGTGACCCTGCCCCGTTCCTGGCTGGCTTGCAGTTTGGACGCCCTATTGCAGTGATGACGAACCTTTTTTCCCTCGGGTGCCGAAAACGTGTGTGCGCGCGCTGTCACGCATGTGTGAGTGCCCACACCCATAATTCAATGCCTGGGGAGGGTGAAAACGGCCTCTCCCGCCCCCGCAGAGGCCCTCTGGAGGCCGGAAATGGCCCATTTCCCGACTTCCAGTGGGCCTGGTAGGCCCATTTTTCACCCTTCCTAGGCTCCAGAGGCTTCCCTGGAGCCTGGGGAGGGCGAAAATACCCCCTCGGAGGCCCTCTGGAAACCTAAAATGCCCTCACAGAGCCTCCACACGAGCCAAAAATCAGCTGGCCAGCACGCACATGCATGCTGGAGTTGACCTAGGGCAACAGCTCACGTGCCGGCAGATATGGCTCTGCGTGCCACCTGTGGCACGTGTGCCATAGGTTCGCCATCACTGCCCTATTGGGCCGGCAAAAGTACAGTTTGGGTCAATCTGCTTTGGTTTCTCAAAAACTTCAATTTTTTTTGGTCTCGTGCATCTCTCTGAGGAAACCGGGATGGGGAAGGTTGAGTAGCCACTCTAGGAAATGTTTCACACTGATGGTATGGTGGCAATTCCTGCTGCCACCTGATTTTTTTTTAATAAACAAGGCAGCAAACATATTTAATACTCCTTCCTCTTCCTATTTTCCCCACAACAACAACCTTGTGAGGTGGGTTAGACTGAGAGAGAGCTTTCTTTCATAAGGTGGGACTAGAACTCTCGGTCTCCTGGTGATTGGCCCAAAGACACCCAGTTGGCTTTCATGGCTAAGGTGGGACTAGAACTCTCAGTCTCCTGGTGATTGGCCCAGAGTCACCCAGTTGGCTTTCATGGCTAAAGTGGGACTAGAACTCTCAGTCTCCTGGTGATTGGTCCAAAGTCACCCAATTGGCTTTCATGGCTAAGGTGGGACTAGAACTCTCAGTCTCCTTGTGATTGGTCCAAAGTCACCCAATTGGCTTTCATGTCTAAGGTGGGACTAGAACTCTCAGTCTCCTTGTGATTGGTCCAAAGTCACCCAATTGGCTTTCATGGCTAAGGTGGGACTAGAACTCACTGTCTCCTGGTGATTGGTTCGAACCCACCCAGCCAGCTAAGTTGGGACCAGAACTCACTGTCTCTTGATTTCTAATCTGGTCTAGTCCAGTGTCTTAACCACTAAGCCAAACTGCCTCAAAGTTTGGGGGCTCTCCCCTCCTCAAATCCTGAATGTTTTCTCAATTCCGCAGATGTGTCAATGGATTCGGAACAGAGGACCTTAAAGCTTATTATTTTTTTTTCTATTAAGGTAGAAATAATTTAGTTGATTAATTTAAGAATGCCAGCAGACTCCTCCCATTTCTGGCTACCATAGATTAAGGAGGTTCTCCTCCTCCTAGAGCAGTGTTTCCCAACCTTGGCAACTTGAAGAGGTCTGGACTTCAACTCCCAGAATTCCCCAGCCAGCATTCGCTGGCTGGGGAATTCTAGGAGTTGAAGTCCAGACCTCTTCAAGTTGCCAAGGTTGGGAAACACTGTCCTAGAGGGTCTACAAAGAACTAAAATCAAATCAAACCAGAATGAAGAGAAAGAAAACCTGAGGTTCTTTTTACCTGTTCCAGTCCCGGTTGGGTCTCCACCTTGAATCTAGACAACCGAAAGATAAGAACAGTGTAAGGTGGGATGGGGGGAAAAGCTGATCAGTCATGGATTTATCGTTGAGGTCATTCAAGATGTTACTTGTTATCAGCCCACTGGAGAAAGGAAAACCATTATTTTTTTTATTTCCTTCTCCTTTAACCCGCCATCAATCAACCAGCTCCCCATAGGAGCAAATTGCAAAATCAGATTTTCAGCCGCTAAGCAGGGAAGGGAAAAAAGAAAGTTCGCCAAAGGGTGAAACACAAATAGCTCTCGACTTACAGCAGTTCAGTTAGTGACCGTTCAGAGTTACAACGGTGCTGAACAAAGCGACTTACGGCCGTTTTTTTCCCCACACTTTCAACCTTTGCAGCTGCTCCAAGCTCATGGGATCAAAATTCAGATGCTTGGCCACCGGTTCGTATTTATGACGGTCGCAGTGACCCGGGGGTCACGTGATCCCCTCTTGTGACCTTCTCACAAACGAAGTGAATCGGGGAAGCCAGATTCACTTAACCACCGGGTGACTAACTTATCAACTACTAATTCACTCGCTTAAAAACCGTGGCAAGAAAGGTCGTAAAATGGAGAGCTAACACTTATAAGAGTGCAGAGAAGGGCAACCAGGATGATGAGGGGACTGGAGGACTAAAACCTACGATCAATGGTTGCAGGAACTGGGCATGGCTAGTCCAGTGAAGAGAAGGACCAGGGGAGACAGGATAGCAGTCTTCCAATATTTGAGGGGTTGGAACTATTTTCCAAAGCACCTGAAGGCCAGACAAGGAATAATGGATGGAAACTGAACAAGGAGAGATTCAACCTGGAAATAAGGAGGAATTTTCTGACAGTGAGAACAATCAACCAATGGAACAGAAGTTGCCTTTGGAAGTTGTGGGAGCTTCATCACTGGAAGCTTTCAAGAAGAGACCGGACTGCCATCTGTCAGAAATGGTGTAGAGTCTCCTGCTTGGGTGGGGGGGTTGGACTAGATAACCTACAAGGTCCCTTTCCAACTCTGTTAATCTGTATCTACCTTTGGCCTCCCGGTTCGATACTCACCACAAAATTACGAATCGATCGGTGAAATATGGTCCCGTCGTAGTATTTCTTCTTGCAGAGTTTGATGAAGTTTTCACAGGTTTTAGGGGTCTGGGAAAGACATTAAAAAAAACCACACACACAAGCTGCTTAGAATGGAATCTGTTTTTTACACAGAAAAGCCGTTCAGGATTTGAACCACAGCAAAACCCTTGCTCTCTGTCCGTATTTTGTTATCATATTGGATAGGTTCTTGCAGTTTTTTCCCCTCATTGCTTATTTTATTGTTCTGATTTGTTCACACTTAGAATGATAACTTTGTCACTTTGAATGTACACTGATCGGCATACATTAAAATGAAATTTCGTGGCATACAGCTCTCAAAGGGTCTCCATTTCCAATATACACTAGATAAACCTGACAAAATAAATAAGTAAATAAATAGAAAATTAGGCATATACCCACATCATATATATATATAGAGGAACATACGTGCCAAGTTTCAAGTTTGTAGGCTTTACAGTTCCGGAGATTTCGCGATGAGTGAATGATATTTGGCAAATCTCCAGAACTGTAAAGCCTACAAACTTGAAACTTGGCATGTATGTTCCTCTTGGCTTCTAGGTGCTCGCTAAGAAAGGATTTTTTGAAACGACCATCAGATCATTAGTTATTTCTTATATTACTATTAACACATTCTGATGCTAAGGAGTTAGATGTTCTACTCCCCCTCCCCACCTGAAAAGAACTCTGTTCCAACTGCCAGTTGCCTTATATTAACACGCTCTGATGCTACCCCTTCGCTAAACCGGCCGTGGCCAGTGCATGACTCATCCGGCCTGAGGGCTGGGAGTTTAGACATTCTACTCCCTCTCCCCACCTGAAAAGAACTCTGTTCCAACTGCCAGTTGCCTTATATTAACACGCTCTGATGCTAAGGAGTTAACACATTCTACATAAATTTTCAAGCTTTAAGTGTTAATGTATCAAGCCCCATCGTAACTGCTCATTAATTTTCAAGCTTCAGCTGTCAATTTATCAAGCCCGATCAGTTTCGTGGCGAAGCACGGGTATCCAGCTACTAGTATATTATATGACATAGAGAGTCTAGTTCTGTTCATTTCTTCCTTTTTATTGTCTTAAGCCGCCTAGTGAAGGCCCATGGCGAGATACAGGCAGTCCCCGACTTACAACAGTTCCTTTAGTGACCATTCAAAGTTACGACATTGCTGAAAAAAAAGGGACTTATGACCGTTTGTCACACTTACAACCGTTGCAGTCATCCCATGGTCACATGACCAAAAAAATTCACACACTTGGCAATTGGTTCCTACTTATGATGGTTGCGGCGTCCTGGGTTACACGGGATCCGATTTTACGACCTTCCGACAAGCAAAGTCCATGGGGAAATCTAAATCTGTTTAACTAACCATGTTAACTAACATAACAAATGCAGTGATTCACTTAGCAACGGTGGCGAGGAACGGCGTAAAACGGGGCAAAACTCACTTAACGAATGTTTCACCTAGCAACGTAAATTTTGGGCTCAACGGCGGTCGTAGCTCGAGCACTACCTGTAATAAATTTTACCCAATAAATCATAAATAAATAAATAAATAAATAAATAAATAAATAAATAAATGGCTGAGTTTATAGGTTGTCCTTGACTTACAATAGTTTTAGTGTCTGTTCAAAGGCCCAACGCACCAAAAAAAAAAAGGTGACTTATGAACCAGTTTTCACAATCTTGGTTGCATTTCCACGGCCATGTGATCAAATGTCGGACCCTTGGCGACTGACTCATTATTTATGACGGTGTGGGTGCTGTTCTAACTTCCAGCGGTCACTAAACGAACGTTCGTAGGTGGGGAACTATCTGCAAAAGTGAACTTTCCTTCGAGGGAAATTTTAAGCCCCATTTCTGCATTTGGCAAAGCAATCATGAATTTATCCAACAGTGGAAAAAGAGATAAGAGGCGTCTTTCTTTTCACAAACACTCCGTGGGCTGCAAATTATTTTCCTCTGATTTTATTTATATTTATACACACGCACGGTCTCTCTCTCTCTCTCTCTCCAAACGCATGGAGAGAGAGGGAGAGAGAGAGCTTGTTCCTATGGCCACTGGGTGTGCACCAATGCTAGGCGCATAACGTTCTGGCAAGCAAGCCGGGGTTGCCTTAGCAACGTTCTTGAAAGGAAGGATAAGAAAAACCAGCCCAAAGCCCCCTCGTAAAGAGTAACCCATTCCTTCCTTCAATTTTTCCTGCCATTTTGCCACTTAAAAGGACAATTCCAAATTTTGGAATTTTCGGCTCTGAGCTCTCGGGAGGGGGAAGAAAAAAACAAACCAAAACAAAACACCAACCAAAATCTGATTTTGGCTCGTGGGCTTCGACGCGTTCGCTATTGGTCAAAGCGAAAGGACAAATACGTTTGCGGCGTTGGAAAAGAACAAAGCATCAACCTCACCAAGGGATGGTGTGGTTTTTCAAGATTATATGACCGGGGAAAGGTGGGAGAAATGAAAGAAAGCATATTATGATTTAAAAAAAAAAAAGACCAAAAAAAAAAAAAAGACTAGGGAACATTGCAAAGGGGAATTAAAACCAATTTTAGCTCCGAGATATTGTTCTTCGGGCTGTTGTGGGCCAGAAGCTCTTTTGGCCAAACCTACAAGTAAGAAGAAGTACAAAGAAGTCTTTGAAGATCAAATAACAGATTAGCAGAGTTGGAAGGGGCCTTTGGAGGTCATCCAATCCAACCCCCTGCTCAAGCAGGAGACCCTAATACCATTTCAAACAAATTTCAGAGTAATGAGTTCTCTGCAGGTAGAATAACAACACCGCAGGGCCTGGTCTGGGTTAGAACCCCGGTATATCAATTTTCTTTTTGCAATCAAGAAATGCAATGGCTCTACCTAACTCATGTCATGTCATGATTGACTTGCTACGCAGCCCCTCTTGCAACCCGACAACTGTGGCAGGAGGGGGAGGGGAAGGGAAGGCTTCGGAATGTAAGGGAGGTTTGGAAGGGAAATTTGGAATGCAAGTGAAGCCTGAGACAGACCCAACACTTCAAGGTCTCCAGCTGGGGAAGTCCGACAGGAACACAGATCCGTTCCCAAAACAAAGAGAGTGTAAATGATTGGTGGACAATGGGAGATGCAAGGGAGGGTGGGAGGGAAAGTTTTCCTATGCTGTTTTCGCGCAAAATTGTTAGAACTGGCTTTTCTACTTCTTCAACCACATAGAATCTTCAGTAAAGTTATACCCTTGGTCACCCCCCCCCCCAAAAAAAAATGTCCCAGGAGTTTCCTTTGCTGTCTAACTTAGTGGGATGGTTGATGAGGTTGAACAGGAAGACTGTCGTGGCCCCATCGGATCCCGGTTCGGGGAAGGAGGAAGAGTCAGAACGGGGATCATCTGTTGGGGATGGCACGTCTCCCCTGGAATGCCTGCGGAGTCCAAGAGGCTCAGGACGATGCGGTCCCAGGCCCCTTTGGCATTGGGGGAGGTGGTCGACCGGATGGAGAGCTGCCTGTCCTTACAGATACGGGGGAGGATCCGCTACAGACAGGCGGTGGTGATGAGAGGCGGCTCTTCCTGATCAGAAGGGATCTCCTGCTGTTGTGGACTGCCAGCGGCCAGCAGAGCTGGCAGCAGATTCAGACAGTGAGGAGGTTGGGGAGGAACATGGGCCAGTCCTGGAGTCTGGGGAAGGCTCTGACAAGTGCTCTGCATCAGAGGCAGAGACGGGGCCAGGACCGTCTGACAGTTATCAGCTGCCTTTGGAGTCAGACATCAGTGAGGCAGACGAACAGCTGGAGCCTGTTCCCAGTGTGCGCATGCACGGAGCTGCCAGACAAAGGGACAGCTGAGGAACAAGGGTCGACTTGGGAGTAAGGCCACAGGTGGGCGATGAATGGCCCCTCCCATAGGGAATAAAAGAGGAGTGAAAGGGGATGGGGAGTTTGCAGGAGACAATTAGTTTGCTTAATTGGTTCAGGAATCTCAGAGACTCCTTGCCAAGTTTTGAAGCTATCGGCCTGGCAGCTCTCCAAGCCAGATAAGGTCTGTGACTGTAAATTCACCCTTGAAAGACTTTGCTGGATGTGAATGAGAAGAATTCACAGTAACTTAATAAAAAGTTGTTTTTTGTCGGGACAAGGAGTCTGCTTCGTGGAATCCTAGGTCAGAACACCTGCCTCCCATCACAACTGCCTGCCTGTAGCCCATCACCCTGGTTTTGTTGGGCAGACAGCTCTCCATCCGGTCAACTACCTCCCCCCCCCCCCATGCCGAAGGGGCTACAGACAGCATCGTCCTGAGCCGTGCCATCCCCATCAGATGGTCCAGGGTCCAACTCCTCCTCCTTTGAATCTAGATCCGATGGGGCATTGAGAAGGACATCTGCCCCAAGTCCTTGCACTACCACCCTGCCTGACCCCTAAAGGGAAAATTCATGGTGGACAATAGGTGACATTTGCAAGAAGGACACACAAAAAAAGAGGATTCCAGAACCTTGGAGAGCTCCCAAGAGGCTCTCTGCTCCCAGGCAGCTGTCAATCCAACCCAGATCCTTGAAAGCTCTGGAACCTTCCAACGCTGAGACCTTTCCAACTTTCCCAGGGAAGAAAGTCCACACAGAGCAAGATATGCAAATAAATAAAGGTAATCCTCAACTTACAAGAATTCACTTAGTGACCATTCGAAGTTACGATAGCAATGAAAAAAGTGACTTGTCAGGCTCTCGACAGCCGTCTGTCAGGGATGCTTTAATTAGGATGGACGCTCAAAGGAGCATGACCCCATGACCTCCACAGGGAGGAAGGAAGGAAGGAAGGAAGGAAAGAAAAGGAAGGAGATAAAGAGTGAAGGGAAGGATAAGAACAAAAGGAAAAAGTAAAGAGAGAAGGAAGGACAAAAGGAAAGGAGGGAAGGATAAGAAGGAAAGAAGGCAAAGAGATAAAAGGAGGGAGGGAGGGAGGAAGGAGATAAAGAGAGAAGAAAGAGCGATAACAACAAAGGAAAAGAAGTAAAGAGAGAAGGAAGGACAAAAGGAAGGGAGGGAAGGAGGAAAGATAAGAAGGAAAGAAGAGAAAGAGATGGAGGAAGGGAGGAAGGAAGGAGGGTAAAAGGAAAGGAAGGAGACACAGAAAAAGAGGGAGGGAGGGAGGGAGGGAGGGAGGGAGGGAGGGAGGAAGGAAGGAAGGAAGGAAGGAGACAGAGCTCAGGGCTATTCAACAGGCAGAGAGAAAAATGTTTAAGGCTCCTGCACAACACCAAGTTGTGACAAGTGTGCGCCTTTGCCCATTCATCACATCTGAAGCCAGCGCTGCCCAGATTCCCTGTTTCTCCCCTCCACACGGAGCATCTAAAAATACACCCTGGAGGCAAACCTCTTCCCACCCACCTTCTCCCCCCTAGGGAGACAGATCAGGAATCCAAGAGAATTCCTCTTGGAAGCTGATCGCAGAGGGGCTCATCGGCTGCTTTAAAACACCGTTTTTACTGTTTTCACTCCAGGTGGTCTTTGGCTTACGACCACCACTGAGCCTCCAATGTACGTCGCTAAGCGAGGATAATAAAAACATCACAGGCAGGAATCCAAATTTTATCAAATCTGGAAAGATTTTACAGGTGAGCCGTGCTAGCGCAGTGGTTAGAATGCAGTATGGCAGGCAAATTCTGCCGGCTGTCAGCAGTTCGATCCTGACAAACAGCTCGAGGATTGACTCAGCCTTCCATCCTTCCGAGGTCAGTAAAATGAGGACCCAGATTGTTGGGGACAATATGGTGACACTGCAAACCGTTTAGAGAGGGCTGGAAAGCACTGTGAAGTAGTATATAAGTGCTATTGCTCTTCCTTTCCTCTCCTTCCTTCCTTCTTCCCTCCCTCCCTCCCTTTCTTTCCTTCCTTCCTTGTGGTTAATTGCAGTATTGCAGACTAACTCTGCCCACATACCAGCAGTTCGATCCTGATCGGCTCAAGGTTAACTCAGCCTTCCATCCTTCCGAAGTTGGTAAAATGAGGACCCAGATTGTTGGGGGCAAGAGGCTGACTCTGTAAACCGCTTAGGCAGGGCTGGAAAGCACTGTGAAGCGGTATATAAGTCTAAGGGCTATTGCTCTTCCTTTCCTCTTCCTCCCTCCCTCCCTCCCTCCTTTCTTTCCTTCCTTCCTGTTAGAATGCAATATTGCAGGCTAACTCACTGCCCACTGCCAGTAGTTCGATTCTCACTGGCTCAAGGTTGACTCAGCCTTCCATCCTTCTGAGGTCGGTAAAATGAGGACCCAGATTGTTGGGGGCAATATGCTGAACTCTGTAAACCGCTTAGAGAGGGCTGTAAAGCACTATGAAGCGGTATATAAGTAAAGTGCTATTGCTCTTCCTTTCCTCTTCCTCCCTCCCTCCCTCCCTCCTTTCCTTCCTTCCTTCCTGTTAGAATGCAATATTGCAGGCTAACTCACTGCCCACTGCCAGGAGTTCGCTTTTCACCGGCTCAAGATTGACTCAGCCTTCCATCCTTCTGAGGTTGGTAAAATGACGACCCAGATTGTTGGGGGCAACAGGCTGACTCTGTAAACCGCTTAGAGAGGGCTGTAAACACCGTGAAACGGTATAGAAATCTAACTGCTATTGCTATTCCTTCCTTCCTTCCTTCCTTCCCTCCCTCCCTCCCTCCCTTCTTTCCAAGGTCTACAGTGGTTAGAATTCAGTATGGCAGGCTAACTCACTGCCAATTGCCAGCAGTTTGATCCTCACTGGTTCAAGGTTGACTCAGCCTTCGATCCTGCTGAGGTCGGTAAAATGAGGACCCGGATTGTTAGGGGCAATAGGCTGACTCTGTGAACCGCTTAGAGAGGGCTGTAGCAGTATATAAGTCTAAGGGCGATTGCTATTTATAGGACCATCCGCCTTGAAACACCTGAAGGACCATTTGAAGACTTGGCAACCAACGGTAATGAGCCGACTAACTCCTTACCATGTCGCAGTGAAGCTCCAGGTTGAGGTCTCCTCGGCTGGTGTGCAACCGGACGTAACCCTTCTTCTTGACATACCGGTACCGCACCACGTCGTCATCAATGGCAGCTGTTCACAGAGGCCACATGGTTTCAAGTTATGCATTTTTGTTTATTTACGTTTCCTATTTCTAAACCATCCCTCTCTCTCTTAAGGCTGGTTTAATGGGTAGCATGCCCTTTGCAATGAACTAACGGCCTTGCCACTTAGCATCGGTATATCTAATTTAGTGAAAAGAAGGACTAGGGGTGACATGATAGCAGTGTTCCAATATCTCAGGGGCTGCCAGACAGAAGAAGGGGTCAAGCTAGTCTCCAAAGCACCTGAAGGCAGGACAAGAAATAATGGGTGGAAGCTAACCAAGGAGAGAAGCAACTTAGAACTAAGGAGAAATTTCCTGACAGTGAGGACAATTAATCAGTGGAACAGAAGTTGCCTCCGGAAGTCCATTTTACCTGCTTCGTGGGTTGTCTCAGGCGCCATGGCGGTGGATGTGAACGAAGCGCTGACTCTCCCAGTGGAATAGTGAGCCTGTGAAAACAGCAACCGATGAGGAACATCAGAGAGAGAATATTTCCAGTACACGTGGTCCTTGAATTACAACAGTTCATTTAGTGACCGTTCAAAGTTACATCATCACTGGGGGGGGGAAAGATTTAGGTCCGTTTTTCACACTTAGGATCGTTGCAGCATCCCATTGGTCACATGATTTACATTCAGATGCCTGACAACTGACTCATAGTTATGATGGTTGCGGTGTCCCGGGGTCACGTGATCCCCTTTTGTGACCCTCTTGACAAGCAAAGTCAACGGGGAAGCCAGATTCGCTTTAACAACTGTGTCATTTAACAACTGCAGTCATTCGCTTAACCAATGTGGCAAGGAAAGTCTTAAAATGGAGCAAACCTCATTTCACAAATTTCTCACTTAGCAACCTAGGTCTTGAGCTGCATTGTGGTCGTAAGCGGAGGCCCACTTGTATTGAAGGAGAAGGAAGGGTGTGGGTATAAACACCCATGGGGGATGCCAGGAGAGGCTGTGAAAAATGGCAGCCACGGTGGGGCTGTCTGGATTCAAAACAGCTGATTTCCAGTATTTTGTTTTCCTCTTCCCTGCTCAGCGTACTTTCCTTTTGTGCCATGTCAATCAATCAATTCAGTTTATTACAGTCATAGACCAGAAACCAGACAAAAACAAAAAACACTCCGTAAATATACAATTAAAAACTCTAGTACACAATAATAAATTTAAGAGCCGAGGTGGCGCAGCGGTTAGAGGCAGGTACTGCAGGCCACTTTAGCTGACACTGATCTGCAGGTCAGCGGTTCAAATCTCACCAGCTCAAGGTTGACTCAGCCTTCCATCCTTCCGAGGTAGGTAAAATGAGGACCCAGATTGTTGGGGGCAATATAAATATACATTGCTTACTGGTGTAAACCGCTTAGAGAGTGCTTGCACTGTGAGGCGGTATGTAAATCTCACTAAATAAATAAATAATAAATAAATAATAGATTAAAAATCTATGATTAAAATCCAGTCTGTCACTTATACATGGTCTAACTATACTAAAATTGCAATCCATATAAACGGTGTGGCCCGTAATCAGTTTAATATTAAAAGGGGAAAGAATAAGCAGTGCAAAGGGTTTGTCACATTTGTTGTGTAACGTAACTACAGTGGTTAGACACGTGTTTGCGACAAATCCCCAGTGCTGCTGCGCAGAATCTAGCCACCTGCACTGTAGTTACGGACTGTTCGTAAAGGCCGCTCAGAAGGATTCTAGAGCTTAAACAAAAAACAGTAGAGAGAAAATTCTATCCAGGTTACTATTGACAATCAGAGAAATCGAATTCATCTCCATTGGAGTTTTTCCCCCCAATCTTGGAAGCTTGAAGAAACTCCCAGAATTCCCCAGCCAGAATTCTGGGAGTTGAAGTCCTCCCATCTTCCCGTGGTCAAGTTGGAAAAGCAGATTTCTAGATCCATTCCATTCTCCGATCACTATTGAAAAGAGCGCCTTGACGGATCAACTCACCGCATTCAGCCTGTCCGTTTTCTTCTTCTCTGGCTCTTTCATGGTAGCTGCCAGGATGTCGTCCCCTTTGAATTCTTTGTATAACTCCAACAGCGTCTCTTTGGTCTCGATGTTGGCATTTTTCAGGTAATAGGAGGGGTCTGACCTGGCTTTTTCGTCATCTGCAAAAGATCGTTAATCGGTCAGGAATGGTAAACTTGCTAAACTGGGGGAACTGGTGAGGGTCAGGCTGGTTTCTGGGCTCTGCTAAAGATGTAACAGGAGAGCAGTGAAATATTGGAGGGCACTGAAGCTAATCAGCATCTAAAGACGTGTTACTCAAATGTGGCAGCTTGAAGAGGCGGGGACTTCAACTCCCAGAATTCCTCAGCTAGAATGCTTTAAGATGGGTGGACTTCAACTTCCAGAATTCCCCAGCCAGAATTCTTTTAAGATGGGTGGAATTCAACTCCCAGAATTCCTCAGCTAGAATGCTTTAAGATGGGGCAAGAAAGATCGCCAAATGGAACAAAACTCTTTTAACAAATGTCTCGCTTAGCCACAGACGTTCTGGGCCCAATTGTTGTCGTAAGTCAAGGACTACCGGCCGTTCTCCATCCTCCTCCTTACCCGGGTCGGTGACTTTCAAATTGTTCTTCACGTGAAAAAAGCTGGAGACGTTAAATTTGTCCACATTGGTGGGATCCTAAAGGAAATAAATCAAAACAGAAGATCAGCAGCTTTGGATAGAATAGAATTCTTTATTGGCCAAGTGTGACTGGACACACAAGGAATTTGTCTTGGTGCATATGCTCTCAGTGTACATAAAATAAAAGATGCATTTGTCAAGAATCATGAGGTACAACACTTAATGATTGTCATAGGGTACAAATAAGCAATCAGGAAACAATCAATATTGATATAAATCATAAGGATACAAGCAACAAGTTATAAGTGAGAGGAGATGGGTGATAGGAACAATGAGAAGACTAATAGTAATAGTAATGCAGACTTAGTGAATAGTTTGACAGTGGTGAGGGAATTATTTGTTTAGCAGAGTGATGGCGTTCGGGGGAAAACTGTTCTTGTGTCTAGCTGTCTTGGTGTGCAGTGCTCTATAGTGTCCTTTTGAGGGTAGGAGTTGAAACAATTTATGTCCAGGATGCGAGGGGTTAGTAAATATTTTCATGGCCCTCTTTTTGACTCGTGCAGTATACAGGTCCTCATTGGAAGGCAGGTTGGCAGGAATTGTTTTTTCTGCCATTCTGATTATCCTCCGATAATCAGGAAGCACAGTTTTGGAGCACAATTCTGAGCGGAGCGGAGCATCCGACCCCTTTCACATTTTTGGGGGGGGGAGGGGGGGAGCCACCAGAGCAGATCGGATAGTGACATATAAAGAACTATTAGATGAGCAAGAGAAACTTAAATCAAATCAGGAACTGAAATAGGAATAGAAATAGATTGGTGGCCTTACTTACAAATACAGTCTAGGTATAAAAAAGACTTACTACAATATAGATTCCAACAAAAAAAAAAAAACAAGAACTGGACAAAATTATATTAGGGACAGAAAAAAGAAATGATAACCAAAACTTATAATTGCCTGTTAAATTTTAAAATGGAAGAGGAAACAGTCAAGGAGACAATGGTAATTTGGGCCCAAAATTTTGGATATACTATTGAATTGGAATGTTTCCAAACAGACTGGCAAATTGTTGGAAATGTAACCACGAGCAAGGGAGGTTCTGCCATATGTGGTGGACGTGCCCAAAGGCAAAGAATTATTGGAAGAAAATTAAAAAACGGTTGGAGGAAATTATAGAACAAAAAATAGAGATGAAACCAGAGCTGTTTTTATTAGGAATCATAAAAGGAAATTTTGTGTGTGTGTGTGAGCCACCAGGGCAGATCGGATAAAAAGCTTTGTTTTGTTCCGTCTCTTTTGAGAGTGATGAAATGTGACGTGGACGGCTTCCAGAGCAGTTTTTTCCCCCCTCCGCCCCGCTGCCGAATACATAAAGGGCAGGGGTGAACGCCCCGTGGCCCGAATCCAAAGTGAGAGCTAAGAGAATGGTCGAAGGAGGGAAGGAAGGAGGAGGAGGAGAAGACGTCAGGGGGAGCCAAATGGCAGAACGGGGGGGGGGGGGGGGAGATGAATGTGGCATTGTGTCTTGAGATAAGAAAGCTTCTTCCAATAATATTCCATTGGCGGGCAAACTCGGAGGCTCTCGGCAGAGAACTGATTGCCCCATTTCTCATTAAGTGACATAATTACGCCTTTCACTCAGCCCTGAAATTGTTTGCTCTCGCTGGTAAATAAATCTTTAGTTTTATGGCTGGCAGTAAAACTGAACTGACGTTTAGTAAGTCAAGAGGGGAGGGGGGTGGGGGGGAACGGAAGGAGGCAGAAGAGAAGAGAGAGAGAGAGGAGAAAGAAGAGAGAGTAGGAGAGAGAAAGGAGAGAAAGGAGGAGAGAGAGAGAGAGAGAGGAGAAAGAAGAGAGAGTAGGAGAGAGAAAGGAGAGAAAGGAGGAAAGAGAGAGAGAGAGAGGAGAAAGAAGAGAGAGTAGGAGAGAGAAAGGAGAGAAAGGAGGAGAGAGATAGAGAGGAGGAAAGGAAGGGAGGGAGGGAGAAGAGAGAAAGGAGAAGAAAGAGAAAGGAGAGAGAGCAGGAAAGAGAGGAAAAAAGAGAGAGAAGGAGGGAGTGGGGAGAAGAGAGTGAGAGAGAAGAGAGGACAAGAGAGGAAAGAAGAAGAAGAAGAAGAAGAAGAAGAAGAAGAAGAAGGAGGAGGAGGAGGAGGAGGAGGAGGAGGAGGAGGAGGAGGAGGAGGAGAAGAGAAGAAGAAGAAGAAGAAGAAGAAGAAGAAGAAGAAGAAGAAGAAGAAGAAGAAGAAGAAGAAGAAGAAGAAGAAGAAGAAGAAGAAGAAATGGAGACTCATAAGAAAATGAGGGCAGGAAAGAGGAGAATGCGAAAAGCATTATTCGTTTTAAACCTTACCTGTAATGTAATAATATCTTGCCTGGAAAACGGCTCCTCACTCAACAGATCTTTAAAGGTCTTGGTTTTTATATTCAGCTGCTCAACCGCCTTGCAAAAAAAAAAAAAAAGGAAAAAGGAAGAAACAGGGAATCAATGGAGGGTCAAGAACCACCGTGCAATTTTTCTCCACTTGCCTTTTCAAACCCGAGATGAGGGCTAAGTGAGTGCGGCTCACTTAGCAACCGCCTTGCTTAGCAGTGGGAATTCTGGTTGTAAGGCGAGGACTACCTGTATACATCGTCAACAGTGAACGTGCTCACCTCAAAACCAAACACGTTCCCGGTGGTCTTGATGGCCACGATGTGAGAGTTATTGGTGAAGACCGTGAAAAGCACCGGGCAGTGGTATTTCCCTAAATGGAAGAAGGAAAAAAAGAGAGAAATGAACCACAGACAGGACTCATTTTCTCACCTCCTGGTGATTGGCCCAAAGTCACCCAGTCGGGTTTCATGCCTAAGGCGGGACTAGAACTCACATTCTCCTGGTGATTGGCCCAAAGTCACCCAGTCGGGTTTCATGCCTAAGGCGGGACTAGAACTCACAGTCTCCTGGTGATTGGCCCAAAGTCACCCAGTCGGGTTTCATGCCTAAGGCGGGACTAGAACTCACAGTCTTCTGGTGATTGGCCCAAAGTCACCCAGTCGGGTTTCATGCCTAAGGCGGGACTAGAACTCACATTCTCCTGGTGATTGGCCCAAAGTCACCCAGTCGGGTTTCATGCCTAAGGCGGGACTAGAACTCACAGTCTCCTGGTGATTGGCCCAAAGTCACCCAGTCGGGTTTCATGCCTAAGGCGGGACTAGAACTCACAGTCTCCTGGTGATTGGCCCAAAGTCACCCAGTCGGGTTTCATGCCTAAGGCGGGACTAGAACTCACATTCTCCTGGTGATTGGCCCAAAGTCACCCAGTCGGGTTTCATGCCTAAGGCGGGACTAGAACTCACAGTCTCCTGGTGATTGGCCCAAAGTCACCCAGTCGGGTTTCATGCCTAAGGTGGGACTAGAACACAGAGTCTCCTAGTGTTTGGCCCAGGGTCACCCAGTCAGCTTTTATGCCAAAAGTGGGAATAGAGGCAAATACTTTGGCTTGAGGAATCCTCGGCATTCCACTGAAGTGAACTGTTTCCCTTTAAATCTGATTGTGAGTCAACGACTTTGCTTTGAGTGAAATTGAACGTTATATTTTCTAGAGGGGGAAATATTAATATTAAACAATTCTCCAATAAACAGGGCAGTAAAAAGGAATAGATTCTGGAGAGAGGAGGGGGAGGGAGGGGGGGAGGAAGAATAAAAAAAGAAAGGAAGGAAGGAAGGAAGAAAGAAAGAAAGAAAGGAAGGAAGGAAGGAAGGGGGGAGGGGGGAAGAATGAAAGAAAGAAAGAAAGAGAGAGACAGAGACAGAGAGAGAGAAAGAGAAAGAAAGAAAGAAAGAAAAATGGAGGGAAGGAGGTGGGAGAGAAAGGAAAGGAAAGGAAAAGAGAAAGGAAGAAAGGGAAAGGGAAAGGAAAGAAGAAAGGGTAGGGCAGGAGAAAGGAAAGAGAGAGAAAAAAGAAAAAGAGAAAGAAAGAAAGAAGGTGGGGAGGGGGGAAGAATGAAAGAAAGAAAGAGAAAGGAAAGAAAGGCAAAAGAGAGAGAGAGAGACAGATAGAGAGAAAGAAAGAAAGAAAGATGGAGGGAAGGAGGTGGGAGGGAAAGGAAAGGAAAGGAAAAGAGAAAGGAAAAAAGGGAAAGGGAAAGGGAAAGGAAAGAAGAAAGGGTAGGGCAGGAGAAAGAAAGGAAAGAGAGAGAAAAAAAGAAAAAGAGAAAGAGAAAGAAAGAAGATGGGGAGGGGGGAAGAATGAAAGAAAGAAAGGAAGGAAGGAAAGAAAGGAAAAAGAAAGAGAGAGAGAGAGAGAGAAAGAGAAAGAGAAAGAAAGAAGACGGAGGGAAGGAGGTAGAAGAGAAAGGAAAGGAAAGGAAAGAGAAAGGAAAAGGAAAAAGGAAAGGAAAGAAGAAAGGGTAGGGCAGGGCAGCAGAAAGAAGGAAAGAAAGAAAGACAGACAGACACAATTAGTTTGTACAGAAGAATTGATGACAACCAATTTATAAAGTGATCTTCGGTGACTGGCTTAGAATTAAAACTTAGAATTGAAACCAGAACAAGAAGAAGAAATAGACAGTGGGAGGGAGCCAAGATCTACATTTCAAACTAGTATAAGAGTTATAAAAGAAGATAAGAAACAGAACTCTGGAACATGGCTGCAAGCAGTCCTCAACTTACAACCGTTCATTCAGTGACCGTTTGAACTTACAAAAGCATTGAAAAAAGTGACTTATGACCGTTTTTCAGAGTTACGACTTTTGCAGCATCCCCATGGTCGCCTGATCAAAATCCGGACACTTGGCAACCGACTCACAGTTATGACGGCTGCAGGGTCCCCGGGATGAGGTCACAGGATCCCCTTTTGCGACCTTCTGACAAGCAAAGTCCACGGGGAAGCCGGATTCACTTAACAACCGTGCGACTAAGTTAGTCACTGCCGTGATTCGCTTAACGACAGCAAAACCCACTTCACGACTGTCTCGCTGGGCAACAGGATTTTTAGCCGGTCGTAAGTACAGGGCTAGCTGTTATTCCCATGGTTGGAAACGGGGGGTGATGGGCTTCTCCCAACCTCAGCTCTGATTTTATGGGAACAAATGACTCATTGTGACAAAAAGCAGCAGAACCATTTCTTCCCCAGGGCCTCCTTGTGACCTGTACAATCATCATATTCACTTTTTCCATAAATTGTGCCGACTCACCGTCGTTGTTTTTGGCAAAGTTCAGCTTGATGAGAGATTTGGCTTCAAGCTTCTGCAGAGACGAACAGACACAAAAAGTTAATCATCCCTTTGGAACAACCAACGGAACAGAAGTTGCCTTCGGAAGTTGTGGGAGCTTCATCCCTGGAGGCTTTCAAGAAGAGACTGGACTGCCACTTTTCAGAAATGGTGTAGGGTCTCCTGCTTGGGCAGGGGGTTCGACTAGATGACCTACGAGGTCCCTTCCAACTCTGTTAATCTGAATCTATCTAAGAAGATCAAAGGCTTGGAGACTAAAACATATGAAGAACGGTTGCAGGAACTGGGCATGGCTAGTCTAGTGAAGAGAAGGACCAGGGGAGACAGGATAGCAGTCTTCCAATATTTGAGGGGCTGCCACAGAGAGGAAGGGGTCAAGTTATTTTCCAAGGCACCTAAAGACAAGGTGTCTTTAGGTGCCTTGGACCATTATTCCAGACAAGGAATAATGGATGGAAACTGAACAAGGAGAGATTCAACTTGGAAATAAGGAGAAATTTCCTGACAGTGAGAACAATCAACCCATGGAACAGAAGTTGCCTTCGGAAGTTGTGGGAGCTTCATCCCTGGAGGCTTTCAAGAAGAGATTGGACTGCCACTTGTCAGAAATGGTGTAGGGTCTCCTGCTTGGGCGGGGGGTTGGACTTGATGACCTACAAGGTCCCTTCCAACTCTGTTAATCTGAATCTATCTAAAATGATCAAAGATCTGGAGACTAAAACCTACGATGAACGGTTGCAGGAACTGGGCATGGCTAGTCTAGTGAAGAGAAGGACCAGGGGAGACATGAGAGCAGTCTTCCAATATTTGAGGGGCTGCCACAGAGAGGAGGGGGTCAAGCTATTCTCCAAAGCACCCGAAGGCCAGACAAGGAATAATGGATGGAAACTGAACAAGGAGAGATTCAACCTGGAAATAAGGAGGAATTTTCTGACAGTGAGAACAATCAACCAATGGAACAGAAGTTGCCTTCGGAAGTTGTGGGAGCTTCATCACTGGAGCCTTTCAAGAAGAGACTGGACTGCCGTCTGTCAGAAATGGTGGAGGGTCTCCTACTTGGTCGGGGGGTTGGACTAGATGACCTACAAGATCCCTTTCCAACTCTGCTAATCTAATCTAATCTAATCTAATCTAATCTAATCTAATCTAATCTAATCTAATCTAATCTAATCTAATCTAATCTAATCTAATCTAATCATCTAATCTAAATCATTTTGAAGGATGGAAGGCTGAGTCAACCTTGAGCTGCTGAGACTCGAACTGCTGGCAGTTGGCAGTCACAGAAATAGCCTGCAGTACTGCAATCTAACCACTGCGCCACCACAGAGGGAGAATAGTTGCCATACAGGTAGTCCTCGACTTACAACAGTTCATTTAGTGACCGTTCGAAGCTACAACAGCACTGTTAAAATCTCAACCAACAAATGCTCTGTCTTACACATTGGCAAAAAGAATCAGAACACAAAATACAAACTTGGAGGACACGACCTTGTAGACGACCCTCACTCTGTTAAGGACCTTGGAGTACTCATATCTAATGACCTAAGTGCCAGAGCCCATTGTAACAGCATTGCCAAAAAGGCACTAAGAGTTGTTAACCTAATCTTCCGTAACTTCTTCTCTGGCAATATTACACTGCTAACCAGAGCATGCAAAACATTTGCTAGACCAATCCTCGAATACAGCTCACCTGTCTGGAACCTGCACTGCATATCGGACATTAATACAACTGAGAGAGTCCAGAAATACTTCACAAGAAGAGTCCTCCACTCCTCTGCTCGCAACAGAATACCTTATTCCACCAGACTTGAAATTTTGGGCTTAGATAACTTAGACCTATGTTGCCTTCGATCTGATCTACGTAAATGTAGTTCATAAAATCATCTGCCACAATGTCCTACCTGTCAATGAATACTTCAGCTTCAACTGCAACAACACACGAGCACACAATAGATTCAAACTCAATGTAAACCGCTCGAAACTCGACTGCAGAAAATACGACTTCAGCAACAGAGTAATCAATGCCTGGAATGCACTACCTGATTCTGTGGTTTCTTCCCCAAACCCCCAAAACTTTAACCTTAGTCTACAGTCGACCTCTCCCCTTTTCTAAGAGGTCTGTAAGGGACGTGCATAAGCGCACCATTGTGCCTACCGTCCCTGTCCTACCGTCCTATTGTCCTAATTTACCTATACCTACTTTGCTTTTGTTTATGTTTATACCATACCTGTTAACTTGTACACGTTTTGACAAATAAACAAAATAAATAAAAATAAAATAAAAATTTACATACGTCTCCAATTCTTTTTCTATTTTGATAGTTACAATATTTCATCATTAACCTATATTTGTCTAATAACACTTTTATTTCCCCCACCCCCACCCTTTCCCCCTTTTCATTCACCGGTGTGTCATCTGAGTTTCTAAAGGGAAGCCCACAGGTTTTAAAAGTTGTCCAGTTTGGGAAACGCTGAACCGGACGCTGAGCTTGCTACCAAAATAGACTGTCCCTAACTAGGGCAAAGAGACGTGCCATTCATGGACTAAAAGTCAACTAGAGTTCGAAACTTCTTAGGGCACCGAACTGGATTTTGAAATAAGTTCTGCAACCCTCCAGCAAACATCGGATAGCCAGCCCAGTTGATTAAAAGTGACAACTGCAAGAACATTTGTCTGCAGGAAAGTCCCAAAGCAAGTGAGGGTTGCAATTAAGCTGATTAATTTAACGCCTAAAAGAATCATTAGTTATTCTCTCCCTTTCTGGCTTATTTACTGGCCTGCTCAAATCCGAATGCAAATCACGTGACCACGGGGGATGCCGCAAGGGTTGTTAAGTGTGAAAAACGGTCCTTAGTCCCTTCTTTCAGTGCTGTTGAAACTTCGAATGGTCACTAAGTGAATTGCCGTAAGTTAAGGACTGCCTGTACTTAGAAAAGATTATGAAAAAATTATCTTGTTTCTCACAAACCTTCCGCCTTGCTTCAGAACAAGCCCAGGGCGCATGTAAAAATTTGGTCTACATTTTGTAGTTAGGAATTCTTTCTATGCAAAATTCTGTCTATCTGCCTGTCTGTCTGTCTGTCTGTCTATCATCTATCTAATCTATCTATCTATCTAATCTATCTACTATCATCTATCTATCTATTTTAACATGTTTTTTAAATTGCTTTTATTTTCTATACCTGCTGTTAGCCGCCCAGAATCCCCCGGGAGTTGGGCGGCATAGAAATTTAAATAAATAAATAAATAAATAAATAAATAAATAAATAAATAAATAAATAAATAAATAAATAAATAAATAAATAAATAAATAAGTCTGTCTATCTATCTAATCTATCTAATCTATCTATCTATCATCTATCTATCTATCTATCTATCTATCTATCTATCTATCTATCTATCATCTATATCATCTATCTATCCACCCACCCACCCACCCACCATATCTATCTATCTATCTATCTATCTATCTATCTATCTATCTATCTATCTATCTATCTATCTATCTATCTATCTATCTATCTATCTATCATCTATATCATCTATCTATCCACCCACCCACCCACCCACCATATCTATCTATCTATCTATCATCTATCTATCTATCATCTATCTATCTATCTATCTATCTATCTATCTATCTATCTATCATCTATCTATCTATCTATCTATCTATCTATCTATCTATCTATCTATCTATCTATCATCTATCTATCTATCTATCTATCTATCTATCTATCTATCTATCTATCATCTATATCATCTATCTATCCACCCACCCACCCACCCACCATATCTATCTATCTATCTATCATCTATCTATCTATCATCTATCTATCTATCTATCTATCTATCTATCTATCTATCTATCTATCTATCTATCTATCTATCTATCTATCATCTATCTATCTATCTATCTATCTATCTATCTATCTATCTATCTATCTATCTATCTATCTATCTATCTACCAACAGTATCTATCTATATCAATCTATCAATCTATATCTAATGTATCATATCTATCTAATCTATCTATCTATCATCTATCATATCTATCTATCTATCTATCTATGTTTAATTGATCGCCATCTGGCTTAATAGATATTCCAGCTTTCCATCTCGAGCAGAGAAAGAAAACAACAGGGAGAACGCCAACCACAAGCAAAAGGACCCAACGGCAGGAAATCAACAGATATATATATATATATTTCCCCCAAGCCTGGAGAATTAACGCAGGATAGCAAAAAAGAAAAAAGAAAAGAAAATGATCAACAGCAATGATTCAGCTCAGAGCTTGTTCACAACAGCAGGGTCCCATATGGGATTGCTGTTCCATGCAATCCTGTGACTCGGAGCCATCTGTAAAAAAAAAAAAAAAAAAAAACACCACACACACAACACCACAAAAAACTAATTGTGGTGGCCAAGCCATCTTGGGCCCACAGCTGCTGGTAGCATTCCAGGATGCTGCAGCTGAGAAACTGTGGGCAGTGGCAGGGCGAGGCCTGGCTTGGAACGAGGAACGTTGCTGATGGAAACCCAAGTTTTTCCAGCAGAATTTCGGTTCCCGGCACTGGCAGAAGAGGAACGGGGGACTAGAGAATGGCTTCAGAGGAAGAGATTGCAGAGAATGGTCTGTGGAAGTGGGGGGTAGGTCAAAGGCCCCCACAACAACCACCCTGCAAAGTGGGTTGGGCTGAGAGAGAGAGAAACTAGCCCAGAGTCAGCCTGGCAACTTTCATATCTAAGGCGGAACTAGAACTCACAGTCTCCTGGCTACTGGCCCAAAATCACCCGGCTGGCTTTCATGGCCAAGGCAGGACTTGAATTCATCCGGCTTTCTAGACCAAACTAGCCCTGGACCTACAACTGTAATAGAGCCTGCCCGTTACTGTTATAAGTCATGAAGAGAGTTATGCAGGTGATAAGAAAGAAAGAAAGAAAGAAAGGAAGGAAGGAAGGAAGGAAGGAAGGAAGGAAGGAAGGAAGGAAGGAAGGAAGGAAGGAAGAAAAAGAAAGAAAGAGAAGAATTAGAAAAGGAGGAGTAAGAAAGAGGAGTAAGACAAAGGCAGAAAGGCAGAAAGGCAGACAGACAGACAGACAGACAGGAAGGAAGGAAGAAAAGAAAAGAAAGAAAGATAGAAAGAAAGAAAGAAAGAAAGAAAGGGTGGGTGAGAGAAAGAAAGAAAGAAAGAAAGAAAGAAAGAAAGAAGGAAAGAAAGAAAAGAAAAAAAAAGAAAGGAAAGAAAGAAAGAAAGAAAGGAGGGAGGGTGAGTGAGAGACAGACAGACAGACAGACAGACAGACAGACAGACAGACAGAAAGAAAGAAAGAAAGAAAGAAAGAAAGAAAGAAAGAAAGAAGAAGGAAAGGAAAGGAAAGGAAAGAGAAAGGAGGGTGGGTGGGTGATAGAAAGAAAAGAAAAGAAAAAAGAAAGGAAAGGAAAAGAAAGAAAGGCACCCTCCCTTTTTTTTTTGGCAGCTCTCTTCCTGCTTCTGTGCCAAGCTCAGGGTCCACCCTGCCAGCTGAGCTCCTTTTGGCAAAGCGACCTACTTTGCTGCAATCCCGAACAAGCCAGCCTTGCTGTACTTCGGCTTCCCGAGTTGCCAGCTGACATCATCCTCTCTTTGCCAGGACCGAGAAGTACTCCCTCCTCCTCCCCCCCACCCAGCACATGAGCGGCCGCGGACTGTGTGGGTTACTGGGGCACTGGGACAAACTCCAGATGAAAGGACGCGAAAGACGGGAGTTGACTTGCCCTTCTGCTGCAGACGGGAGCAGGACGGGGGATCTAAGGCCCACATTCTGCCGCGGCTGGTTTCCGACGGTGCCCGCTGTCTCTCTGTTCCCGCACCAGCTTGCACCACCAGAATTTGTTAGGCTTTAAAGGAGGCCGTTAGGCATGGAGAACCCGTCCTTCTTCATATGGCCATCAAGCAACGAAATTTAAAGATTGTTATTACTCTGTATTAGCAAATGGAGAACTACCATGTTGTCGTTGTTAGTTAGAGGAACAACAAACAGAGTGAGGGAATAAGTCTCTAAAACTTAACAGGCCTTGGCTCTCGTTACCGTTCCATTATTCAGTTTCTTGAATCGATGGTGTAAACAAAGAGGCCAGACTTTAATACAGAGAGTATTTGCATATCTACCGTTTTATAAAAGAGAAGAGAGGTGGCTTTAAAGGAAGTTTTCAGCAACCGTGAGATAAACACCAACTCAGCCCCGAAAGAGAGGAAAAAGTGAGGAAGAAAATCAAGATGGCCCCACTTTGATTCTCTTTAGTATAAGGAGGGAAAGAGAGAACTTCTGTCAAGCTTTCAAGATTCTGTAATTATACTCTGCAATAATAGAATCCCAGTAGATCTCATGGTGTCTATTTCCTGATCTGGCTTATCCTGAAGAACTGACAATATTTGGGACTTTTTTCTTGCTACTTTATACATATCCAAAATGGAGTTTTCCATCTGCTTTTTCAAGCTCTCATTTTTTGAGATTTTAATATTTGTAGTTTGGGGCTAGAATGGATCCCACATTTTAAAATCCAGCAATACTTACCTCCCCCGTGATGGGATTGGTTCCATACTTCTTTATCCACGGAACAATATTCCTAAAACAAGACAGACATGGAGTCAGAACGGCTTGGACATTGGTTTCTACATTTAAGTACAGAACAGAACAGAACAGAATATGAGTGGAGTGGAGTGGAGTGGAGTGGAGTAGAATAGAATAGAACAGAATAGAATTTTTATTGGCCAAGTGTGATTGGACACACAAGGAATTTGTCTTTGGTGCATATGCTCTCAGTGTACATAAAATAAAAGATATATTTGTCAAGAATCATGAGGTACAACACTTAATGATTGTCACAGGGTTCAAATAAGCAATTGAATCATAGAATAGAATAGAATAGAATAGAATAGAATAGAATAGAATAGAATAGAATAGAATAGAATAGAATAGAATAGAATAGAATAGAATAGAATAGAACAGAACAGAATTCTTTATTGGCCAAGTGTGATTGGACACACAAGGAATTTGTCTTTGGTGCATATGCTCTCAGTGTACATAAGAGAAAAGATACATTTGTCAAGAATCATGAGGTACAACACTTAATGATTGTCATAAGGTTCAAATAAGCAATTGAATCATAGAATAGAATAGAATAGAATAGAATAGAATAGAATAGAATAGAATAGAATAGAATAGAATAGAATAGAATAGAATAGAATAGAATAGAACAGAACAGAATTCTTTATTGGCCAAGTGTGATTGGACACACAAGGAATTTGTCTTTGGTGCATATGCTCTCAGTGTACATAAAATAAAAGATATATTTGTCAAGAATCATGAGGTACAACACTTAATGATTGTCACAGGGTTCAAATAAGCAATTGAATCATAGAATAGAATAGAATAGAATAGAATAGAATAGAATAGAATAGAATAGAATAGAATAGAATAGAATAGAATAGAATAGAATAGAATAGAATAGAATAGAATAGAATAGAATAGAATAGAATAGAATAGAACAGAACAGAATTCTTTATTGGCCAAGTGTGATTGGACACACAAGGAATTTGTCTTTGGTGCATATGCTCTCAGTGTACATAAGAGAAAAGATACATTTGTCAAGAATCATGAGGTAAAAAACACTTAATGATTGTCATAAGGTACAAATAAGCAATCAGGAAACAATCAATATTAATATAAATCGTAAAGATACAAGCAACGAAGTTACAGTCATACAGTCATTAGTGGGAGGAGATGGGTGATAGGAACGATGAGAAGATTAATAGTACTGTAGACTTACTGCATTTTGGATAAAAGAAAACAACAAAAAATAAACTCAAAGGGCAGACTTGAGGGACCATTAAGGGTCCCCCCCCCCGGACTCAGTTTTCTGTTTCTGTTCTACCCATTCTTCAATCTCTGTGAAATCAACTGTGTTTCAGTATGAACTCCCTATAATGGATTTTTGTTACTGTCTGAGCCAGTTAGCAGGCAATATTTCAATTTCGCTTTTGTATCCCCATACATAATCAGGCGGAATGCTCAGTTAAAGGGTTCCAATCCTAACACAGATAGCCCTTCACATACAACAGTTTCTTTAGTGACCGCTCAAAGTTATAATGGCACTGAAAAAAGTGACTTGGGACCGTTTTTCACACTTACGACCGTTGCAGCGAATCCATGGTCACATGATCATAATTTGGATGCTTGACAACTGACCCATATTGTATTTATTTATTTATTTATTTAGTCAAGCATGTATTAGGTAACAGATATAAGTATAAACATGATTATGAATACAGGAAATGGATATGAATAAAGGGGGACATTAGGACAGGGACGGTAGGCACGTTGGTGCGCTTATACACGCCCCTTACAGACCTCTTAGGAATGGGGTGAGGTCTACGGTAGACAGTCTAAGATTAAAGTTTTTGGGGTTTGGGGAAGAGACCACAGTGTCTGGTAGTGCATTCCAGGCATTGACCACTCTGTTGCTAAAGTCGTATTTACTGCAATCGAGTTTAGAGCGGTTTACCTTGAGTTTGTATCTATTGTTTGCCCGTGTATTATTGCGGTTGAAGCTGAAGTAGTCGTTGACAGGTAGTAAATTGTAGTAAATAATTTTATGTACTACACTTAGGTCAGATCGAAGTCGGCGTAGTTCTAAATTGTCTAAGCCCATCGAAGATCAAGAAATAGGAGATTTGCTATTCTATACCTATACTATACATCCCACCCTTATCTAAAACTAACTTTGGTATATCACCCAAATCCCAAGTCATAGGATAGATAGATAGATAGATAGATAGATAGATAGATAGATAGATAGATAGATAGATAGATAGATAGATAGATAGATAGATAGATAGATAGATAGATAGATAAGAGAGGGAGAGAGAGGTAATGTAAGAGAAACTGGAATAAAGATAACTTACAGCAAGTCAAAAATGATCCCATCTGATGTGCAAACTGGATATTCAAATGGTTGCAAAGATAAGCTAGGATTGAGAAAAAGAATTCCATTTCAGTATAAAAAAAGCACAGTGAACCTATTTGGCATAACATTAAGCCAACACACAAAGATGAATGACCAAACCCACCCATATAAACTGATTCCAACGAAAAGCAATTTTCAAGATTCCTATAAAAAGTATGAAGGAAGGAAATAACATTTATGATATTTATACCTCTATGATTTCTTTCAAACTTACCTACAGTGATCAAAAGGCAGGCGCCGGAAGTTGGACTGTGGAATTTCTATTCAAAGAAAAAAAAATATGTCTCACACTTTTATCTTCGCATGAATACCGTACAAAAATGTTGTAATTAAGTGACTTTGGCCAATCTCCCTTTTAATTCAGCCTATCTTACAACTGGGATAACATGAGGGACATCTTACTTTGAACGTCCCCCCTCCCCGGGGGTGGTACCCAAAATATAAATTAGACATGCAAATGAGACGAAAATTCAACAGGTCTAGTCACATACCAACTTTCTTCCCTCCATAAAAATGGGTATATTCTGTACATGTTATGTACCTAAAAGAGAAAGAGACAATTAGAGGAATATGTACCTTAACCTATGTACCTAGAAGGCAGGCAGATAAGCTAATTGAAGCATTGGATCCTAAGTCCAGAATCTTTTTATGTATCCTTCCTGACATGCTGGGGCACTGTTTCTCAAACTTGGCTACTAAGATGTGCGCAATTCAACTCTAGTTGAAATTGAACTCTTGAAAGTTGAACTTTAAATTACTTAAAATTTCCAGTTCTGAGAAACTGCTAGACGGGAAGCACATTCCCTACAGTTGCTCCTTTTGCATCCAATGGATGGAGCCAGATTAGAATACACTCTACCTGGGCTGTAAACCAACAGGTGGCAACAGTTAAAAGATTTCTGTTTTTCCTCACTGCCATCTAATGGCTCTCTCTAATATTGCAGCCCAAATGTGACGGGTGTGGGAACAGAATGGTCTTCCTCAATGGGGCACTCCACAAGTCTTGCACTATGGCAACCATGTTGTTCATACTTATTTTATTTATTTATTTATTTAATTTATTTATTTTTGTCAAGTACGTGTTGGTAATATACATAGATATAACATTGTTTATATACATAAGATGGGTACTGATAAGAAGGAACATTAGGACAGGGACGGTAGGCACGCTGGTGCACTTATGCATGCCCCTTACTGACCTCTTAGGAATCGGGTGAGGTCAACAGTGGACAGTCTAAGGGTAAAGTTTTGGGGGTTTGGTGACTATGCTAACCAAGTTAAACTGCCGTAATTAGTGGTGTTGGGTACTGCAGACTAATCACTATAATGTCTGTGGTGTGTGCACACATGCACGTGAAGGAAGGGTGGAAAACTGGAGTCAAATCATTATGTAATACAAGGGAGTGATGGGAAATATACCATAACATTCATGCTCTAAGGAGAATCAATCTATCATCCATCCATCCACTCACTCACATATCGATCTTCCTACCCATCTCTATCATATCTCTCTATTATATCTACCTACCTTCCTACCTACCCATGTCTATCATATATATATATCTGTCTGTCACATTAGTCTATCACATTTATCAACCTATCAATAACATCTATTTGTCTATCTGTCCCATTATGCTATCTCATCCATCTTTCACATTTATCATATTTATCTACTTATCAATCACATTTACCTATCTATCTATTGCATTTATATAGCTGCTCATCTCACAGCAATTCTGGGTGGGGTACACAATAAAACAATCCAAATAGATAAAAATTAATTAAAATGCAACCAACACGAGCTAAAAAGCTTAAAAAAACAAAATCATATATACAAATACACAAGACTTCCTGTTAACCAACAGATAACCATCTAGCGGGGTCCACTCCCTCAGGGGATCACTATAGACTGAATGTTATATATATTCTCTCTCGCTTGACTGTGTATATGTACATGTGCATGTATATATGTATAAACACACACACATATACATATACACACATACATTCTATCTATCGTCTATCATCTATCTATCTATCTATCTATCTATCTATCTATCTATCTATCTATCTATCTATCTATCTATCTATCTATCTATCTATCTATCTCTATTTATACCTGTCTATAACTATCTTTCTATATCCATCTATCTCTATTTATATCTATTTATCATCTATCTATCTATCTATCTATCTATCTATCTATCTATCTATCTATCTATCTATCTATCTATCTATCTATCCCTACCTACCTACCTACCTACCTACCTACCTACCTATAACTATCTATGTCTATATCTATCTATCTATCTATCTATCTATCTATCTATCTATCTATCTATCTATCTATCTATCTATCTATCTATCCCTACCTACCTACCTACCTACCTACCTACCTATAACTATCTATGTCTCTATGTCTCTCTCTCTCTCTCTCTCTCTCTCTCTCTCTCTCTCTCTCTCTCTCTCTTTATACCTGTCTATAACTATGTCTATAACTATCTTTCTATATCTATCTATCTATCTATCTATCTATCTATCTATCTATCTATCTATCTATCTATCTATCTATCTATCTATCACTATGTCTATAACTATATTTCTATATCATCTATCTATGTCTATTTATACCTGTCTATAACTATGTCTATAACTATCTTTCTATGTCTGTCTGTCTCATCCTATCTCTCCTCTCTCTCTATCCCTCCTCCCCATTCCCTCCCACCCTCACCCCTCCCTCCCTAATCTATCTATCACAGTGAATGGTTCGTTGGCTTGAGCAGGGGGTTGGACTAGAAGACCTCCAAGGTCCCTTCCAACTCTGTTACCCTGTTCCATTCTCTTACCCTGTTCAGCCTTGGCAGGAAAAAGAGTCTAAGGAAGCCAAGAAATAAAGAAGAGCCAGTGCCCTCACTGAAACCCCTCCAGCAACCTTTTGCCTCCCCTTAACAACCTCCCTGCCAGGTAGGCTGGGCAGAAATGCCACCCCCCCTTTTGGAGAGCTTCCAAGGCGCCCCACCACCCCTTCAGAACCGCTTCGCTTACATTTTGTCCTTCTGGTGCTGCCTTTTCCCCATGGTGGCGGCGAGTCTCTCTTCCTCCGCTCCGCAATCACCCGGCGAGAAAAGCTAAACGCTGCCCGAAAAAACTCCACTTCCGGGAAAGACGCTCCGCGGCTCTATTTCCGGTTTAGCGCTATGCGTCGCGCAAAAACAAGTCCCCCGCTGGGGAAACAGGAAGCTGCCACTAAAGGTTCCGCTTCTTCTTCTTTTATCGCTTTATGGCAGAGACTGCCAACCTTGGCAACTTTGAGATGTATGGGCTTCAACGGCCAGAAGTCCCAAACCAGCATGGATTTTTTTTTAAAAAAATCTCCAGTAATAGAGGTGGATATTTCTTCAGTTGACTGGTGAAACTAATCAAGGAGAGAAGAAACTAAGGAGAAACTTCCTAACCGTGAGGACAATTAGCCAGTGGAACGGCTTGCCTCCAGAAGCTGTGGGTGCTCCATCACTGGAGGTTTTTAAGAAGAGACTGGACAGCCACCTGTCTGAAATGGTATAGGGCAGTGTTTCCCAACCTTGGCAAGTTGAAGATGTCTGGACTTCAACTCCCAGAATTCCCCAGCCAGCATTCGCTGGCTGGGGAATTCTGGGAGTTGAAGTCCAGACATCTTCAACTTGCCAAGGTTGGGAAACACTGGTATAGGGTGTCCTTCTTGAGTTGGGGGCTGGACTAGAAGACCTCCAAGGTCCCTTCCAGCTCTATTCTGATTGATTGAAGGACTCTAAGCTAAATTGAAAAGTTAAGGCATCTGCCCAACCACATTTATTTTTACCAAAAATAATGCAGATATGCACAAATTAATAAGCTTAACTAAGAGTAGCTTGCTGTTCCTACTTTGTTCTACGCTCATTGTATAGGCAGAAAGGGAGCCAATGCCACTCTAAAAATCATTTTTATTTTTTCAAGTAATAAATATGGATCCCTCTTCAGATCACCTCTGGGATTCAGCTGTAAAACCAGTACATTTGACAGAGTGCTTGGTAGATGCTTGTCAGTTCACGGCCAGATTTTTCTAAATCATCAAATATGTCAACTGTTCTTTCTTCACGTAGTTATAATGGCTGGATCACAAACTGACCAACCACACTCAGGTTGTGGGGTTGAAGGTTTAGGGTGTCTGTGCATAAAATGAGATGTTCCCAATTCCACAAAACTAAGTGAAGATAGTCAGGTTTTCCCTAGAATGCAAGAACCTAGCATTTTTAAACCAGAGTTCTGAACTATTGGGCCTCTGCTGCAGAGTTCTACCTGTCCAATTTTGAGTTCACTCTACCAGCTTTTCCTAGTCTGGATGGGCGACAATAAATATCACCAAGCAACCTAAATGCATCCACCTACAACCATGGAGAATGTTAAAAGCCAACACAGCATACATTACCTGTCCTGTTTTGGAAGATCTAATAATGACGGACTCTCCATTCAACATCATTTACAGTAACTCTGTTGCATTTCCATCCTTCAAACAATTCAGGATATATTGTGAATTCCATGGCTGAGTGAGAACTCTGTTCTGAATCTCTCCACCCTTAATCTGGACTATAATATACTAAACTTTTAATATCTTTCCTTGGAATGCTTAGAGAAGTTTTTTTAAAAGATGCGTCTGCTCCATTCTTTTTTTCCATCTTCAGATCTGATCCACCTCTCTGAAACAACATTGTGTGGCTTTTTAGAAGAATCCCTCCTAACAAACTAGGTTCAAAATCCTGTCTGGAAATTTCCAACTAGTATTCCTTGGAAATGATTTAAAAAAAAAGAAATCTTTATTACAGAATATACAGTTGCAAATGAAGGGGGGGGGGGAAGACTTAAAACCAACAAGATTATACAGTACATATAACACTCTGGAGACCATCGGACATGTAATATCAGGAAGGCTGTTTACATGAATATATATAGAAATTAAATTATAATGATCAAAAGAAAAGAAAATGGAGAATAAATGGGGGTAACCCAGATGACAAAATTAGATTTGGAGGAGGCAGCACTAGATTAATAGTATATATCTAGAACAGTGGTTCCCAACCTTTTTGTGATCGAGTACCACTTGGAGGTCCCGTACAGTCGCCGCGTACCACCTGGTTCCAGAGAAACTAAATTCGATCAGATATCACTTTATTTCCATAATTGTACCGTTCCTTTTTTGGCCCCGCGCATCCAGCAACTGGATTCTCGGGCCGCTGGGACCAGGTGGGTGGCGTGTGGCAACAGTTGTGTTAGGCAGTAAACATTTTTGTGAAGTAAAAAATAACTAACTAAAAATCGTTCATGGTGTTCGCGTACCACCTGGAAGGCCCTCGCGTACCACTAGTGGTACACGTACCACAGGTTGGGAACCACTGATCTAGAATAAAGAGTCATAAGTATAGATATGGCATAAAAAATAATGAATTTAAAAGTGGCACCGATAATTTAAAGATGTATGGGAATATGTTATCAGTCTGCTAAATATAAGATGTATTAGAATCATTCAGGGAAAGGCTTAGAAGGAGAAAGAGGAAGTAGAAAGGGAGGGGAAAAAAGAAGGAGTGGAGGGAAGTAGGAAGGAGGAGAGAAGGAGTAAGAAGGTAGATAGAGGAGATGGAGATAGAAGCTGAGTGTAAAGAAAAGAAAAACAGACTGATAAATAACAGCATAGAATAGGTGCAAAAATAGGATATTGAATTCTGATCGATTGGATAAAAATATATAAGTATGTATGTTATTGATATGTTTTTAAGGTATATGCATTGATGTATAAATGGAAACTGTGGAGAAAAAATAAAAAATATTTTTTTAAAAAACCATGAGTGTCGCTTCATTATGTCATGTGTCGTTCATTGTTGTAATCTGATATTATCTCCCTTTCTTTGTAAACGGCTTTGGACCAGTGCTACATAAGGACCCATGGCCCAAAATAAATAAAACCGACTATTCAAACGCTGAGTTCAAGATTTGTTTCTACAGGTGGAGGCCTGTACAGTTTAATGCTACCACAAGCAGCACAAAGACATTCACGGATGTTCTGTAATCAATGCAATGTTCATTTATTAATTGTACTTACAAAAACAAAATTGCCCCCCCCTCCCCAAAAATCCCTTTTCCGTTTTTAGCTATCCCTTCCCGTTTTGCCAATACCTTTTACAAATAGTTTAAAAAAAAAAAGAGAGAGACATTTATTTTGGTACAATTGTTCAGCAACGTAGCTGTCATAATTAATGAAGTTACGTTTCGATACGACAAGAGGACTTTGGGGAGGGGGAGGGGGGAGGGGGACGGGACAGGGGAATTATTGGCCAAATAAAATTCTCATATTACAAGTTAGCAAATTCTAGTATAAAAATAGTCCGTGGTGATCAAACAGCCTCTCGTTTCTAATTGTTATCCGCAACTGAAGAGTTTGTGGGCTGCATAATTCTGTAGGAGTTTTAGGATTTTCTGCTTGGGGCGGGCTCCTCCTTTATCTCCCCAATACATAAATCCTCAGTAAAGAACCCCGAAATGAGGGCTTTGTATGACATTCAGTTTAGCTTCTTGTAATGTGCTTTTCAAAGGATATTCAAAAGGCTCACAAAAAACGTGTCTCTTTGATAGCTGGTACATCAGATCTGGAATCCAACAGTCTCCTTTGAAGACCATTCCCACGCCCTGACAGCTACAAGCTGTGGGGCTCAACTTCCAGGAGAGAACCAAGAAACCAAGACCTTTCGCATCCCCAGATGTTCACACTTCCCTCTTCTTTTAAAAACGGCAACATTTCAGCTTGTTAAAAGACCCCAGACCTGGCTCCTGCCTCCGCATTTTTCAGGAGTGTTAGCTTCTGCCAACGGACCTTCTATTTCTTCTTCTTCTTCTTCCCTGCTCTCCTATAGGCTGGAGAAAGATCTCAAAGGACACTACTTGTCTTTCAAAATGTCCAGCTGCTCCTGGTATTCCGTAAAAAGTCGCTGGAAACGAAGGTTCTGCCCGATGACGGGCAACAGTTCCTTGAGCAGGTCCCGTTTCCGTAAGCCCTGCACAAAAGAAAGAAAGAAAGAAAGAAAGAGAGAGAGAGAGAGAGAGAGAGAGAGAGAGAGAGAGAGAGAGAGAGAGAGAGAGAGAGAGAGAGAGAGAGAGAGAGAGAGAAATAAACATGTGACGGAAGTCAAAGTCAGAGAAGCAGGGTGGCCACTGCGCTGAGCTCTTCCCTGTCACTTGCCTGCATGGAAACACCCCATTTCTATAGAAAGAGGCTCGGGAAGCACAGTGGTTAGAGTGCAGTACTGCAGGCTACTTCTGCTGCCTGCCGGCTGCCTGCAATTTGGCAGTTCGAATCTCACCAGGCTCAAGGTTGACTCAGACTTCTATCCTTTCCGAGGTGGGTAAAATGAGGAGACCCAGATTGTTGGGGGCAATAGGCTGACTCTGTAAACCGCTTAGAGAGGGCTGTAAAGCGGTATAGCAATAGCACTTAGACTTATATACCGCTTCACAGGTATATGTCTAAGGATTATTGCTATTGCTGTTCCTTCCTTCCTTCCTTCCTTCCTTCCTTCCTTCCTTCCTTCCTTCCTTCCTTCCTTCCTTCCTTCCTTCCTTCCTTCCTTCCTTCCTTCCTTCCTTCCTTCCTTCCCTCCCTCCCTCCCTCCCTCCCTCCCTCCTCATCCATCCATTCATCCATCCATCCATCCATCATGCACAGTGGTTTGAATGTAGTATTGCAGGCTAATTCTGCTCACTGCCAGGAGTTCGATCCTGATCGGCTCAAGGTTGACTCAGCCTTCCATCCTTTCGAGGTGGGTCAAATGAGAACCCAGATTGTTGGGGGCAAGAGGCTGACTCTGTAAACCGCTTCGAGAGGGCTGTAAAAGCACCGTGAAGCAGTATATAAGTCTAAAGGCTATTGCTATTCTACAGTAGTTTCCAAAACGAAAAATATGTTCACAAGATCTTGTACGACCGAGGTAGTCCTCGACTTACAACAGTTCGTTTAGTGACCGTTCGAAGTTACAACGGCACTGGGGGGGGGAAATGTGACTTAGGACCGGTTTTCATGTTTATGACCGCTCTGTTACTAACTTAACGACCGCCGTGACTTAACATTTCTGATGTGAGCCGCCCTGGGGTGGCATAGAAATGCAAATAAATAAATGAATAAATAAATGAATAAATAAATAAATAAATAGGCAAGCTGTGGCAAGAAAGGTCGTAAAATGGGACAACATCCATTTAACAAATGTCTCAGTCAACCACAGAAATTTTGGGCTCAATTGTGGTTGTAAGTCGAGGACTATTTGTACGTTATACGTTCCATTCTGTATGGCTGGAAAAGTGAGCAAGATGGGGGAGGCGTTCAGGCTGATGTAGCTGAGTTAGGGAGGGAGGGAAGGAAGGAAATGTAATATTGTGTGTGTCCCCCTCCCCCCAAAAATCAATGCTTACCACTACGGTCGATTCCCACTGACTTCCAGATGAAGAGTGGAGAGGACCTAACAAGTCCTTGCATAATTCCCTCAAGCGATATTCAAAGCCTGAGAAAGACAGTAAAGAAGAAGACGACTCACAAAGGCGGCAATACGCTCTCCAACTAATTTAGAGACGATAGGTGCCATTTAAATATCATCGGCATTGACAGAATCCCCATCAGTCAATTGCAAAAGGCAGCTTTGCTTGGAACAGCTGACATTTCTGTAACGATAACTTTGATACAATCAACCAACAACATTGGGCTGCCCTAAGTCCTCGAGGAGGACTCAATAGGTGGGTAAAAATGTCAAATCCAGTCCAAGCCATCTGGCTGACTGTGCAACAAAACTATAATTGTAAGAATCCCCAAACATCTGAAACACCATTTAGACACCATTGGCATTGACAAGAACCCCGTTGGTTAATTTCAAAAGGCAGCTTGACTTGGAACAGCTGACAACCTGCGATGATATCTCTAATACCATTGAACAACAACAGGTCCTTAGGAAGGACTCAAAAGGTGGACAAAAATGCCAAATCCAGTCTATACATCTGGATGACTGTGTGACAAACCATAATGCTGGCATTGACAATGTCTCCATCGGTCAACTGCAGAAGGCAATTTTACTTGGAACAGCTCGCATCCTGCGATGATATCTTTGATATTATTAAAAACCTCTGCCTATCCCAGGTCCTTAGAAGGACTCGATACTTAAGATAAAAATGCCAAATGCAGTCTGAACATCTCTGTATAGACAACCATAATAATAAGAATCCCAAAGCAACTGGAGCACAATTGGAACACCACTGGCATTGACCACATCCCCATCAGTCAATTGCAAAAGGCAGCTTTCCTCGGAACAGCTGACATCCTGTGATGAAAGTTTCCAGCGATGAAATCTACTTATCTTCCATACCAGTTCGGAAGCGCGTGCCATCACACACGCTTTTTCACCCTCTGTGCATACGCAGAAGGCTTTGCGCATGCGCAGAGGGTTAAAAAAAAAGAAAATGGCGACGTCCAGATGGGTGAGCGGAGCCTCGCGCTGCCGCCATCGGTTCTCCGAACCACCAGCAGCCACCACTACCGGTATGCCTGAACCGGGCTGAATGGGTAGCATCTCACCCGTGGACGAGACCTTTAACGCCATCGAACAAGCACCATCACTCCTTACCTTCCTTAACCAGGTACCGTGCATAGATAAGCAGCCAGTGACGATATTCATGACTTGACTGTAAAGCCAAGGCAGAGGCCACCTGATTCTCCAGGTACGCCGTGGTGGTTTCTTGCTGCACCAAATGAGGCATGGAGAACAATTTGGCTGCCTGCCGCCCAGAGCTGTGGGAAAGGAACAAAGAGGAAGCAGCTTTTAGGAGCTGAGAATGGAAGGAAGCATAGGAGGTGACCAGGCTGAGCCCGAGGGAGAGGGTCAAACACATCATAAATCACGAGATCTAAGACAAGCCCACCTTCAATGCCTTTCTTATCTCCCGCTCATTTCCCTTGATGGTTAGTTGGCCAGTTTCTTGTAGAGAGCTTAATCTTGCAATAAATTTTTATAAAGGTAGTCCTGAACTTACGACCACAATTGAGCCAAGAATTTCTGTTGCTAAGTGAAACCTTTGTTACATGAGTTTTGCCACATTTTACGACTTTTCTTTCCACTGTTGTTAAGTGAATCGTAGCAACTGTGAAGTTAGTGACATGGTTGTTAAGTGAGCTTCCCCATTGATTTTGCTCGTTCGGAAGGTCGCAAAGGGGGATCCCATGTCCTCGGGACACTGCAACCATCATAAATAGGAATCAGTTGCCAAGCATTTGAATTTGGATCATGTGACCACAGGGATGTTGCAATGTCGTAAGTGTGAAAAGCGGTCCTTTTTTTAGTGCCATTGTAACTTTGAATGGTCACTAAACAAACTGTTGAAAGTAGAGGACTACCTGTACTCGTTTGAGCTGCCTGAATATCCTGATTTCCCTGGCGCTTGTTGTGGCCGCCAGCGACCAGTGGAGCTGGCAGCAGAGTCGGACAGTGAGGAGGTTGGGGAGGAACATGGGCCAGTCCTGGATCTGGGGAAGGCTCGGATGAGGGCTCTGCGTCGGAGGCAGAGAAGGAGCCAAGGCCATCTGGCAGTTATCAGCTACCTCCAGAGTCAGACATCAGTGAGGCAGAGGAACAGCTGGAGCCTGTTCCCAGTGTGCGCATGCGCAGAGCTGCCAGAAGACAAGAGCAACTTTGAAAGCAGGGTCGACGGGAGTAAGGCCACACCTTGGAGATGATTGGCCCCTCCCATAGGAAATAAAAGAGAAAGGAACGGGGCGTGGGCTTTCGCAGGAAACAATTAGTTCCTTCGGTCGTTGCAAGAGTGGAAAGATCTGTTTGTGACTCTAATAGACTCTCTGCCAAGTTTTGCCTTCCCTGCGTTTGGAAACTAGTTCTGTGGCAGCATTCCAAGTGAGATAAGGTTGGTGTTGATAAATATTCCTCTGAAAGACTGTTTGCCAAGCCTTGCGGACTGTGAATGAAAGGAATTCACAGTCGTGTAAATAAAAGAGGTTTTACCGGGACTAAGACTCTGCTTCATGCTTTCTAAGGAAGCCTAGGTCAGAACAGCGCTTGACAGGAAGCTATGGAGGAGCTTTTGGGGGAAATCTGCAGAGTTCCAACAGGAGGTGCATTCAGAGCTCAAAGCAGGGGTCACCAAGCTTTTGGGTGACCAAGAGCTTGGCCTGTTTTGGTGGCCGGAGGGCTAAGGACAGAGAGGTAGAGCGAGACAGACAAGGCCGTACTTAGACATTCGTCCTTGTATGATGGCTAAAGGTCCCGAACACAGCATGGCCTCCTGGGATGGTAGACTGCTCCTGAAGTCTGCACACTGTGCCAATGTTTCTTGCTTGTCAGAGACAACGTTCCTGGAAAGGCAGAACATGTTACAGTTACCCAAGTGGGGGAGGACAGACCTTCTCGCAAAATTAAACATGTGCAAGTTGGAAGTTTCACCCATTTCATTTCCCATCCAGCCAAAATGGATGAACCTCAATTCCCATTTAAATCCATCCCATTGCGCAAAGCCAGCCCTCCACTTAAACAACACGTTGGTCAACTGCAAAACAGATTCCCAATTTAAAAAAAAAAAAAAACCTGTATTCTTGTAATTGACAGCAAGCCCAAGGGAACTGTGTAGGACAAGGAGTGGCAGAACTGAGGGCGGAGTCAAGAGAGGCATTAGCCTAGAACGGGTGTCAGCAACCTGCAGCTCTGGAGCCACATGCATCTCTTTGGGCCCTCTGCTGTGGCTCCGTCAGGTGATCTCACCACTGGCTGGCCCCACCCCTCGCCCTCCCCTCCCAGTCATTCCTCGCCTGGCCTGAGAAGAGCGACGGTGGGGTATGGAGAAGCGACCAGGGAAGAGACAGAGAGATACAGAGAGAGGGGGGGAGAGAGAGACATAGATACAGAGAGAGAGGGTTTTGTGGCTCCCAGTGTTTTTTAACAACCAGTTCTCTGCCCTAATGACCGGCTGGGTAGGCATGGCTAGGGGAGTCATGTGACTGGTGGAAGTGAGTGACATCATTGGCCACGCCCACCCAGGTTTTGTGGCTCCTGGTGTTTTCTTTTCTGTGGGAAATGGGTCCAAATGGCTGAGTGTTTAAGGTTATAGACCCCTGGCCTAAAATCTCTACATAGCCACAACTGGTTTAAAGTCCCACTCCACTTGAATTCTGTCAATCCTTATCTAATTCCAAGCTGGCGCTAACCGTGAGTTGGGCATAGACACGAGTAGCAATAAATCAATTTAACTGGAAGCTCACGGCTGGACCTGGTCTTTCGTGCAGGACAGGAACGGAGCAAAATAAAACCACGTCTTATTGCCATATTAACTTTATATAGTCTGTTCCGGAAGCATTAACGGCGGATCGATCCTGCTTAGCTCTTAAAAGAATCACCTCCCCTGTACCTTCCACCTTGGGGCTCACCAAGAAGACAGAGAAGGATTAAAGCAATATGCTCTTCCGTCCGACATATTCATCACAGGGATGCCATGCTGAGTCAGCAAGATTTGAGAGACGGTGGTTTCACTTCCTGCGAAGGTCAAACATACCCATCAGTTTTCTTGGCAGGAGAAACATGGGACCATACTTGTCAGCTGACGGGCAAAGTTGACTTAAAAACTATTCATTTTAGTGACCATTTGACGTTACAGTGGCACTGAAAAAAAGTGACTTATATGTGGTCCTCGCACTTACAACCCTCGGTCACGTGATTACCACTTGTCACCATTCCAGCCGATGTCTGACCACCACTCCATGGGAGAAGCCAGATTTGCTTAATGACCGTATTATTCTCTTAACAACCGCAGTGACTAGAATTTCTGCTGCCAAGGAAATGGTGATTAAGGAAGTCAGGCCAATTTTATGACCTTTTTGGCCACGATGATTAAGCAAATCACTCCAGTTGTTAAATGAACCATGCAGTTGTTAAGTGAACTACATCGCTCTGGAACATGCAACTGTTGTAAACACGTTGCTAAGCACCCAAAATGTGATCACATGATCATGGGGATGCTGCTGTGACAATTATAAGTCTCTCCACACGTCATCCTTAAGTGTAGTGTGCAAACTAGCATCTGCGTTTCCTGCGTCGGATGAGGAGAACACATCTCTCTCCTTCTGTCCTGGCCACTTTTTACTGACGCAAAATTGAGAGCATTTTAACAAGCTGCATCCCCTGGTTTGGTGGCAGCAGAGCCTCAGATAGAAAGTCCATACAGAGAGTGGTGAGGACAGTGAAGAAGATTATAGGAAGTTCGCTTCCCGTCATTCAGAATGCTCTTATAAGTGCTATGTGTTTAGAGCTCGAAGCATTGTTAGAGACCCCACACACCCATTTCACTGTGTGTTTCTGCTGCTCCCCTCTGGGAGGAGATTTCGAAGTATTTCTAAAAGGACTACCAGATTCTGTAACAGCTTTGTTCCTTATGCCATCCGTCTTGTAAACTCGCAGGATTCTTTTTTCTCGCCATCTACATGTATACATCTGAACTATGCGGTGAAGTTTTCCTGTGTCATATATGTGGGTGTATGCATAATGGTTATCTTTTGAGAGCTGAATGCAATGAAATTTCATTTTAATGTATGCTGATTGGTGTAAATGTAAAGTGACAATAAAAATTCTATTCTATTCTATTCTATTCTATTCTATTCTATTCTATTCTATTCTATTCTATTCTATTCTATTCCATTCTTCTCCTTCCTTCTTTCCTCTTCCTCATTCTCTTCTCTTCATTCCTATTCCATTCCATTCCATTTGCAAAGACCAATCATAAGTCACTTCTTTTAGCGCCGTGAAAACTTTGAAGAGTCATTAAATGAATGGATGGTAAGTCCAGAACTACCTTTAAAGACAATTTAGAAGGCCCTAGGTGGACTTGAGTGTCATTACCTGCTAAAATGGTTTGTAGGGACTCGTCTTTCACCACCACTGACGGCTTCCGCACGTTCCTAAAAGGGGAAATGTTGCGGAGGGGGGGAAAACAAAAGGGTCATTCAAGCTCCACGTGATGCGTCTTTGCAAAGAAAGACGTGAAAATGTGACCTGGGGGAGGGAGAGAGGAATTTGGTGCTTACCAGACAGAGAGGGTTGCCGCCGTTGTGAGAGCCATGATGTAAAACCCTGTACAGTGCAATGTGGAGATGGGGGAATGGAGAACGATGGGAGGGAGAAGGCGACGGCCACACGCCGAAAACACGGACACAGTCCGCTTTTCACAGGCCACGCTAACCACCTCGCTGGAGGGAAAAGCACAAGAGAAATAGACATTTTGGTACTTTGGACTAGTGGTGAAGGCATCCGGCTAGAAAGAAGGAGACGTGAGTGAGTTCTAGTTCCACCTTAGGTGTAAAAGCCAGCTGAAGGATTTTTAGCCAATCACCAGGAGACGGTGAGTTCTAGTCCAGCCTTAGCCATGAAAGTCAGCTGGGGAACCTTCGGCCAATCATTAGGAGACTGGGAGTTCTAATTCCGCCTTAAGGCATGAAAGCTGGCTGGATGACCTTGGGCCGGTCCCTCTCTCTCCAGCCCAGCCCGCCTTATGGGGTTGTTGTTGTGGGGAAAATAGAAGGAAGGAGGAGTATTAGGTATGTTCACCATCTTAAGCTTTTTATAAAAAATAATTAAAGATGGGATAAAAAAATTCTAAAAAGAAAAAGGCTTAAAATGTAGATAAAGGTTGTGGGATTAATTTGGGAACAAAGTACTTTACTTCAGCCGGTGTAATGGTTACTTCATTAACTAGTAGGACAATGGCATTAAGCAGGACAGGAAAAGCATGATGTGACTCATCTCATCTGAAATCTGCTGACCCCAGTGCCTACGTGACCTGAGTGCCTACGTGACCCGAATGTATAAGTTACCTGAAAGATGTGTACTCAGGAGTAGACTAACAATATGACCATATATGGTATATACCAACCCCTTACTAACATTGTCATAAGAATGTAACTGGATATGAACTGAATTCTAATAAAAGAGGGTCACACAGAAGATTCTGTGCTCCCATCCCGAGGTACCTGTCTGTGTGTCTCATTTCTCATGGGAGACCACCACAAAAGGTAAAGGTAAAGGTTCCCCTTGCACATATGTGCTAGTCGTTCCTGACTCTAGGGGGCGGTGTTCATCTCCGTTTCAAAGCCGAAGAGCCAGCGCTGTCCGAAGACGTCTCCGTGGTCATGTGGCCGGTATGACTAAACGCCGAAGGCTCACGGAACGCTGTTACCTTCCCACCAAAGGTGGTCCCTATTTTTCTACTTGCATTTTTATGTGCTTTTGAACTGCTAGGTTGGCAGAAGCTGGGACAAGTAACGGGAGCTCAGGGATTCGAACCGCCGACCTTTCTGATCGACAAGCTCAGCGTCTTAGCCACTGAGCCACCGCGTCCCCTAAAATGCAGATAGTTGACCCAAAATATTAGATTCTGTGTGGGTTGGTCATTCAGGGAGTTTCAGCCCAGTACAGAGGCATCACATTGGGAAACGTCACTTTTTAATGCGATGCACCAAGTTTTGAAACTGGGCACCTGAGCATTCTCTCTTTACTGTGCACCTCCTCAGACCCCCAAAGCTTACCAGCTTCCCGCCGCAGAGAGAATTCGGCTGGTGAGCACCGTTTCCCACTCTTTCCCTTCTCGGTTGCACTTCAGTCTGCTAAGTTTGGCTCCTCCCACGGTTGTGATCTCGTTTTCCACTTCAATATACATGGAGGGATCGGAGCTCACCTGCAAGAGAGATTCCTTTTGAACCCTGGGCAATCCCAGTTCAAGTCAGCAGAGAAACCTAGAGGTTTGTGAAGAACCTGATATGGTGTGTAGTTAAAAGGACAGGTGCTGGCCTATCCCCCTCCGATAGATAGATTGATAGAAGAGAGAGATAGAAATAGAGATAGATAAGCTGAAATAGGTATAGATAGATTAGATAGATTAGATAGATAGATAGATAGATAGATAGATAGATAGATAGATAGATAGATAGATAGATAGATAGATAGATTAGATAGATTAGATAGATAGATAGATAGATAGATAGATAGATAGATAGATAGATAGATAGATAGATAGATAGATAGATTAGATAGATAGATAGATAGATAGATAGATAGATAGATAGATAGATAGATAGATAGATAGATAGATAGATAGATAGATAGATAGATAGAAGATAGACAGACAGAGAGACAGACAGACAGAACGGGAGACAAACAGACAGACTGGCTGAAATAGGTAGATAGATAAGTAGAGACAGACAGACATTAGAGAGTCTGTTTGTCTGTCTATCTATCTTTCTATCTATCTATCTATGACAGAGAAACAGACAGAGAAATTCTTGGAGGAGTGGGAGGGTGCTAGCAAAACAGAAACACAAAAGGAATGTGTGCAATTGAGGCAAACTTGAAAACTTTAGTTCTCAGTAAGCTTTATCAAAATTTCCACGGTTGATTCCACGTTAGACAGACAGAAAAAATGGCAGGATACAGACAATCTCATAATAAACATAATCCACCTCTTACCTGCAAAGCGAACGATTTCTGTAGGACTGGGGTCGGCAGTTTAAGTGCTAACGGTGTACTGTGGCAAGCACCATCCTTCTCAGTTGCTAATATAGCCGGAGACTGGGAGACAAAACAAAACAAATGTTATGATGCCCCTCTCAACTCCACTCTGGCGCAAATTCTATCAACTGATTAGATCTTGCGATTTAGATGGTTTTCAGAACAATTCTGCAGGACGAATCTCAGCTAATTGTGAAGCAGGCCAATTGGGCCGAAGCACGAGCGTGTTTGGTGAAAAAAATCTTGGGAGATCTTGGGAGTCTTAGTGCACAACCAATTAAATGTGAGCCAGCAGTGTGCAGCGGCAGCCAAAAAAGCCAACGCAATCCTAAATTGCATTAGCAGAGGGATACAATCAAGATCACATGAGGTATTAATACTATGCTATAAAGCCTTAGTAAGGCCACATCTAGAATACTGCATCCAGTTTTGGTCATCACACTATAAAAAGATGTTGAGACTCTAGAAAGAGTGCAAAGAAGAGGAACTAGGTTGATTAGGGAACTGGAGGCTAAAACATACGATGAATGGTTGCAGGAACTGGGCATGGCTAGTCTAGAGAAGAGAAGGACCAGTGGAGACATGATAGCAATCTTCCAATATTTGAGGGGCTGCCACAGAGAGGAGGGGGTCAGGCTATTTTCCAAAGCACCTGAAGGCCACACAAGGAATAATGGATGGAAACTGAACAAGGAGAGATTCAACCTGGAAATAAGGAGAACATTTCTGACAGTGAGAACGATCAACCAATGGAACAGAAGTTGCCTTCAGAAGTTGTAGGAGCTTCATCACAGGAAGCTTTCAAGAAGAGACTGGACTGCCATCTGTCAGAAATAGGGTCTCCTGCTTGAGCAGGGGGTTGGACTAGATGACCTACAATGTCCCTTCCAAAATCTGTTAATCTGTTAATCCCGCCTTTTTGCCTTGTGTGTCCTGTATGCTCTCTGCGATTCACCTGATGATGTTCCTGTTAATCTGTTAAAAACCAGTTCTTAGAAGAGTGGAATTGATTAAAGCAAGTAGATATATAGAGACCACCAACTGTTCTCAATAGCAAGTGCTAGCAATAGCACTTAGACTTATATACCGCTTCTCAGTGCTTTACAGCACTCTGAGTGGTTTACAATGCCAGCAGTTTGGCCGCAACAATCCGGGTCCTCATTTTACTGACCTCGGAAAGAGATCGCGTTCCAGAAAAGCCGAACTTCCAGGTTCTGGCGCGCATGCGCACTGACAATCAGCTGGCCGGCGCGCATGCGCACACCAGTTTTTGGCACTGTCGCGCGCAGACAGCTGATCGTCACGCGCGAATGCGCGCCAGAATCCCAGAAGACAAACAGGCAAGGCTGTGTGTGCCGGGCAACATGGCTTTGCATGCCACTTTGAGCGCGTGTGCCGTAGGTTCGCCATCACGGCATTATGCAATAAACCATGATGATTGGCTTAACGTGCCTGCAGCTCGATTTAAGAAGAGCCTGGTTTCTAAAATGGAGGAAAAAAAGGATCTGTGGTTGTGTATCGAAGAGGGACGGTTACTGTCTTTTTGGTTACCTGAACGGTTAAAGTGACAGGCATGAGCCGGGAATCTTTTCGAGGCCTTCCTTTCTTCTTCTTTTCGACGTCAAGGTCCAGTTTTCGCTTGGAGAGCGACAAGGGTTTGATGGCAAGCTTTTCTTCGCTATCGCTGCTACTTTCTAAAAGGTCCCTGGGCTTGCTTTCCCGAACAGAGTTCTGCTCCTTCAGTCTGCAGAAATAAAGAAGAAAGGGAGGGGAAACCACAGTGTGATCCAGTCGTTAAGGAACCAGGCTAGAAAATAAAAGACTCTGAATTCTAGACTCCCCACCCCTTAAGCATGAAAGCTGGCTGGATTTTGTGACTTTGGGCCACTCGCTCTCAGCCCAATGCACTTGGACAGAGCTGTGCTGGAGAAAATGGGAGGAAACAGGTAAGTCTGCAGCCTTGAGTTACTTCTAAAAATTATAAAGGTGAGATACAAATAAGTAAGTAAATAAATACCGTGTTTTTCGGAGTATAAGACGCATCTTAGTTTTTTGGGGAGGAAAATAGGGGGGGGGGGGATTCTGCCTACCAGGTATTCATCTGGCTAGTATCCTCAGCGCATTAGTTCGCTGCTTTTGAGCGCACGAGTACACTTTTTATCCCCTGGTTGGGGATAAAAAACAGCTTCTAAAGCACAGCTGATCGTCGGAGGGAGCAGCAATGAGAAAAGCAGGCAAAGTGCGGAAGAGCGCTTCACTCGCTAGCGCCTCATTAGGGCTGAAAAAAAAGCTTCGAAAAAGCTGCCTTCGGAGTATAAGACGCACACAAATTTTCAGCCTCTTTTAGGAGGGGGGAAGTGGGTCTTATACTCTGAAAAATACGGTAAATTAGGGTTCCAGAACTAGATTGTAAATATTTGGCTGACCACTAGATGGCACCAAAGAATGAGAGTTTCTGGGTCTCTTTGCTGCCATCTAGTGGACATTTAAATTTGTGAAGAGCATATCGTATCTCCCTAAACAAGCATTCTTTGGACTGCAACTCTCAGAAAAATAGAGGAGACTAGCTGGCTGCTTTCTCCTTTGCTTAAAAAAAAGGTGTCCAACTGAAATGGTTCTTTTCCAGTTCTCAATCTCACCTGTCCAAGGTAACCTGATTGGTGTGCGAGATGGGGGAAGTCCCTGAGGTGGTTTTGGATCGCTCCGTAAACCGAGAATCGAAAGCCTTCATGGGCTCAATCTTAGAAGAGGTGGGCAGCACTGAGGACGCAGAGGCTGGGAGAGCAGCCGGAGTCGAGGTAGCGTTCACACTGGGAAAAGAGAAAGCAAAAAAAAAAAAGTATTTGAAGCACTCCACCTATCTGGCAGGGGTCCACTCTGCTCACAATTGGCAAGAAATAAAATCACGAACCGCTAGGGTTTCTACCCCCTACCCCCTTGAATTTAGGGGCAAGGGCCTTCACTTTCTAAAACAGCATTTCTCAACTGTAACAGCTTGCAGATGCGTGGACTTCAACTCCCAGAATTCCCCAGCCAGAATTCTGGGAGTTGAAGTCCACACATCTTTAAGATGGAGCCAAGTTTGAGAAACGCTGCTCTGAAGTAGGCAGGACTGGGACGAATCCAGATCAGACCAGTGGATGGGCTCGCTTCGCATCTATTACAGTAAACCAGGGGTCCCCAAACTTGGCAACTTTAAGACTTCTGGACTTCAACTCCCAGAATTCTGGGAGTTGAAGTCCATAAGTCTTAAAGTTGCCAAGTTTGAAGACCTCTGCATTAAACATTGGGGACACCTAATAGAGAGGCACCAGGCAAGCCACATCCAAGCCCTTCAGAAACATAACCTGACCTAACCGTGGAATTTCCATCTGCATATCTAGGTTCTAGTAGCAAGCAAAGGAGAATGGGGCAACTTGCTGCGGCCAACTCACTACTGCCTACTCCCCGTGGCCATTTAAGCCATGGCCAATTTGCCACGGGACAGCTCGCTGTGGAACCATTCCCTGTGATTATTTAAAATAATTTTAAGAATATACGGGACTTCCTCCTCACTAAGCCAACCCACGCTGCAGTGATTCCCTCCCCATTCGTAAGGAGAAGGCCTTTTGTTTGATGCTCACCCATCCTTGTTGGCTACGTCTTCCGCCGATTTAGCGGCCGCTGCCATGGGCTCTAAGGCAGGCTTAACGGTGCCCAGGGAGTTGGCCGCGTTGTAATCTAACGCTATGAGCTGATTGGTCTGGGAAGCTGACATCATGGACCCGGCTAAAGACCCCGAGAGTGGGATGCTGTTAAAGAGGGCTGTCGAAAAATCCCTGTGGGAAAAAGAAAGGCGGTCAGGGGAAATCGGGCCATATTATCCCCGCCGGACCATCGTCTCCTTTTAACGACCCCATAATTCCTTTGGGGGTTGGAGTCTGGGCAACTGAATGGAGCTAGCATGAGTGTTTTTTAATGGCCGGATGCCTTTCCTGTCGCCAATGCGGAGTTTTGTTCAGCAGATATATTCTCATCGTGCCGAGAGAGAGAGAAATATCTGCCTCTACCTAGGATCGAACTCACACAGCCTCCTGATTGTGAGGCGAGAGATCCACCTCTAGGCCACCGCGCCACTCATTATCCTCGCCGGACCGATCAGGACAAATTCTATATAATTTAAACAGGACCGTGGTCTACAACTCACAAGCCTTTAAGTTTAGCGACTGTTCAAAGTTGTGACAGAAAACAATGACTTATGACCCGTCCTCACGCTAACAACGGTCGCAGTGTCCTCGGGTCACATGATCAAGATTGAAATATTTGGAAACCAATAGGCATTTATGACAGTTACGGCATCCCGGGGGTGATGTGATGGCCATGGGTGACCTTCCCAGCTGGCTTATGACAAGCAAAATCTGTGGGGAAAACTGGATTCGCTTAACAGGTTTAACAGATTAACAGAGTTGGAAGGGACCTTGCAGGTCATCTAGTCCAACCGCCTGCCCAAGCAGGAGACCCTACATCTGCCTCTACCTAGGATCCAACTCACAACCATGGGTGGTTCGGTGAACAAGAGTGCGCAATTTACTTAACAGAAGCACGGTTCATTTAGTGCAGGGGTGGCCAAACTATGGTTCTTTGAGGACCTGTGGACTTCAACTCCCAGAATTCCTGAGCCAGCCATGCATGCATGGCTAGCTCAGGAATTCTGGGAGTTGAAGTCCACAGGTCCTCGAAGAACCATAGTTTGGCCACCTCTGACTTGTGGCGACCTGCCTAATGACTGTGGGAAATAAGACCGTACAATTGGGCACAATTCACTGAATAACAGTCTCGCATAGCAACAGAGCCTACGGCGGTCCCCTAAGCCATAAGCTGAGGACTATTTCTATGGGCTGAAATCTGTGATTAAAAAAAAAAAAGGAGAGGTGATATTTGGATATATCTCGTTCATTCTTTGTGGTCCTAGCTGGATATGGGGGTGGGGTCCTTCTCTTTTGAAAGTGGCTTGGTCTGGCCTGCTTCTTCCTTGGGCTGAGAGAGATAGGGGTGGGGACAGGCTTTGCAAGGTGGAGACATTTTGTCCACCGCTACCTTTGGAAGGACGTTTCAAAACAAAATGAAAGTCCGAAATGTTTTGAAAACAGTACCCTGTGTCCAACTGAGCTATGCAGAGAGGTGTGATCCTTCGCCGACCATCGGCTGTCCTGGTCTCAACTTGTTTCTTTAATAGGTTCTGCCAGGAAGAAATAGGATTATTAGGATTTCGGTTTTTTTTTTGTAGCCGCAACGAAGTTTGTCCCAAGATCCAGCCCCTCGCAGTATCGCTTGTTCAGGTTGGCAGCCATATGAACGGGAGGGATGAAGAAATATTAGATAAATAGATGTATCAGAATATCTTTGTGTTGATATGAAAGCTCTCGATTTTCTTTTCAGCTGCTGTTTTGATTTTGTGTTTTTTTTTACTCCCAATGACATGTTCAAAGGCAGTTAAACAAGAAACTTACTTTTAAGGGCAGTTTTGCTTCACCTGCTTACAATGGACTGCCTCAAGCTTGTTCCCTAGACACAAAATAGGAAGGAAGGAAGGAAGGAAGGAAGGAAGGAAGGAAGGAAGGAAGGAAGGAAGGAAGGAAGGAAGGAAGGAATACCTGTAAAGAGAGAAGAGAAGACAGAGAAAGGGAGATAGGGGAAGGAAGGAAGGAAGGAAGGAAGGAAGGAATACCTGTAAAGAGAGAAGAGAAGACAGAGAGAAAGGGAGATAGGGGAAGGAAGGAAGGAAGGAAGGAAGGAAGGAAGGAAGGAAGGAAGGAAGGAAGGAAGGAAGGAAGGAAGGAAGGAAGACCTGTAAAGAGAGAAGAGAAGACAGAGAAAGGGAGATAGGGGAAGGAAGGAAGGAAGGGAGGGAGGGAGGGAGGAAGGAATACCTGTAAAGAGAGAAGAGAAGACAGAGAGAAAGGGAGATAGGGGAAGGAAGGAAGGAAGGAAGGAAGGAAGGAAGGAAGGAAGGAAGGAAGGAAGGAAGGAAGGAAGGAAGGAAGGAAGGAAGACCTGTAAAGAGAGAAGAGAAGACAGAGAAAGGGAGATAGGGGAAGGAAGGAAGGAAGGGAGGGAGGGAGGGAGGAAGGAATACCTGTAAAGAGAGAAGAGAAGACAGAGAGAAAGGGAGATAGGGGAAGGAAGGAAGGAAGGAAGGAAGGAAGGAAGGAAGGAAGGAAGGAAGGAAGGAAGGAAGGAAGGAAGGAAGGAAGAAAGGAAGGAAGGAAGGAAGGAAGGAAGGAAGACCTGTAAAGAGAGAAGAGAAGACAGAGAAAGGGAGATAGGGGAAGGAAGGAAGGAAGGGAGGGAGTTACATATACCTATAATGACAGAGAGGAAGGGAGATAGGAAGGGGGGATAGAAAGAGGTAGGAAGGAAAGAAAAAGAAGGGAAGGGAAGGGAAGGAAAAAAGAAGACTATCTTCTATCGAAGAGGCATCAGATCTTCCATGGCTACATGGCATGACATGCATATTGTATTTTATCATCAGTTCATCAAAAAAGAAGGACCAAGGAATGGAAGAGGACAGAGGAAATCGCTACCTTTCTAATGTCCTCTAAGCTTTCTCCATTGACCATGCTGGCCAGCTTAGGCGCCATTATCGTTGCTCCTGAACCCGTTCCGTCTCTGAGGACCTCGTTCTTCTTCTCCACTTGCTGTTGCCTTTGTTGGTACTTGAGCATCTCCGGATTCTCGATAATAGCCGTCGAGAGATGCGCCTCCGTCATGATAGCTAAACTTTTACCGTAAGTCGACTGGTGGATGTTGCTCTGAAAGGCGCAAGAGCATCAGAACATAAGATCAGACCATTGGCCCATCTAGGCCAGGGGTGTCAAACTCAAGCCCTGGGGCCCAGATCCGGCCCATGGGGTGCTTAGATCTGGCCTGTGGGCCACCCCTGGAAACAGCGAAGGATCGGCCCGCGGTGCCTCTACCAGCGCAAACGGAGCTCGGGAGGGCCGCATGCAGCCCTCCCAGGCTCTGTTTTTGGCCACGACGGCCTCCTGCAGCCCCCTGCCAGCGAAAACGGAGCTCGGGAGGACCGCACACGGCCCTTCCGAGCTCCATTTTTGCTGGCAGAGGGTTTCAGGAGGCCGTCGCAGCCAAAAACGGAGCTCAGGAGCCCGTTTTCGCTGGCAGAGCACGCAGGCCACCAGAGGCGTCCCCGACACGAGTGACATCAAATGTTGTGGCCTGCCAGCGGCCAGCGGAGCTGGCAGCAGACTCGGACAGTGAGGAGGTTGTGGAGGAACATGGGCCAGTCCTGGAGTCTGGGGAAGGCTCTGAGGAGTGCTCTGCGTCGGAGGCAGAGATGGGGCCAGGGCCCTCCGACAGTTATCAACTACCTTCGGAGTCGGAGATAATTGGGGCTGAAGAACAGCTGGAACCTGTTTCCAATGTGCGCATGCGCAGAGCTGCCAGAACAAGGGAACAATTAAGGAACAGAGGTCGACTCGGGATTAAAAGCACAAAGGGGACGCTGAATGGCCACTTCCATAGGAAATAAATAGGAGCAAAAGGGCAGTGGTGTTTTCAGGAGACAATTAGTTCATTTGCGTGAAGATTTGTTTATCTGAGAGACTCCTTGCCAAGTATTTCCTTGTTCGTCAAGAAGCTATTGGCCTGGCAACTATCCAAGGACTGATAAGGTCTGTGGTTGCAATTTATCCTTGAAAGACTGTTTGCCGGGACTTTGCTGGATGTGAATGCTAATACACATTAGCCAAATAAAAAGGGGTTTTTCGGGACAAGTGATTTGGTGAAGCCTAGGTCAGAACATCAAGCTGGCCACGCCCCCCCTGCCCCCCCCCCCGAGGTCAAACGCAACCCCGATGCGGCCCTCCATGAAATCGAGTTTGACACCCCCGATCTAGGCAGTCTTGAGAATATTTTTAAAAGAAGAAATTAGAAGGAATTTAGCTCAGCGTAAACCATAGCCACCTTTTCTTCCTCGCTCAGGGGGTCTCCAAGCTCATCTTGGGAAAAATCCAGAAATGCCACGGATCCATCCATGGAGCACACTAAAATGCCAAGGCCGTTCAAAGTCCTGAAAGAGGAGAGACAAAGGAAAAAAAATTATGGAGATTCTCACTCATCCAGGTCATTCTTTTTTCTTCTTCTTGTGCCGTATCCGTCATCGGACGTTGGCGATCATATTGGCGATCCCAATTTTGATCAACAGTCGCACAAAAAAGTGCTGCTGAGTTTCGTTCAAACCGGTAAGTGAAGTTAATCCAGGTCATGGTTGACTCAAAAGCGGCATTTTTCTTTTTTCACAAAAGGTAACCGTTTATTTGTTTTTCATTGAAGACGTTTTGCTTCTCATCAGGGGCGGGTTCTACTTACCTTCTCTATCAGTTCGCAGCGCGACGGAAGTGTGCATTTTGCGCCCCAGGTCGCGTTGCGCAAAAGACCCAGAAATGACCATCTGCGCATGCGAAGAAGCCTTTGCGGATGCGCAGAGGGTTTTTTTTGCAAGCCACGGTGACAAGAGGACTGGTTCGGGAGTATACACACCGAGTAGACACACACCTTACAAGGCAGGCAGCCCAGGTTCAAATCCCAGTAAGGGTATGGCTATCTGACGAGAGCTAAGTAGCTGGAAATAGATCTATAATAGTCTCCCTGAATTTTCATTTATGAGCAAAAAATGCTACACACACACACATATAAAGATATGTATTATATTAGAAATATATATGTTAAGGAGTATAGATGTATTAGTGTTTCAGTTACAAATAACAAGGAGGACTATACGAAAAAAATCAGATATTAGATATTGGTATGTATAAACAAATGAAACTACATAATGTATAAAAAGCAAGCCGTGAATGGAAAATGTAAATCAGGATAGATACCGATATTAGAAAGCTGTAAAAGTGGTATTGTGATTTTAACTGTAAAAACTCAATAAAAACTTATTTTTTAAAAAAAGAAAAGAAAAGAAAGCCACATTACCATGATATATCCATGATGGATTTGTCAAACAGCTCATGTATGACGACCAATGGCCTTTTCAGACACGTCAGCTAAAAACAAAATTACGGGTAACATGAGTATCGCAAAAGGAGTCTCAACGTCCTAAGATTTAATGACATACTTAATTTAGCATAATTTCATCTCTGCTACAAGAGTGAGCAACAGTGGAAAATTTAAGCAAATTGGTGGGAACCTGCAGCCTTCAAATCGTGTAGTCCTCGGTTTATGTCCATTTGCGGCGTTCAGCAATCTCACAAGACTGTGGTTTACGATGGTTTTTGCCAAAACCCAGCACAATTGGCAAAACGTTGCTGCAGTAAACAATGGGTTCACTTACACAACGGCGGCGTTCGCACTTCGTCCGCTTAAGGATTGCCACAAAATATTTCATCAAGTCAGGTCGGCCACTTATCCGATCCCTTTTTATAATGGTTACAACTTACAACCATGATGGACATAACTTGAGGACCAGCTGTATAATATAATTCCAAGCAGCTGCAAATGGCAAAACGAAGGGCTGCCTGGAATTGCTGTTGTTCAGCAAGATCTGAGTTTCAGAACAACCTCAGGACCACAAATTCCCCACGTTTGAATCCGAAGGAGTAGGGATGACGATTTTTACAACCTAGTAGAAATTATAAATTCTGAGCCATTGGCTGGTTTGGCGGCTAATGCAAAATGCTTCGATTGGCCCATTTGTTCCCCATCGTTGTCTTTTAAAAAGCAAACAAATAAGAAAGAGACAAATGACACTCAGGAATCTGAATAAAGCTGGTAGATTAATCATCTTCTTTTAACGACCCCATAATCCCTTGCGGGGTGGAGTCTGGGCAACTGAATGGAGCTGAGTGTTTACTGGCCGGATGCCCTTCCTATTGCCAATGCGGAGTTATATTCAGCAGATATATTCTCATTGTGCCCAGAGAGAGAAATATTTGCCTCTACCTAGGATCGAACTCATAACCTCCTCATTGTGAGGCGAGAGCGCCACTTCTAGGCCACCGCACCACTGTAAAAGTTGGTAGATTAATGTTGTTGCCTAAAACCAAGGCCGAAGTGTTAGATGCGCAGCGCAGAATAAATCCTCAAATTACTTTTCTTAAAGAAATTTTAAGAAATTTTAAAGAAATTTCTGTGTTTCTTTCCTTTTGCAGAAAGATCGGGGTAACCCACAAGAACCCCCACATTCTCCCCTTCGTGTTTAAAGGGGAAGGGGTTGAAAACACACCATGTTGGTCTTTTAAAAACCCAATACTTCAAAACACATGGAACCTGACTTAGTCTGAGATCCTAAAACAGGGGTGTCCAACCTTGAATCAGAATCGGAATAGAGCTGGAAGAGACCTTGGAGGTCTTCTAGTCCAGCCCCCGTGCTCAAGCAGGAGATCCTATACCCGTGATGGCAAACCTATGGCACAAGTGCCAGAGGTGGCACGCAGTGCCCTCTCTTGATGGCACGGGAACCGTTGCTCCAGCTCAGTTCCACCACGCATGTGCGCGTGCCTCCCGTCGGCTAGCTGATTTTCGGGTCTCTGCCGCGCATGCGCGAGGGGAAGGACGCATGCGTGAGGGGGTGGTGGCATGCACGGGGGGGAGCACGGGGAGTCGCATGTGCAAACGCAGGGAGGTGGCAGAGTGCTGGGGGGTCATGCGTGCATGCACATGGGGTGGTGGGAGCACAGGGGGTTGCATGTGCATACGCAGGTCGGTGGGAGAGTGCTGGGGGCACGCGCATGTGCAGGGGGGAGAGCTCAGGGGGTTTGTGCACGCATGTGCGGGGTGGGTGGGGCATGGGTGGAGGGTCGCGTGCACATTGCATTATGGATGCGGCACGCGACGACAAAAAGGTTAGCCATCACTGCCCTATACCATTTCAGACAAGTGACAACGACCTTGGCAATTTTAAGACTTGTGGACTTCAACTCCCAGAATTCCCCAGCCAGCCATGCTGGGAGTTGAAGTCCGCCAGTCTTAAAGTTGCCAAAGGTTGGACACCTTTCACTTAAAACCTCATCCCAAGAAGGAGGGCCATAAGATTTTGATTTCTCCCTAGGGAAATGGATGCAAAAAGATAAGACACACAAAAGACCACCTACCCCTTAAATCTGACCCAGCCTGTTACTTACCCAGACAGAAAGAGATCGGTCTTTGCTCCCAACCGCACAACAGCAATAAGGGCAACTTGGTTTGGTGGAGCTGCCATTCTTTTGCTTCTTTTTAAAGATTTTTGGGTTGAATTTCTAGGGGGGGAAAATCAGATACTTTTAAGAAAAAGAACCAACGGATACTTTGCAGGTAGTCCTTTTAAGTGGCTGTTTGAAATTACAACAGTGCTGACAAAGAAGGGACTTAGGACCGGTCCTCTCACTTATGACCATCAAAGCATCCCTACTCACATTTATGACTCACATTTATGACGGTTGCAGCGTCTTAGGGTCATGGGATCCCCTTTTGTGACCTTCTGACAAGCAAAGTCAATGGGGAAGCCAGGTTCACTGAACAACCTTGTTACTAATTTAACACCTGCGGTGATTCACTTAACAAATGTGGTAAGAAAAGTCATAAAATTGTGGGGGGGGGGGGGAGAAATTCTCACTTAGCAACATGAATTTTGGGCTCCATTGTGGTCTTAAGCTGAGGACTACCTGGGAATGTTGTGGGTTTTTTTTTTAATTTTTATTTTAAGATAATATAAATAGAAAAAAAAAAAAGAAATGCTGTTTTGGCTCCAGACTTATTTGTCTTAATACGATACTCTGATATTCTGAGTATTTTGACTCTCCTTCAATCTACCCATATCAAAATTTTGTTTATCAATTACCGTATTTTTCGGACTATAAGACGCACTGTTTTGTCTCCCAAAAGGGGGTGAAAATGTCTGTGCGTCTTACAGACTGAATATTGCTGAAGTCCCGCCCACCCACCGGCCCTTTTTTTTTGGCCTCCGCACGCCCTGGTTTCGGGCCTTTTTCCTGCCTTTTTCAGACCTTTTTTCGGCCCGTTTTGGAGCCTTTTAAAAAAGCCTCGATAACGGGCTAAAAAATCCCTGAACATGGGCCGAAAAAACCCTCAAAAACAGGCCGAAAAAAAGGCTGGAAAAGGGCTGAAAAAAAAGGGCTGAAAATGGGGTGAACGGAAGCCAAAATTTTTTGTGCGTGTTGTTTTCCTCTTCTAAATTTAGGTGCGTCTTATAGTCAGGTACGTCTTATAGTCTGAAAAATACGGTAAATTGTTATGAGGCCCATCTCCCCTGTAAGGCGGCTCCCCTAATTATGAGCCCCCGAGCAGGATTTCTTTCAAAGCCTGACTTATCCCCCATGTATGAATGTTTTTTAAAAAATAATGTTCTTTTTAAACTGTTATTGTTTTTATTGCAATGTTCTTATCTATGTTGTACGCCGCCCTGAGTCCTACGGGATTGGGCGGCTTATAAGAACGTTTATTAAATTAGTAAATTATTAAATCATGATTTTCTTTGGAGCAGTTAACTTTTGAGCAATCTACTTTCCGGATGGCAGAGAACTCACCACTACTGTCACTGCTTTGCGGTGGCCGACGAAATCCATGTTCGTTTTCCATCCGTCCCTCTCAATGATCTGGGCGGTGGGCCCAGAATTATTCATCGCATGAGCCGAGACCAGGTAATGCCCGTCAGGGGACCAGCTGATGCGCAACACGTGTGTTGTGCCTCCACACTGAAAGAGAATGAGGGCATGGTGCGCAAAATGAAGTCAGATCTTTGGCAAAGTGGGTTTTTTTTGTTAGCGGAGAAATAAATCCTCCGGAGGCCGATGGATCGTCGCTTCCCTTCTGAAAACATTCTGACTTAGAAAATAAAACCCGAGATTCAAATCTAATTAACAAAATGTTTATTTCAGTAGAAAAGTAATAAAAAGAATCCTCATTAAGCTTATTAAGCTACATTTTATCGGCTAAGGTATAAATCACTTCTACCTTGGTAGAGATGGCGGAAGAGAAAGAAAAGGAGGAGACCTCTGGAATGCAGACATGCATAATAGAATATATCATATGTCTGCTTGACCATAGATACAAGAAACAGTAGAAAAACATAGAGATGCACAACTGGCAATATTTCACATCGTGACATTTTTTGTGTGTAATTTTTTTTTATTTTTTCTCCACAATTTCCATACATATATCAATGCATATACCTTACAATATATCAATGTATATAATTATATATTTCATCCAATCAATCATAAGTCAATACTCTATTTTGCACCTTTTTTATACTACTGTTCATCAGTCTGTTTTCATCTCGACCTTCCCCTTCCCTCTATCTCCATCCCCTCCTTCTACCTTCTTACCCTTCTCTCCCCCACTTCCTACTTCCCTCCACTCCAGGGGAGGGGTCCTAATTTTTTTACTACCACTCTGTGGGCATGGCTTATTTTGTGGGTGTGGCTTGCCAGCCATGTGACCGGGTGGGCGTGGCTTGCCGGTCATATATTAGTTATTTCAGAGAGATGTTACTACTATTTTTGCTATTTTATATCTTACATGAAAAGCTTTGCATACAAAGTGTGTGTTACACCATGGCAACACAGCAACCTTTATATGCAGAAAATGCTATAGTTAAAAGACAAGCAAGTCTCATACAGCATTTTTGGTTTCAGTCATGGATTCCTTAGACGAAAATATTGAGGACTGTTAAAAGAACAGTATCTTTTAACAGTCCTCAATGTTTTCGTCTAAAGAATAACAGTATAAAACTGTATAAAATTAACAGTATAAAAGGTTAAGCTTTCGGAAAATGCCCACTTTGGGAAGCTTTAGGCAAAAGCGAAGGAAAAGTGTCAAATGCAAGCTTCTTATTATTTTCAAGCGGTGGACTCACTGTGGGGTAGGAAGGCAGCGCATGCGCAGTGCCGGAAGCTCGGCTTCTGGACATACGCAGAAGAAATTTTTTTAAAAAATGGCAGCACCCAGGAACCGGCAACCGACCGCACCGGTACTGTGACGTCACCAGCGGGCCGCTACCGGTGCTTTGGAGTGGACCGCACCGGTAGGAACCCACCACTGCTCCACTCCCTCTCTTCTCCCTACCTTTCTACTTCCTCCTTTCTCCCTCTTTCCCTTTCCCTGAGTGATTCTTATCCTAGTTCCTCCCATATTTATCAGATTAATAACATATTCCATACCTTTTAAAATTCTCGGTGACTCTTCTAAGATTATTATTCTGATATCATTTCTATGCATGTAATTCTTTATTCTGGGTATGTTATGAAACTAATGCTGCCTCCTCAAAACCTAATTTTGTCTCTTGGGTCTACCTCCATTTTAATTTTCAATTTTATCCCAAATTAACCGCTATAGCTTAACTTACAAAAAAAAAATTCATTGTCCCTTACGCCTCTTAATTTTAGGCCTTATTGCTCCCTCTCCTCATTTTATATTTTAACTCATCACTCTTTTTTTCTTTCTATCATTTCTAAATGCCTTAGATTTCTAATTCCTTTTTCTCTTTCAGATCTCCCTTCCAACTTTAATAGTGTTAATTATTTATGAATTATACAAGTCTTCTGCCAGACAAATCTTATGTAAAAGGGTGATGGTTATTCAAATTGTACATTTTTCCAACAGTTGACCCACTTTCAGTCTTTCTTATTCTTTACTTTTCCTTTGTCAGTACTTTGGCAAAGGTTCATGGGCAGAGAAGTATGAAAGAAATAAGCAGGGCTATTCTGATTTTCCATAGCTATGGGACGCTATAAATTGTTTCAACTCCTACCCTCAAAACGTCGCTATAGAGCAATGCACACCAAGACAACTAGACACAAGAACAGTTTTTCCCCGAACGCCATCACTCTGCTAAACAAATAATTCCCTCACCACTGTCAAACTATTCACTAGGCTGCATTACTATTACTATTAGTTTTTCTCATCGTTCCTATCACCCATCTCCTCCCACTTATGACTGTAACTTGTTGCTTGTATCCTTACGATTTATTTTCATATTGATTGTTTCCTGATTACTTACTTGAACCCTATGACAACCATTCTTGACAAATGTATCTTTTCTTTTATGTACACTGAGAGCATATGCACCAAAGACAAATTCCTTGTGTGTCCAATCACACTTGGCCAATAAAGAATTCTATTCTATTCTATTCTATTCTATTCTATTCTATTCTATTCTATTCTATTCTATTCCATTCCATTCCATTCCATTCCATTCCATTCCATTCCATTCCATTCCATTCCATTCCATTCTATTCTATCGCCCAAACACATCTGGTGGGTATAAGCCGCCCAGAGTTCTTTGGGAGTTGGGCGGCATAGAAATGTAAATAAATAAATAAATAATACAGGTAGCCCTCGACTTACGACCACGATCCAGCCCAAAATTTCTGCTGCTAAGCGAGACATCTGGTTATGTGAATTTTGCCCCCGATTTTACGAACTTTCCTTGACACGGTTGTTAAGTGAATCACTAATTATTAAGTTAGTAACACAGTTGTTAAGTGAATCTAGATTTCTCTGTTGACTTTGCTTGTCGCATTGATTATGTGACTCCCCCCAGGATGCTGCAACCATCATAAATATGAGTCAGTTGCCAAGGGTCCGAATTTTGATCACATGATCGTAGGGAGGCTGCAATGGTCATAAGTGTGAAAAATGGTCATAAGTCACTTTTTCCAGTGCTAAGTGGTCATAAGTCACTTTTTTCAGTGCTGTTGTAACTTTGAATGGTTACTAAGCAAACTGTTGTAAGTCAAGGACTACCTGTAATTAATGGGTTTATTGCATGCTAATGCTCTCTACAAAAATCTGAACTACTAATTTACAAAGCAAATTGGCGGTAGAGAAGTCAATGATTTCAAGGTGGACTAAACTTAGATCTATTGTTGGGTGCAAAGGGACTCGAGACTGATGACATGTTTGACCCCTCCCTCGGGCTCAGCCTGCTCCTCTCCTACAGCGGCACTTGGTATCTGATTCCCAAACAAAACAGTGCTGCGGAGTCTGAACATAACCGCTCTCTGAAACTTTTTCAAGTAGCTGGGTCTTTCCACTATGACAGTGATGGCGATTGTGCGGAAACATTGCGCGCGCTCGTCGAGGCCACGCTCCGGAAAAGCCAAACTTCTGGGTTCTAGCAGGCATGAGCGCCCGACAATCAACTGGCCAGTGCGCATGCACAGGCCGGTTTTCAGCACTGCTGCATGCGTGAAGGGATCACGCTCCAGAAAAAGCCGAACTTCCGGGTACTGGCACGCATGCGCACCCAACAATCAGCTGGCAGGTGTGCATGCGCACACCGGTTTCTGGCACTGCCGCGTGCACGAAGGACAGCTGATTGTTGCGCCTGCATGCGCTCCAGAAACCCGGAAGACAAACAGGCAAGGCTGCGCGTGCCGGGCGGCATGGCTTCGCGTGCCATAGGTTCGCCATTACAGCACTATGAGGTTCCAGGAAAAGATGCAGATGCTTTAAAGAGTTTCGGGCAGGTGGGTGTTTTGAAACTGACTTGGAAAGCCTGACTGCGGAAGGATGGGACGATGCATGAAAAAGCAAGCTCATCGTTATTGCAATACGTACTTCATCAAAAGGTTTGGTAATGCTGGTTTCTAGCTGCCAATCCATAGTACGCCAGACTTTCAAACTCCGGTCATCTGCTTGAGATGCAATATATTTTCCAACAGGGTCCCAGGTGAGCCCCTTAACCAGGCCGGAGTGACCTTTCAGAGTGGCAAGGATTTCTGCGGGCAGGAGAGAGAAAAAAAAAAGAGCGTGGAAAGGCTGGGTTAGTGGAAATGCAGGAAATGGGATCTTCACACATGGGCAGGACAATTCAGTCAGTGGTGGGCTCCTTACCGGGGAATTTTGAGATTCAATTTTTAAAATTAATTTTAGCCAAGCATCAAATACAAAAACATAAAGCAAAATGAAGGTGAAATAGAGGAGGAAAAGGGGAAGAGAGAAAAGTGTAGTTAGAGGGGGGGGAAGGGGGGAGAAAAAAGCATTGACCTCTGAGTTCTTTTGATGCAGTAGAATAGGACAATAACATGAAACCTCGACTTTTTACTTTTATACAATAGTATGAAGTAGCCATTTCTATAACACCAAATAGCAATAGCACTTATATACCGCTTCACAGTGATTTTACAGCCCTCTCTAAGCGGTTTACGGTGTCAGCCTATTGCCCCCAACAATCTGGGTCCTCATTTTACCGACCTCGGAAGGATGGAAGGCTGAGTCAACCTTGAGCCAGTGAGGATTGAACTGCTGGCAGTGGGCAGAGTCAGTCTGCAATACTGCATTCTAATCATTGTGTACCATGGATGGAAGGAATAGCAATAGCACTTAGACTTATATACAGCTTCACAGTGCTTTACGGCCCTCTCTAAGCGGTTTACAGAGTCAGCACCTTGGGTCCTCATTTTACCGACGTTGGAAAGATGGAAGGCTGAGTCAACCTGGATCGAATTGCTGATAGTGGGCAGAATTAGCATGCAATACTGCATTTTAACCACTGCACCACCAAGGAAGGAAAGAAGGAAGGGAGGGAGGGAGGGAGGGAGGGAGGGAGGAAGGAAGGAAGGAAGGAAAGGAAGGAAGGAAGGGAAGGAAGGAAGGGAGAAAAGGAAGAGCAATACAATAGCAATAGCAATCAGAATAGCCCTTAGACTTATATACCGCTTCACAGTGCTTTTATAGCCCTCTCTAAGCGGTTTACAGAGTCAGCCTCTTGCCCCCAACAATTTGGGTCCTCATTTTACCCACCTCGGAAGGATGGAAGGCTGAGTCAACCTTGAGCCTGGTGAGATTCGAACTGCCAAATTTCAGGCAGCCGGCAGGCAGCAGAAGTAACCTGCAGTACTGAACTCTAACCACTGCGCCACCGTGGCTCTTATCTATTTATAAACCTATCTAATCAGCAAACCCCAAAATCAACAGTTCATTTCCCCCGCCGGCCCCACCTCAAGCAGAAAGTCCAAAAGCGGTTTCCAAGTATCCTTACCAGGGAATTTGAGAGCATTCCAGATCACAACCGTGTTGTCCACGCTGCAGGAGGCTAGCCAAGCGTCGTGAGGGGACCACGCCACATCCATAACATCTACATGGAAGTGTTAAAAACATGGTCATATGAATTCCAGGGACAGCATCCGGCCCATTACCAATTCATCATGTGAAAGTAGGACACTGCAATGGGTTGTAAATGCAAACCGGTAGCCTAGCGCCCAAATTAGGGTCATGTGACTGCCGGGGTGATGGTGGTGATGGTCGTAAGGGCGAGGTTATGAGTCACTCTTGAAACTTTGAACCATCATTGAACAAATGTTCATAAGTCACATGTGCTCGTCTTCGCAGAAACCTGGTAAGGAGAGGCGGGCCGAGACCACGATCAAAGGACTGAGTGGCTGATGGGAGGACTAATGTCTGGATATTGCTGTTTGTAGTCCAATAGACCAGGGATCTCCAACTTTGGAAAGTTTAAGGCTTGTGAACTTCAACTCCCAGAATTCCTCAGCCAGCCTGGGGAATGGAAGCCCACGAGCCTTAAAGTTGCCAAGGTTGGAGACCCCTACCATAGACCACCTGAGTAAACTAATACAGGTGGACTTACGACCACAATGGAGCTCAAAATTTCTGTCGTTAAGTGAGACATCTGTTAAGGGAGCTTTTGCTCCCGTTTTACCACCTTTCTTGCCGCTGTTGTTAAGTGAGTCGCTGCAGCTGATCAGTTAGTAACCCGGTTGTTAAGTGAATCTGGCTTCCCTATTGGACGTTGTTTGTCAGAAGGTCGCAAAAGGGGATCGCGTGACCTTGGGACACAGCAATGGTCGTAAGTATGAGCCAGTTGCCAAGCGTCTGAATTTTGATCATGTGACCAGGGGAAGACTGCAAAGGTCGCAGCTGTGAAAAATGGTCGTCACATTTTTTCAGTGCCGTTGTAACTTTGAACGGTCACTAAATGAACTGTTGTAAGTCGAGGACTACAACTGCCTTTGTGAACCATATCTTGCAGATATGCCTGTTGTTGGGGTACCTAAATGCAGGTAGTCCTTGACTTATGACCATAAGGGAGCCCCAAATTTCTACTGCTAAGCCAGACAGTTAAGTACATTTGGCTCCATTATGTACATTTTGTACTTTTACTCCATTAAGTGAATTTTGCTCCATTCTGCGACCTTCCTTGCCACAGTTGTCCAGGGAATCTCTGCAGTTGTTAAGTTAGGCCCACGGCCGTTAAGTGAATCTGGATTTCCCCCCCACTGACTTTGCTTGCCAGAAGGTCGCAAAAGGAGATCACGTGGCTCCAAGACGCTGTGACCATCAGCTGCCAGGCGTCTCAATTTGCATCACGTGACTATGGGGATGCTGCTACGGTTGTTAAGTGTGAAAAAAACGGTCCTTAAGTCCTACTTCCCGGTGCCGTTGTAACTTCGAATGGTTACTAAGTGAACTGCTGCAAGTCGAGGACTACCTGTAACTAGACTGGAATAACGCGATGCAAAAAAGAACGACATCCAAACGTCATCAACCTTAGCTGGTCAGACGATCAAGGGGGGGAAAATCTTATTTTTTTAGAAAGTGAACGACGTAACACGGCCAACCCTCTCGGAGTTTCAAGCCCTCTTACCGCCGGAGTGGCTCCTCAGAATTGAGACACACCTCCACTGCTCTACATTAGCAAGCTTACTACTGGAACCAAACACGGTGCTGGGCCCAATGTACCTAGGGAAGAAACAGGGGAGGTGTCAATAAAGGAGAATATTCGCAGTTCGGAGTTGAAATGTGGGGTCCTTTGGCGCTCTCTGAGCTTGGTTGTTTTCTTGCAGACGTTTCATATCTCAGAGCATAAGATAAGGAACTCTTTATTTTTTCAAAAAGAGCCCGAGGAAGATACCAAGAATCAAATTTAGGGGGGGGGGGGGGGGGAGAGGAGGAAAATACACTTACGCTGCTCTCTTCCAGATCATGATCAGTTTATCGTCTCCCCCGGAGGCAAGGTATATGCCATTGTTCGACCACCGTACACAATTCACACATGCTGGAACAAAAATGGGAAGACGAGGATGCTTGAAAAAAGAAATAAGCCCCAGAACACATTCTTATACTAAGGCTGGAGCTTGTATTAGTGGAAGAGTTACCACCCGGTGATATTTTCAAAGCACAGGTGGTGTTTTTCATCCTCCAACATGTCAGATGAGCTTTTTGGCATTGGATGACATACCTTATTTTGTACCCTACCTGTATTATTTTTACAACACATATCCAACACACCCTCCTCCTCCTATTTTCCCCATAACAACAACCCTGTGAGGTGGGTTGGACTGAGAGAGAATGACTGGCCTAAATTCACCTAGCTGGCTTTCATGCTTAAGGTGGGACTAGAATTTCCAGTCTTCTAGAGATTGGCCCAAAGTCACCCAGCTGGCTTTTATGCCTAAAGTGGGATTAGAACTCACCGTCTCCTGATGATTGGCCGAAAATCACCCAACTGGCTTTCATGCCTAAGGCGGGGCTAGAACTTCCAGTCTCCTAGTGATTGGCCCAAAATCACCCAGTTGGCTTTTGTGGCCTAACTCCGGACTAGAACTCACCATCTCCTAGTGGCCCAATGCCACCCAGCTGTCTTTCATGCCTAAGGCGGGACTAGAACTTCCAGTCTCCTAGTGATTGGCCCAAAGTCACCCAGCTGGCTTTTGTGGCCTAACTCCGGACTAGAACTCACCATCTCCTAGTGGCCCAATGTCACCCAGCTGTCTTTCATGCCTAAGGCGGGATTAGAACTTCCAGTCTCCTAGTGATTGGCCCAAAGTCACCCATGCCTAAGGCAGGACTAGAACTCACAGTCTCTTGCTTTCTAGCCTGGTGACTTAACCACTAAACCAAACTGGCTCTCAAATTATGCTGGCCCATTAGTCCCCCAAAAGAAAGATCTGTTCGGTCATACCTAAATGATTGTCCATCTGACAAAGCATTTTGGGCACATTTTCGTTCTTTTCATCCTCCTCTTTGAGGACAGGAGCCATATTCCATATTACAACTTTTCCGGAATCTTGTCCTAAAGACATAAGGAAGAACAAACTTTTCACAAAGAAGAAAAGGCAGGTTTTATCTTTGCTAACTGTCCTTAGAGCTTTCTTCGAAGCAGAGTGTAACCTCCGCTTTAATTTAGCAAATAATAGAGCACTAGAAGCGCCTGCTTTATACAGCCGGGTTTCTCCACCTCAGCAACTTTAAGCTGCGTGGACTTCAACTCCCAGAATTCCCCAGACGGTCTGGCTGTGAGTTGAAATCCACCCAGCTTAAAATTAGAGAACCCAATTCCACTGAGGCTCCTGCTGCAGCAATAACAAAAATACGCTACAAAGAAACGCAAGCTTTCAAATCCAGTTTATGGCTGCACATTGTTAAGTTTAGCTAAAAGTTGCAAAACTATGAAAACACGTAGCTACAACCAGGATTCTACAGAAAATGTAACGTCTGTAATGATAGTACAGGGCAACAAATGTTTTTTTAATCTCAGGAAACACCTATGGCACTTAATTCACAGTGGTATTTTTTTTTTCAAATTCTGTAGCTAGCATCACTTTCATTAGGGAAAAATGTACCCCTGCCACCATAAAGGAGGGGAAAGATACTGAACACTGAAGCCTATTAAATTGCACATTTTAAATTAATCCAACTAATGCCACATTAATTGTAACCTCGGGGTTGGCAAGCATATTTGCTTCTGATACTTTATCCTAAGAATCTCAATCCCTGCTGTTCGCCACGGGTGATGTGGGACTCACTGCAGGCGAAGCCCACCCCCTAAATAAATCAAAACCAAACGCAGACGGAGTCAGGAATAGCCCAGGGCTATTATAACTAGCAAACCAGCCTGCATCCCGACAGGCAAGGAGCATTTATGCCCAGACCATGTCCAAACCAGTTATAACTCTAGGAGCGATGCCCGTTCTGGTTTCTGTTCTTTACTGTCGCTCTGTTCCTATCGTTTTAGGTCCAGCAATACAATATAGCAATATAGCACTTAGACTTATATACCGCTTCATAGTGCTTTACAGCCCTCTCTAAGCGGTTTACAGAGTTCAGCCTCTTGCCCCCAACAATCTGTGTCACAATGTGAATATTGTCAGTTTGTGCATCTCTATGTTTTTCTACTGTTTCTTGTATTTATGGTCAAGCAGACGTATGATATGTTCTATTACGCATGCCTGCATTCCTGAGGTCTCCTCCTTTCTTTTCTCTTCGCCATTTCTACCGAAGGTAGAAGTGATTTATTCCTTAACCGATAAAATATAGCCTTACTAAGGATTCTTCTTATTATTTTTCTACTGAAATAAATATTTTGTTAATTAGATTTGAATCTCGGGTTTTATTTTATAAGTAAGTATGTTTTCAAAAGGGAAGCAACGATCCATCGACCTCCGGGGGAACTCCCCCCGCTAACAATCTGGGTCCTCATTTTACCCACCTCGGAAGGATGGAAGGCTGAGTCAACCTTGAGCCTGGTGAGATTTGAAAGGCTGAACTGCTGAACTAGCAATCAGCTGAAGGTTGCAGTGTTGCTTTTAACCACTGCACCACCTCGGCTCCTCACTCAGAATACTTCACTTCTGTATTCCAATTGAAAGGGCCAGACCCGTGAAGACATGGCTCTTCCTGCAGGTGGGGTGAAATAGATCTTAATTCCCCCATGGATGAACTGGTTTTTAACTTTTGTAATTTTTTAAATTGTTTTTATTGTATTTCTAATTGTTCTTCTCTCTGTTGTACGCCGCCCTGAGTCCTACGGGATTGGGCGGCCTATAAGAACAATAAATTAAATTAAATTAATACTTTAAAATTATCCTTAGGTAAAACATACGTTTAGCACGACTCGATCCGAGAGAGATTTGTTAAGGGCAAACGGATGCTTGCTTGCAGGCTGTTCTCACTTAATGGCCTTAAATTAGCTGGCGGGAAACGCCACTGCTAAGTGAAGCGGTCATTCGGCAAGGACCTCCCCAACGACTCCCAACGTTTTTTCAGAGTGGCCGCTAAGCAAATCACAGGTGGTTTAATGAGGACTGCGCGCCTTCCCCATTGACTTTGCGTGTTGGGAGCCAGAAGGGAAAGTCGCAGACGGCGATCACGTGACCGTGGGAAGCCGCAACTATCATAACAGCAGTTTGCCAAGTGCTCAAATCATGATCGCGTGACCGGGGGAGGGGACGGACGCAGCTGCAGTTTGTGGACCTGTTTTGTGTCTTCCCACCCACTGTTGCAAGTTTGAACGGCCACGGAAGAAGCGGCCCCTAAGCGAAGTGTACCTGTACAGGTTAACTATTTAAGTTCCTTTGATGGACTGGGTGCAGGTGTTTTAACAAGAAACTTTTTCGGCAGCCCTACCTTGCCCTCCGGTTACAAACTTGGTCCCATCTGGATGAATGTCAACTGAAAATATCGGCTTGGCTGGAAAAAAGGAGACAGAGAAAAATTCTTTGAGCAGAGTATCCTTTTTTTTTTAAATTCAAAAAGTTTTATTAGTACAAAGTACAAACATTTTTCTCTTTTTCTCCCCCCCCAAACCTCCCCCCACCCATCCCCCGACTTCCCATAAAAAGCACAGGGTATAATATTCAGTAAACATAAACTTAAAATATACTAACAGATTTTAAATTCAAAATTTCTCTAATTTTTTAACTCCACATTATTAAAGACCTATTAACTCCCTTCTAAAATTCTTAAGATATATCATTATTACACTATATATGTCTTCTTAATCTGATACTTTTTTTGAATATAATCAATCCATTTACTCCATTCCAATATATATCTCTCATTTGAGTGATCTTTTAGATATGATGAAATTTTTGCCATTTCTGCCAGAAGTGCAACTTTTATTGTCCATTCCTCAGTGGTGGGTGTATCCAATACTGTGCTACCAGCAACCTGGCAGCAGTTATTAAGTTCAAAATCAATTTAGTCTCTATTACAGTACAATCCTCAATTATTCCCAGCAAGAAGAACTGTGGTGTGAACTTAATTTTTTTCTTTAAAATATTTTGAATAATCCACATTTTAATCCAAAAAGCCTTAATTTTCTTACAAGTCCACCAAATATGGAAATAAGTAGCATCCACACATTCACATCTCCAACATTTAGGTTGTAAATTTGGATACATACGAGCAGAGTATCCTTGTAATGCACCACACTGCTGGAGAGAGAGAGAGATAGCTTATCACTAACAAAGTGATAAGTCAGCCAGCAACTATCTAATATAAAACTTCAAAGCTTCCAAGTTAAATTTAAATAGGAAGAAGTTGAATATTCCATTCCGGTTTTCCAAAGGGATCAATGACCAAAGATGCCGTACACCGGGGTTTTCTCAAAGTCGGCCAATTTAAGACAGGGGGACTTCAACTCCCAGAATTCCCCAGCCAGGAAGTCGGCTTATACAAAAAACTGAAATCCTATCATTTGAAGTTCAAAAGACTAAAGTTACAAACATTAGTTTAGAAGAGCTAGTTCTAAAACCTCTGAGTGCAAAACGGAGAGTTTTCTAGCAGCCAGTCACTGCCTCAGCAGGTTGCCGCTAACATATGGCAGAAAAAGAAGAAGAAAAAAACACTTCATCAAAAGAAAATGTACAAACAATTAATAATACACTTTAAAACCTACACGTATCACACCCTCTGGGGGTGGCCTCTTTCATGGCGAGGTTTGCACTCTGGAGAAAAACAAAAAAAGAAAACACAACAATCCCCGATGAAACTCTGCAATTGGGATACTTTGAGGGGGCCCTATCCACCAACTCTTTGGATGGAACGAACAACAAACACCCCTTCCTGGCAAACCCAGCAGGACACTCCAGATATGGTATGGATATTTGGAGCCTTTTCTTGACCTTCTGGATGCTTCCAGATCCTTCTTGACAATAAGGATTAAAAGATCAGCAATACGCCTTGGAGATCTGCTCAATCTATATTCTTTAGAGGGTTAATATGTGATCTTCCGTTATCAGAGCCCCTTGTCGGTAACTTTACAAATCTCCCAGCCAAGAAATCTCTAATGCAAAGCTTAACTGTCCAGGAGGCTAAATAAAATTCAATAATGCACAATTAAAGATGGTCTTTGCTTTCTGCTTCCCATAAAACCCAAGCAGACCCGCTGTAAAATGTTTCCACGTTAGAGATGCTGACATTGGTCTTCCCAGCGGGAAATCTATGATCCGTTCGGCAGTCCAAAGTACTGTATATTTTAATACTTCTTCCAGGGAATGTCCCATAGAGGGTGCAAGCAATTCTGATCTGGATGGGAAATATAGCTCCTTCGGAGGTCATGAAATGGCCACTTATGCGCTAGGTTACTTCCAAAGAGCTGTTTTAAATTTTCCGGGGGGGAGAGAGACCGTTTAGCCTCCCCTTGATGGAAATAGTACAATGCCAAAACAGGAAACTGTGCACATCAACGATTGGGAAAATACACGTTGTCCCAGGTGTGCAGAAAGTAAGCAGTACTGTTTTCAAGTAGTGGAAGAGATCAGAGAGCCAGAAACTGTCTCTCCTTAAAGGCTAAGTTGTCACTAACACCTTTCTTTCTATGCTGAACAAAGAAAGAGTCAAACCATGAAGCCTAATGTAAATGTCAATAAAGAGCCGAGGTGGCGCAGCGGTTAGAGGCAGGTACTGCAGGCCACTTTAGCTGACACTGATCCGCAGGTCAGCGGTTCAAATCTCACCGGCTCAAGGTTGACTCAGCCTTCCATCCTTCCGAGGTAGGTAAAATGAGGACCCAGATTGTTGGGGGCAATGTAAATATATACATTGCTTACTGGTGTAAACCGCTTAGAGAGTGCTTGCACTGTGAGGCGGTATATAAATCTCACAAAATAAATAAATAAATAAATAAATATCTCCCAAGAAATGAGAGTCTTAAATCATCCAGATCATGGTTGTCCCAAAGTTGCTTTTTCCAAAAGGCAACGAATTGGACTTCCCGTAATTTTTCTCTTTGAACTGAAGACGCTTCTTGGATGAGAAGCGAAACGTTGTCAAAGGGAAAAAAAAACCATGAAAAGCCTTTGGGATTTCCAAGAAATGTTTACCGACAAAATGGTGCAACAACAACAACAAAAAATTAAGTACGTCAAAAGCTACTGCCATCAAACATGTCAAAGACAACGGTTTTACATGCAAAATCCTACAAGGGAGGCTTAAAAAAAAAGACACCAAACCCTTTATAAAATTTTTCTGTATTATTCCTACATTTCAAGGTCCTGATGTCAAAACCCAGGACAAAGGGGAGTCAAAACTGTAAGGAGCTACAGCACTTCAGCCAGTAAACAAAACACACTGTCCTATGCCACATAGTCTGATTTTCCTTAGGAATGGAAAACTCTGCACATGTTTAGAAGACCTCAGGTTTCAAGGTGACAAGACTCTGGAACAGGGGTCCCCAAACTTGGCAACTTTAAGACTTGTGGACATCAACTCCCAGCTATGCTGGCTGGAGAATTCTGGGAGTTGAAGTCCACAAGTCTTAAAGTTGCCAAGTTTGAAGACCTCGGCTCTGGAAGATGCTGCCAGTCAGAGTAAAAAAAAAAAGAGTAGTCTAATAAAGCATTCAGGTATTTTCCATCTCAAATAGTTTATCTATGTTTTCCAAACACCAAGATTGCAATGTGTAGATGTGCTCTCTCTCTCTCTCTCTCTCTCCTCTCCCCAGATGTTGTAAGTTGAGGACTACAGGTAATCCTCGACTCACGACCACAATTGAGCCCAAAATTTTAGTTGCTAAGGGAAACGTTTGTTAAGTGAATTTTGCTCCATTTCACCACCTTTCTTGCCACAGATGTTAAGTGAATCACTTGCAATTATTAAGAAAAGTAACACGGTCGTTAAGTGAATCTGGTTTTCCCATTGACTTGGCTTGTCAGGAGGATGCCAAAGGGGGTCACGTGACCCAGGACACTACAAGCGTCATAAATGTGAGTCAGTTCCCAAGCGCCTGAATTTTGATCACGGGAACACAGGGATGCTGCAACAGTCCTAAGTGTGAAAAATGGTCATGTCACTTTTTTTCCAGTGCTGTTGTAACTTTGAGTGGTCACTAAGTGAACTGTTGTAACCCCGAGGACTGCCTGTACTTGTATTTTTGCAAGGAAGAGAATGCACTGTGTAAACTGAGGTGGTGGTGAGGTGTTTATGTGCTGTAGCAACTCAACAAGGAGTGGAAGGAAGGGGAGGCTGGCGCTGAGCTTTCCCTCAGATTTCAAGGACACAGGCAAGGAGAGAAGGGAGGCTGGTAGTCTCTGAGCATGAACAAAAGCCCCCCCCCATTTCCTGGGAGGCGGAGCCTGTCCAAGGATTCCTCCTGTTGGGGCGTTCTGCATGTGCTCAAGGACCTATTCTACTGCTCCTGCTCCCTATTTCTGGGGCACCCCAGCTGAAGATCCACCCCACCCACCCAGCTACCCGCTCCTTGGGGCCCTCTGCACATGCTTGTAGAGCCCTTGTCATCTTCCCCTTCCTCCTCCTTGTGGTGTTTCGGGGTGTGTATGTCTGGAGGCAACCCAAAGGTTCTCCCCGGTCCAGCCCTCTCCACCGGGCCCTCTGCATGTGCTCAGATAACCCACTCCTACCCCTTCATATAGGAACCATGGACACCTCCCTAGCCCTCTGCACTGCCTCAGAGGACCCCCTCCTCCCCCCCCACCGTGGGGATAAAGTGAGGACCCTCCCCCAACACTCTGCACTCGCTCAGAGGACTCCCCCCTTTCTCCTCAATCCCCCTCCCATGGAATATAGGAACCATTGATTCCTCCCTAGCCCTCTGCACTCCCTCAGAGGACCCCGCTCCTTCTCCACCCCCCACCGTGGGGATAAAGTGAGGACCCTCCCCGAACACTCTGCACTCGCTCAGAGGACTCCCCCCCTTTCTCCTCAACGCCCCCCTCATGGAATATAGGAACCATTGATTCCTCCCTAGCCCTCTGCATTAGCTCAGAGGACATCTTTCCTCCCCCCCACCGTGAGGATAAAGTGAGGATCCTCCCCCAACACTCTGCACTCGCTCAGAGGACCCCCCCCTTTCTCCTCAACCCCCCCCCCATGGAATATAGGAACCATTGATTCCACCCTAGCCCTCTGCACTGGCTCAGAGGACACCACCCCCTCTCCTCCTTCCCTCCCACGAGCCTGGGGCCCCACTGGCGTCTCCCGCTAGCCCTCTGCACGCGCTCAGAGGCGCGCTCACCGTTGTGGTTGACCCAGGTCGGCTTCAGGAGCTTCATTTTCCCCGCCGCCGCCTCCTCCTCTTCTTCCCTCCGCCGATCCGCTCCTCTCGCTCCGTGTCGGGGACGGCCGCGGGCCGGGGCAGGCGGGACGGCCCCGGCTCAGGCTGCCCTGGGCGGAGGAGGCGGCGGCGACGGCACCCCGGCCTCAGCCCCGGCCCGGCCGGTCGCCTCAGCGCCGCCTTCCTCCTCCTCCTCCTCCTCCTCTTCCTCCCTTCTCCGCCGCCGCCTCGAGGCCCTCAGGGCCGCCGCGCCATCGCCCGTCCCGCCAGCAGCAGCAGCAGCCGCCGCCACCCGGCCGCATCCCCCGCTCCCGGCGGCTCCCCGGCAACGCCGGAAGTCAGCGGAGGGCAACGACCCAAGCGGCCCGGCGGGAAACAAGGGACGACGCCCAGAGAGGCCGGTCGGGTGGCGCGGCGGGGGGCTTCCCGGGAGGCCGCGAAAGGCGACGGCCGGGCGCCGCGAAGGGCGTCAGGCCTGCCGTGGGTCCCCGGAGAAGGAGGAGGCGGCGGGGTAGAGGGAGGCTCGGGGGCGGCTCAGAGGCCCGGCCGGTCGGCATGGCTAAGGCAAGGGCTGGGAGAGGAGAGAGGGGCGGCCCTGTCAGACGGAGGGAAACTACAGCTCCCGGGAGCCTCCGCTATGGCGGCTGCGGCTGAGGCAGGCTGGGAGGTGTAGTTCAGCGGGAGGTGACAGGGAGCGAGGCCGAGAGGGGGTGACGTCATGAGTGTCCCTGCAACTCCCCGGGTCTGATTGATTTTAGAATGGAGAATAGAATAGGAATTAGAGTTAGAGTTAGAATTAGAATTAGGAAGAGAAGAGAAGAGAAGAGAAAATAAAGAATAAAGAATAGAATAGAATTAAGAATAGAAAATAGAATAAGATTAGAATAGAATAGAATATAGAATAGAATTCAGTAGAATAGAATAGAGAATAGAATAAGATTAGAAGTAGAATAGAAACAGAATAGAATAGAATAGAATAGAATTCAGTAGAATAGAATAGAGAATAGAATAAGATTAGAAGTAGAATAGAAACAGAATAGAATAGAATAGAATAGAATTCAGCAGAATAGAATAGAGAATAGAATAAGATTAGAAGTGGAATAGAACAGAATAGAATAGAATAGAATTCAGTAGAATAGAATAGAGAATAGAATAAGATTAGAAATAGAATAGAACAGAATAGAACAGAGTAGAGTAGAATAGAATAGAATAGAAAATATGGAACGGAATGGAATGGAATAGAAAAGAATGGAATAGAAACTTTATTGTCACTTTAATGTACACTAATCAGCATACATTAAAATGAAATTTTTGTTGCATTCAGCTCTTTAAAATGTAGCCATTATGCATATACCCCCGTATACACATATTCAAGGTATACAAATATTATTTATTGATATATTTTTTCTATTGTATAAATATACTTTATTAAAATATATTTTAAAATACATTAAAATGTATTTACCTATTTTACTATTCCGGTAGTTCTCCACTTATAACAGTTCATTTAGTGACCGTTGTAGGACATTTAAACCACATACTTTAACAATTCCCCCAATATTGAAGATATCAGGGTAGCATTTTTCAACTTTTCAAGTCTTTTCCATGATTGTTAAGATTGTACAGGTAGTCCTCTACTTACAACACTTCACTTAGCGACCGTTCACAGTTATAATGACACTGGAAAAAGTGACTTCTGACCGTTTTTCACACTTACGACCATTGCAGCATCCCCTGGGTCACATGATCAAAATCCGGATGCCTGGCAACTGGCTCATATTTATGACCATTGCAGCGTCCCAGGGTCATGTGATCCCCTTTTGCGACCTTCTGACAAGGACAGTCAATGGGGAGTGCAATGGGGAACAACTGAGTCACTAATTTAACACCTGCAGTGATTAACTTAACAACTGTGGCAAGAAAAATAAAAAAATGGGGCAAAACTCAACAAATATCCCACTTAACAAAAGAAATGTTGGGCTCAATTGTGCTCATGGACTACCTATATTATATATATTTATATAGGTAGTCCACGAGCACAGTTAAATATTATTAAAATAAAACAACATTCATTATAATTTATTAGCCGCCCATCTTACCATAGGCCAACTCTGGGTAGCTTTATACATTTATAAAGGTTTTTTTTGTTTATATACTCGGTTTATAGTTTTCTTATTTATTTATACCACCCATCTCACCGTGCAACCCACAAAACAATGAGACGAAACATCAATATAATAAATATTGAGAGAGAGAGAAAGAGAGAGAGAGAGAGAGAGATGCGCGCGCAACGTTTCCGGAACTTCCCGACGAGCCTTCGGAAGCGGGAGAGCAGCAATCAAAGTCGGACTGCGGTGCGTCGCTGGAGCGGTCCTTCATCAGGAACGGAGCCATGTGGGCTCGTGGCGCGTTAAACCTCCTCGGGAACCGGACGGGAGGCGTTTTATTTCGGTAATCGGCCAAAAGGGGGTCCTGGGTGGGGGTCTTTTCGCTCCTTCGGCTGCTTCCAGCGGCGACCAGCACATTCTTGGGGTGGATTAGGTGAAGCAAGCCTCGCCCTTGGGGACGCCCCGCACCAGCCCCTCCACGAAAACCTATCATACAGCAGAATAACAAGAGTTGAAAGGGATCTTGGAGGTCATCTAGTCCAACCCCCTGCTCAAGCAGGAAACCTTATTCCATTTCAGACAAATGGCTGTCCCAATCTCTTAAAGACGTCCAGTGATGGGTTACCCACAATTTATTATAATTTATAGAACATCGAATAAGGTTGGAAGGGACCTTGGAGGTCTTCTAGCCCAACCCTCTGCTCAAGCAGGAGACCTTATCCCATTTCAGACAAATGGCTGTCGAGTCTGTTCTTAAAAACTTCCAGTGATGGAGCAGCCACAACTTCTGGAGGCAGGTTGTTCCACTGGTCAATCAAGCAGAATAGAGCTGGAAGGGACCTTGGAGGTCTTCGTCCAGCCCCCTGCCCAAGCAGGGGACGCTATACCATTTCAGACAAATGGCTGTCCAGTCTCTTCTTGAAAACCTCCAGTGATGGAGCATCCACAACTTCTGGAGGCAAGTTGTTCCGCTGATTAATTGTTCTAAGTGTCAGGAACCTTCTTTAGTTCTAGGTTTGATCTCTTCTTGATAAGCTTCCATCTATTATTTCTATTCATTTGTATCCCGCCTTTGTTACTTTTACAAATAACTCATGATGGCAGACATATCCATCACACCTTCCTTCTAATTTGTGTGCAACCACCCGGGATTGACATTATATACATTTTTTAGTTCTCAGTTAATCTGGAATGGACAACTTCGCGCGAACCACTGGCAGTCTTCCCTCTTGGAACTGAGAACAGCTCTGCCCATGAGGTAAAGTAAAGCCCAAATTTTATTTGATCCTTTCCACCTGATAATATAGGAAGAACTATTAAAATGTGTTATTTCCCTTACCTTCTCTGAGAAATGTTGGAATCTTGTGGTTAGGTTCTCCCTTCTCTCAATTTATCACCCCCGAGAACTGAACGAGGTTAACATTGGTAGACAGTGAATGAGCCGAGATCATTCCTGGATGAATAGTGATTTAAATCTTTATCATATTAATTACTTCTGAATATTTCACATGTGTTTTACCATCTGTTGAAACCTAGATAGAAAAACATTGCTTTCTTGGCTTAGTTCTGTGAGTGAGGTCAGCCAGGCTCTTTACAATTCATATACGTGTTTTATCTTCACAGTGAACAGTAGCTTAAGAAAAGGTAATTTGACTGGGAGACGCCATTAAATGTTCTGGAGTGAGGAACTCGGCTTGCTTTTCCAAGTTCACATTTCAAATTTATCCAGTGCGCTCAAGTAACTAATTAATATGGCTGCAATTTATTTTTTGCTTATGCAGGAAAAAGTGCTGCTGAATCCAATAGGATTTACATTTGAGTAAGCACACATATACGTAGATAGAATAGAATAGAAATCTTTATTGGCCAAATGTGATTGGACACACAAGGAATTTGTCTTTGGTTCATATGCTTTCAGTGTACATAAAAGAAAAGATACATTTGTCAAGAATCATGAGGTACAACACTTAATGATTGTCATAGGGTACAAATAAGCAATCAGGAAACAATATTAATATAAATCGTAAGGATACAAGCAACAAGGTACAGTCATAAGTCCCATATATATCCCATATATTCCAATACCCACACCCATACATATAGGTGTAGTCTCAACGTCTGACCATAATGGAGCTTGGAAATCTGTCTTATGTGACCGACACAATTTTACAATTATTTTGTGGTGTTGTTAAGCAAACACCGTGATTGTAACGCAAATGTGGCAGTTAAATGAATTTATTTATTTTTATTTATTAGTGAGACCTATATACCGCCTCATAGTGCAAGCACTCTCTAAGCGATTTACATCATTAAGCAGTGTATATTTACATTGCCCCCAACAATCTGGGTCCTCATTTTACCTACCTCAGAAGGATGGAAGGCATTCAACCCTGAGCCTGTGAGATTTGAACAGCTGAACTGCTGATCACAGTCAGCTAAAGTAGCCTGCAGTACTGCACTCTAACTGCTGCGCCACCTCGGCTCATAATGAATGAATCCATTCTGGGTATTTTTTTTTTGCGGTAAACTGGCCCAAAAGGCCAGAAACTATCAAAAAATGAAGGATCCTTGGTGTTCCTTAAGCTTGCAGACGTTTCATTACCCTAACTAGGCTTGCTAGCACTGATTATGTTACCTAGTTAGGGTAATGAAACATTTGCAAGAAAACAAGCAAATTCAGAGAGCACCAACAACCCCTCATTTCAATCCTGAGTTACAAATATTCTCCTTCACTGGTACAAGCAAAAAATGTCATAAATCACAGTCACAGGACTGCACAACACTACAACCGTCTGTGATGTTGAGATATTTTTTTTTGCATTGAAGTCATTTTGAGAAGGTGAAATAGCATTCTATAAAATTCAGGTGATGACCGATGTTTATTTATTCCCCCTTTATTAGAGCAGAGCCCCCGAGGAAGAAGAAAAGGATAGATCCGAAGAAGGACTTCGCTCAAAGAGAACGGCTGAAAAAGAAAATCAGAAAATTGGAAAGAGCAGCTCAAGAGTTGGTTCCTATTGAAGACTTCATCGTCCCCTTCAGATTCATGGATGAAAAAAGGTAAGGGGACATCGATCACTGCGGATCGTTACCGCAATTTTTTTTAAAAAAAAATATTTAGCATGTTCATTCGTGCCGGCTGGAGAATTTGGGGAGTCGATGTCCACACGTCTCCAAGTGGCTGAGGTTGAGAAACCCTAAAGATGGTATACCGTCATAAATATGAGTCAATTTGCCAGGCATCTAAGTTTGATCATGTGACCATGGGGATGCTGCAGCGGTCATTAAGTGTGAAAACTGATCGTAAGTCACTTTTTTCAGCGCCGTCTTAATTTCGGTCACTAAACGAATTGTTGTAAGCCAAGGACAACCGATATCTATATATATCTTAAAAAGGCTGTATGTACGTATGTGCCAGCATAACTCTGGAACGGCGTGAGCAATGTCAACCAAACTTGGTACACAGATGACTTACCCTCTGGAAACAAATACTGTGGAGATAAGACACCCCTAGGGGTGTGTGTGTGTGTGTGTGTTCCAGCATGACTGTAACGCCTGGGCCGTTAAGCAGAGCGAGTGCGGTGTCCTAGAGTACATGGGAGGAGGAAGGGAGAGGGCAGGGATGATGGGCATGGGAGTAGAAAGGCCCCTCCCAATGGCTCCCTGTCAGACAAACGCTTCAACGTCTATAAATACCCGGGCAACGCTGGGTCATCAGCTAGTGAAACTATAAAATAGAATAGAATAGAATTCTTTATTGGCCAAGTGTGATTGGACACACAAGGAATTTGTCTTTGGTGCATATGCTCTCAGTGTACATAAAAGAAAAGATACATTTGTCAAGAATCATGAGGTAAAAAACACTTAATGATTGTCATAGGGTACAAATAAGCAATCAGGAAACAATAAATATTAATATAAATCGTAAGGATGAGAGCAACAAGTTAGTCATACAGTCATAAGTGGGAGGAGATGGGTGATAGGAACGATGAGAAAAACTAATAGTAATAGTAATGCAGCCTAGTGAAGAGTTTGACAGTGGTGAGGGAATTATTTGTTTAGCAGAGTGATGGCATTCGGGGAAAAACTGTACTTGTGTCTAGTTGTCTTGGTGTGCAGTGCTCTATAGCGACGTTTTGACGTTATAGCTAAAACTATAAAAGAACTCAGTTTAGAAAAATCTTTGTGTCTTTTTTTCTTTCTCACAGGGTCCGAGAGCTTACACCGCCGTCCCTTGATGAAAGGGAAAAACGAGCTAAACTTCTGAAGCAGTGGGCCGCTTATAAGCAACGCCAGGACATGGCTGAGATGGACACTGTAAAGACCCTTGTCGCTGCTCAAGAACAGGCTTTAAAGGAATTGCGCCTGGAGTCGGAAGAGCTGTATCAGGCAGCCATTCTGCGGGATGATTGCTTGTTCCCTTTCGACAGGCAAGAACCCCTGCACACACCCCCTCAGGCTACGTACGAAGCCCCTGAAGGGAAATGCAACGATCTCACAAGGACATATACGTATTGATTTGGGTTGCGGGAAGACCAACCCCATCAGCAAGCGTAAAAGTGCTAAATTACGCGTTTCCCCGAAAATAAGACCGTCTTATATATTTTTTGAACCCCGAAATAAGTGCTTGGCCTTATTTTCAGGGAGGCCTTATTATTTTGGGGCGCGTGGAGCAAGACGGGGCTCTTCTTGGCCGTCTTACCTGATTTCCAGCTCTGTCTCCCTAAACTTAACCAGAGGAAATGTCAGGGACCAGCTGCGCATGCGTTTAAATATTTTCGGGGAGGGCTTATTTTCAGGGGAGAGCTTATAATATTATTATCCGGGGAGGTCTTATTTTCGGGGAAACACGGTACATTCTATCTGACCATTGTTTAGATCTCAATCACCAGTCCAATGTAGCTGTTTGATAAACTTACCATAGAGACACATAGATCATACAAGAGCCAGTGAAAAAAAGCTTTGAATGCTAACTCTCTTAAATAGGAGTTTAATGTCCTATGTGCTCCCATGTTTGGGTGGCCACACACATTTATTCAATAAATAAAATCTTGTTGCGAGAGACCTAGAAGCCAATTTGCAAAAGATTAATTTTCTTGGGGGATTGAAAACACAGAGCATCCGAGACCCCATCCTAACTATTCTGAGCTGATTCTTAAGATATTAATAGGTGCAATTAATGCATTGATCGGCTTCTTGTAGAAATTCCACTGTTTGCTACTCTTCTAGAAGTTGAATAAACTATACTTAAAAGGTAAAGGTTCCCCTCCCACATATGTGCTAGTCATTCCCGACTCCAGGGGGCGGTGCTCATCTCCGTTTCAAAGCCGAAGAGCCAGCGCTGTCCGAAGACGTCTCCGTGGTCATGTGGCCGGCATGACTAAACTTCAAAGGCACACGGAACACTGTTACCTTCCCACCAAAGTGGTCCCTATTTTTCTACTTGCATTTTTTACCTGCTTTCGAACTGCTAGGTTGGCAGAAACTGGGACAGGTAACGGGAGCTCACTCTGTTACACGGTGCTAGGGATTCGAACCGCTGAGCTGCGGACCTGATTGACAAGCTCAGCGTCTTAGCCACTGAGCCACTGTGTCCCTCATAAATATAAACTATACTTACCAATCTTTTAAAGTAGTTTTGCTAGGTAGAGAGTGCTGAGGAAAAGCTATTTTGTACAAGGTAGTCGTCGAAAATTGAGGCCAAAATTTCTGTCGCCAAGACAATTAAGTGAGCTTTGCTCCATTTTACCACCTTTCTTGCCGCTGTTGTTAAGTGAATCGCTGCGGTTGTTAAGCTAGTAACATGGTTGCTAAGGGAAGCTGGCTTCCCCATCGACTTTGCGTGTCAAGTCACAAAAGGAGATCACATGACCCCTGGGATTCTGCAACAGACATAGATCAATGTCAGCTGCCAAGCATCCAGATTTTGATCATATATGACCATGGGAATGCGGCAACATTCCTAAGTGTGAGAAATAGTCCTAAGCCACTTTTTTTCAGTGCCAATGTAACTTTGGTCACTAAATGGAACTGTTGTAAGTAGAGGACTTCCTGTACATCTCGACTGTGGAGCTGAACGTAACGTAATTGCCAGTTCTCCAAACATCCAGCTTCCCACTGAGTTCACACATCCTGTTAAGCCATCGTGTATTGGATTTTCGGGGTAGGGTTATTAAATTTATATAAACACAACTCTGTGGTTTGTAAAGGATGTTTTAAGCCGGACCTGAATCATCATCCTCTTAACGACCCCATAATCCCTTGCGGGGTGGAGTCTGGGCAACTGAATGGAGCTGAGTGTTTACTGGCCGGATGCCCTTCCCGTTGCCAATGCGGAGCTTTTTTTCAGCAGATACATTCCCAGAAAGAGAAATATCTGCCTTTACCTAGGATCAAACTCTCAGCCTCCTGATTATGAGGGCGAGAGCTCCACCTCTAGGCCACCACACCACTCTTAAGCCAGACCTGAATGTTGCATACAAATAAAGAATTCCTGGCTTGTCCCTTGTATCACCCAGCCGCGGTATTTTCATAGCTAATTTACAACAAAGAGAGAACTTGTAAACAGAAAAATATATCCTTTGCGATGATATTTTGTGAACATCCTTTGAAACTTTGCACTGACTTAGGAGAAGAATTCAGAGCAGCTATTTACAGAACAAATAAATCTGACACAGTTAAACCCAGGTATAACCAGGTGGGAGCACAGATTTATGGCGGAAAAATCCCTATAATCAGGATTAAGAGTTTATGAGATCCCACTAGGATATTTGGAGAGCTTCGTCATTTGACGTTTTCTTCCTCAATGGGTGAATTCCAGTCAGGTGGAGGACTTTTTCTCATTTTCCATACTGGTGAATGTTTCTCTTTCTTGGCCATCCGTTCACGCTCGCTGTTACACAACTGTTCCTGCAACAGATCAAAGCTCTTATTAATAATATCCCAACACTCAGTACACACCGTGCTTTTCAGAGTGAAATAGATCTGTAGGGTCCTTGGTGCTCTCCGAGCTTGGTTGTCTTCTTGCAGACATTTTGTGACCCAAACTAGGCAACATCATCAGTAGCAAACCACACTCCCTGCTAGCACTGATGGTGTTACCTAGTTTGGTAATGAAACGTCTGCCAGAAAACAACCAAGCTCAGAGAGCACCAAAGGCTCCTTCCTTCCATCTATTCATCCATCCATCAATATGCAAACCGCTTGTTGTTAGTTGTGAAGTCGTGTCTGACCCATCGCGACCCCATGGACAACGTTCCTCCAGGCCTTCCTGTCCTCTACCATCCCCGGAGTCCATTTAATCTCACGCCGACTGCTTCAGTGACTCCATCCAGCCACCTCATTCTCTGCCGTCCCCTTCTTCTTTTGCCCTCAATCGTTCCCAGCATTAGGCTCTTCTCCAGTGAGTCCTTCCTTCTCATTAGGTGGCCAAAGTATTTGAGTTTCATCTTCAGGATCTGGCCTTCTAAAGAGCGGTCAGGGTTGATCTCCTCTAGGACCGACCGGTTGGATCGCCTTGCAGTCCAAGGGACTCGCAGGAGTCTTCTCTAGCACCATAGTTTAAAGGCCTCAATTCTTTGGCGCTCAGCCTTCCTTATGGTCCAACTTTCACAGCCATACATTGCAACTGGGAAAACCACTTAGACCGCTTAGAGAGGGCTGTAAAGCACAGTGAAGCGGTATATAAGTCTTAAGTACTACTGCTCTTTGATAAAATCAACTTTGGGTCACATCTACAATATCTCTTTATAGGAAGCAACCTATATATATATAGGACCCAGACTGTTGGGGGCAATATAAATATACATTGCTTACTGGTGTAAACCGCTTAGAGAATGCTTGCACTGTGAGGTGGTATATAAATCTCACAAATAAATAAAATAAATAAATAAAATATATTTGCAAAGGTACTATAACTACATAGAGCCAGATTGGTGTAGTGGTTAAGTCACCAGGCTCAAAACTGGGAGACCGTGAGTTCTAGTCTGGCTTGGGCTTGGGCCAGTCCCTCTTTCTCAGCCCTGGAAAGAAGGCAATGGAAACCACTTCTGAAAAACCTTACCAAGAAAACTGCAGTTGGACGCAACTGAATGGAAGAGAGGGGGGGGGGGGAAATTAGCCGTTCCTGCTGCTAGTCAACCAATTCATGGGGTAGGGAGAAAACCGTCTCTTTCTGTTCTTTTTGATTTATTTCGTATGGTGTAGCAAAACGCGACCGAGTGCATACAATTCACAGAAACACCACCTAAAATGCCTATCGAAATACAAAACCCCAGAGCAGTGCATTATTTTAAAAAACACCACAGTACGAAGCCATGAATAAACTCTAGGAGTAAAATTATAGTTCTATAACTTCCATCCTCCACATCCCATACTGCACCTTGGCCAATGCGCTTTTGGTTCTCTCCCATTCTTTGCAATTCTTGTAATCTTTTTTCCACTGCGCACAAGATGGCGTCTCCCCATAAGTGTAATAATGATGGTATAGATTACGGATACTCCGGCACAGCTTCCATTCAGACCAGTAATCTGAGCAGGCTCGGGGCGGCTGTCGGACACAAAGCACAAAACACACACTACAGACCGGGAGATGAGATGCTGCCGAGGGAATGATTAGATAATGGACAGCATAGCCCTCAGCTTCCTAATGGGTGGAGAAAGAGACTCAAGAAGGGACCCTCCCTAGTTTCTTGGGCTGTAAAGGAGGCGGCTATAATGGTATGTGGGAAAGACGGAGCCGAGGTGGTGCAGTGGTTAAAGTGCAGCACTGCAGTTCAGCAGTTCAGCAGTTCAAATCTCACCGGCTCAAGGTTGACTCAGCCTTCCATCCTTCTGAGGTCGGTAAAATGAGGACCCAGATTGTTGGGGGCAATATGCTGAACTCTGTAAACCGCTTAGAGAGGGCTGTAAAGCACTGTGAAGCGGTATATAAGTCTAAGTACTATTGCTATTGCTAAGACCTTGGGAGTTGGGACAGAAAAGGAGAGAAGAGAGGCTGCCTAGAGAGCAGACCGATAAGAGATGGCATAGCCCACAGCTGCATAATGGGTGGAGAAAGAGACTCTGAAGAGACCCTCCCTAGTTTCTCATTTTTGCTTTCTAACTTTCTCGCTTTTTCTTAACTTCAATTTTTACCCTTTCAGATCACACTCACTGGTCTCACCCTGTTCTTATTTTTCTCTAGGCTTTTGTGATTTATTTATTGGCATTTCTTTGATTGCTGTGTGACCCAGAATCGGTTCCGAGGCAGGTGGCATACAATTTTAAGGAATTATATATTATGACACGGTATATCTATTATGCTATATTATCACAACAGCAATTGATATTATATTACAGAACATGTTATAGCTATGTAATATACACATTGATTAATATCTATATTATGTACCATACGTAATGTACATATTAATATAAGTAAATATAAATTAATATTTACTTAATTTACTTAATTAAACATATGCCATCCCTCAGACCTGATGCAACCCTGGGTGACATACAATTTTATTTTAAATGTAGGATACAAAACAGAATAAAAACCATGATGCACCGCGGGGCAGCACATACATTTAGGCTGAAATGCAGAATGTAAAATATTAATAATTCGTGATTATTGTGCATAATACCATAATTGTTACTCTCAAAAAAGCCATCTCCGAGCTTTGGAGTTCCTTAAGAGCATCGGAGGGGTCGCTCCAAGGGTTAGAAAGACTGCTCAATCCTGGAGACAGTCAACATCAGGCTGCTTTCACACGACCTGCAAACACCCGTGTCCTGCATTCGCACAACCTGCGAGCTACACACACACGAGAAAGGCTTTTTTTTCCTACTGGCTCAAGGGATGACCCTTCCAGTGGACACTTTTTCAATTATTAGCCACGATTATGGGCTAATTGTGACCCGGGAAAGCTCACCCGCCAAGATGCTCCTTCAGCGGCCATTGCGTGGTTCCCTCCCCGCTGGAAGAACGACCAGTGAGGGCGGAGCTTCTGGCCGATCGTCCCCGCCCACCTTTGTCCCAATGGGCGGGGCAAAGCGCCGTTTGGAACTTTACCAGGGACCCCTAAGGGCTACAGTCAATAGCGCGCAGCCGTCACGTCCGGTTCTCTTGTGTAATTGAAAAAGCGAGTAGGCGGGTCAAGGCTCGGAGGGGAAACTTAAGAGCTACAGTCCGTAGCGAATATACATCACGTCCGGTTCCCAGATGTAAAGGAAAAGTTCCTCCATGTGCGGGTTAATATATTATATTATATTAATATATATATATATATATATATATATATATATATATATATATATATATATATATATATATATATATATATATATATATATATATATATATATATATATATATATATATATATATATATATATATATATATATATATATATATATATATATATATATATATACACACACACACACACATACATACATACACACATACACACATACATACATACATACATACATACATACATACACCATTTAAAGCTTCGACTTTTAAAACAATGAAAGGCTAATACAATGTGGTATAGCAATGTGGCTTTTTGGGAATTGTAGTTGTAGGGTGGGGGCAGGAGGCTCTCATTGGAACTCAAGTTTTAAAAATAAAAATATTGCATTTTTTAATGGTTTGGACCAGTGTGTTATTTACAATTCATACCCTCTCTTTAAAGCAACTTGACAAGAAGGTAATTTGGCCATTGGAAAAAGCAATGTTTCTCAACCTGAAAACCCCAAACAATGAAATTTGGGAAAGGTAGCAATAGATTATCCGCGGTATTTGTTCAGAAGTTGGCAGAGGAAATGGGCTATGATAGCTTGTCCTCTAGGACTCAGGGGTCTCCAAACTTGGCAACTTTTAAGACTTGTGGACTTCAACTCCCAGAATTCCTCAGCCAGCAAAGTATTCTGGGAGTTGAAGTCCACAAGTCTTAAAAGTTGCCAAGGTTGGTGACCACTAACCTAGGTCATCTGTATCCCCCACCCCACCCCAGCAGTGGAATCACTCTGCTTCCTAGGAAGGTTAAGGCAGGCGGGCCAAAGAGCCAGGTGCTCTCAGATGGTTAGCAAGCTGCTCTTAGTTATCACTGCTTCACTTTCTTTAAATGAAATAGACCAATAGAAGAAAGTATTTGTAGCTCAGGGCTGATCTGTGGGGTCTTTGGTGCTCTCTGAGCTTGGTGGGGGGTTTTGTGGGTGTTTCTTTACCCAAGTAGGTAACAACATCAGTGCTTGGGAGGAGGAGGAGGACGACGACGACTGTTGGGTCCTTGGTGCTCTCTGAACTGGGTTGTTTTCCTGCAGACATCTCCTTACCCAACTAAGTAACAACATCAATGCTAGATGGGATGGGAGGACTGAGGAAGACTTGGTGCTCTGAACTTGGTTATTTTCCTGCAGACATCTCTTTACCCAACTAGGTAACAACATCAATGCTAGATGGGATGGGATGGGAGGAGGAGGAGCAGAAGAAGGACGACTGTTGGGTCCTTGGTGCTCTGAACTTGGTTGTTTTCCTGCAGACATCTCTTTACCCAACCAGGTAACATCATCAGTGCTGGAAGGGAGTGGGGGCTTTGCTCTCAAAACCGACATGTCTTCAGAAGCCTCTTTTCATTTTCTGTTCAAATTATCAATGCGGAGAAGCTGGAATACAAAGAAGTCTTGCCAGAAATGCTACAGGATTATTTTATTGTCGTCGGAGTGTTAACGTTCAGGGTTTTCGGCCTTTCTTGCGAAGGGACTGACCTTCTCCGGAAAACGCGATAAAACGACTGCCCGCATCATCCTGAAAAAACGGAGAAAAGGATAGAGAGGTGATTTGGACCCTAATTATTATTTTCTGGAATTGCGCTCACCAAGTCAACAGACCCTGCTTCCAATGCTATTCGGAAGAATAATTTTGAAGCTTATGGAGGATCCAGATATTTTTTGGGTAGGAGACATCAGAAAAGCTTATATAAATCACCCGTGCTTCGCTACGAAACTGATCGGACTTGATAAATTGACAGTTAAAGCTTGAAAATGAATGAGTAGTTATGCGCTGGCCACGGCCACGCCCAGTTTAGTATCGGGTAGCATCAGAACTTTTCAGGTGGGGAGGGGGAGTAGAACATCTAACTCCTTAGCATGTACAGTAGTAGAATGTCTATAAACTCCCAGCCCGCAGGTCGGATGAGTCACACGCTGGCCACGCCCACTGGCAGTTGGAACAGAGTTCTTTTCAGGTGGGGAGGGGGAGTAGAACGTCTAACTCCTTAGCATCAGAGCGTGTTAATAATAATATAAGAAACACTAATGATCTGATGGTCATTTCAGAAAATCCTTTCTTAGCGAGCACCTAGAAGCCAAGAGGAACGTACGTGCCAAGTTTCAAGTTTGTAGGCTTTACAGTTCTGGAGATTTCGTAATGATGCGTGAGTGGTATTTGGCTTTTATATATATAGATTTCTGGGGATTTTGGCTCACAAGCTACTTAACACAACATTAACATCAGATTTCCGTACATTTTTTTTAAAGGCGTTGAATTATTTATTCTTTCTTATGCCATATATCAAGACTGCCCAGAGTTTTAAGATGGGAGAGGCATCCAAACGCAATAAACAAACAAATAAGTAAAAAAAAATGCTTGGGTGGGGGGTTGGACTAAATGACCTACAAGGTCCCTTCCAACTGTGTTAAATCTCTCTCTGTTATCTCTGTTATAAAGACGTGTCATTGGATTAAAAAACAAAAAGCAAACACAAAATATTCACCACATTTTTTGATATACTTGTTTCCTTTTTCCCCCCCCCTAATCTTTTTTCCCCGTTTCTCTAGAAAATGATATATTGATAATGTTTGGAATGTGATGTATAACAGATCACAAAAACCAACTGCAACTTCTCTGGCTAGTTTGGGAGGCACTTGTTGAAGTTCACAATCTGAGATTCAGCTTTTTTGTTAAAAAAATAAAATAAATACCTATCCAGCTTCACTCACCTCTTCTATTTTCTTGACCAACGGCCGGGAATTTCGAATGAATGTGATCTTGCCAATTTTGAACTCGTAATTCGGAATGCCCCTGCAAGAGGAAGAGAGAAAGTTACCCGTTTAAAAAAGACAGAATTCAGGAAAAGGTTTATTGAGGTCAATTTTGCATTTCAGGGCCTTGAGTTCACATGTTCCCTTTTGTTCTAGGCCTGGATATTTAACACACTGAAATGTTACTGTTATTTCGTAAGTCGCCATAATTCAAAAGGATGCTGGCTGGCACAAGCCTTTCAAAATCAACCCATTAATCCAGAAAGACAATCGGAGCGGTGCGGTGGCCTAGAGGTGGAGCTCTCGCCTCACAATCAGGAGGCTGTGCGTTCGATCCTGGGTAGAGGCAGATATTTCTCTCTCTGGGTACGGTGAGAATATATCTGCTGAATATGACTCCACACTGGCGACAGGAAAGGCATCCGGCCATTCAAACTCTCTGCTAGCTCCATTCAGTTGCCCAGACTCCACCCCGCAAGGGATTATGGGGTCGTTAAAAGACGAAGATGATGATGAATCCAGAAAGACAATTGCTGGATTCTCATTAACACACTGCTCTGCCCCCACCTCACCTCATTTTAGTTTAATTCGGCTATAATTTGCAAACTCAGACATTAGTTATTTCGGCTTAAGCGGCTTTACAAAACCAGCCACTGTGGTTATTAATATGGTTTGGTGGCCCCATATACTGGATAAACCCAGACAACTATGGTTAACATATTAAACTATTTTTATTTATTTTTATTTATTTATTTTGTCAATCTCGTATTAGACAATACATATAAGTATATACATAATTTGAATACATGAAATGAATAAAAGTAAAAGGGAACATTAGGACAGGGTCGGTATAGGCACGCAGGTGCGCTTATGCACACCCCTTACAGACCTCTTAGGAATGGGGTGAGGTCCACAGTAGACAGTCTAAGGTTAAAGTTTTGGGGGTTTGGGGAAGAAACCACAGAGTCAGGTAGTGCATTCCAGGCATCACTCTGTTGCTGAAGTTGTATTTTCTGCAATCGAGTTTGGAGCTGTTCACTTTAAGTTTGTATGTATTGTGTGCTCATGCATTGTTGCGGTTGAAGCTGAAGTAGTCATGGACAGGTAGGACATTGTAGTGGATAATTTTATGAACTACGCTTAGGTCATACCGAAGGCGGCGTAGTTCTAAGTTGTCTAAGCCCAGAATTTCAAGCCTGCTGGTATAAGGTATTCTGTTGCGAGCAGAGGCCTAAACAAACTAGGACTAAGCAAACAAGCGACGAGCAAACCAGACCACCAGAAAAAACAGCAACGATTTGAGGGAACTGTGGCGGAAGTGAGAGAAAGAAAGGTCCAACTAACCGTCGAATATCTTCTGGTTTAATTGGAGAAGGACTTGGATCAACTCCCTTCTTTTTCCCATCCAACCTGTTCCCAGATCCAGAAAACGCCTAAGGAAAGAAGAGAGAGAAAAAAAAATCACTTAAACACAGTATGTATCTGACAAAGTTGCCATCAAAAGTTAACCGAATATATTTGTATCAAAGAAAGTTGGAAGCCGTTCCCTTTTGCTCGACTTACGACCACAACGGAGTCCAAAATTTCCGTTGTTAAGTCAGACATTTGTTAAGTGAATTTTGCCCATTATACGGCCTTTCTTGCCACAGTTGTTAAGTGAATCACTGCAGTTAATTAAATTAGTCACACGGTTAAGTGAATCTGGCTTCTCCATTGACTTTGCTTGTCAGAAGGTCGCAAAAGTCAACCGTCAAAAATGTCAAATCATTTGCCAAGCATCTGAATTTTGACCACGTGGCCATGGGGAGGCTGCAACGGTCGTAAATATGAAAAACGGACATTAAGTCACTTTTTTCAGTGCCATTGAAACCGAACGGTCACTAAATGAACTGTTCTAAGTGGAAGACAATTGGGGTTTTTTTAGACTTTTATCTTGCTTTTCGTTGGATTCTTTCTTGTTTCTTTATTTTCTTGCTTCTCTACCGTTTTCGAAAAGTTATTGAGATTGTATTTCAAAAAAAAAAACCTCGACAGAACAGATTTAAATCTGATTTTATCCCGAAGTTCCCTGAAGACAAACCCCGAAGGAACAAAAGTTGCAGCGTCAGAGATCATCTTTTCGTTTCTCTTTACTTTAGCTCTCCGGAGTTTGCAAATCTGACTGAGGTAGCTTTAAATCCCAATGATTAACCTAAGTAAGTTTTATCTCAATAGAAAGACTTACACGGAATCCAAGATCGCTCACATAACCGCTGTGGTCTGCTTCCACATCCTAAAAAGCAAGAGGAAAAAAAATAAATGAAGCTATAATAAACGAAGTAGCGTCAGCATCCCTTAAAGAAAAACGGACATAAAATTTATCAGGGTGGCCCTCGTATTTGGAAAGGATTGGGGTGATTGGAGCCGCGGCACCAATAAATCTTTTTTTTTTTTAATCCAGCATCCCATAATTTTGCCAGGCTCTGATGTGAAGAGAGAAAGGAGTTGAAGATCAGTTGATCCAACGGAGAAAAACATTCCGTCCCAGTTCCATGTTTCCTACGGCTGTAAACTCTCCAAATTTTTATATGTTGAAATGGATCACTACTTCTCTCAAGAGAAAGGGAGAGGGTGTGTGTGTGTGTGTGTGTGTGTGTGTGTGTGTGTGTGTGTGTGTGTGTGTGTGTGTGTTTCTCCTGCAGGAGAAGGAAGCCAAGAGCCAACAACAACACAACAAGAAGCAACTTACAGCAGACTCCTCGTGAGGCGCTTGTCTCTCCGGCTCTTTGTAACCCAAAGGTGCATCGAAGTCTACCTGTATTAAGTTAACGCAACACAAAAGTTACACCCAGCTCACAAATTAAGTCAACACAACACAAAAGTTACACCCAACTCACAATCATCACGGTGCCTATAAAACCACCCTATGTCAGGCATGAACGACCAGACACACTCATGTAGAGTTTAAAGTCACTACTTTATTGTTCTCTGCCCGTAATGGCGAACCTATGGCATGCGTGCCAGAGGTGGCACACGGAGCCATATTAGCCGGCAGGGGAGCCATTGCCGTAGATCAGCTCCAGTGCCCATGCGCGCGCTGGCCAGCTGATTTTCAGCTGGCCACGTCCCCTCCCCTCCCAGGAGTCTCCACGGCCCGTTTTGAGGTAAGTAAAGGGCTCGCGCGGAGGCTCTGGGAGGGCGTTTCTGGCCTCCGGAGGGCCTCGGGGGGGGGGAGGCCATTTTTGCCCTCCCCAGCCTTCAGGGAAGGCTCTGAAGGCTGGGGAGGGCAAAAAACGGGACTTCCGGTCCCACAGGAAATCGGGAAACGGGGCATTTCCGGCCTCCGGAGGGGCCTCTGAGGTGGGTAGGCCGTTTTCGCCATCCCCAGGCTCGTATAAAGCCTCGGGAGCCTCGGGAGGGTGAAAAACTTACCGTGCCAAAAGCGGGGGAGCGGGGGGGAGTCGTGCACGCATGTGCGGGGGTGGGGTGGGGCGCATTGAATTATGGGTGTGGGCACGCACATGCCGGGTCCCTCCGCGCTCCCCCCGCTTTTGGCACGCAACGGCAAAAAGGTTAGCCATCACTGTAATCTATGCCTATAATACAGGAATTTTCTTAGGTGGGCAGATTTCCCCTGGGAAAAACCATAAGGTTCAAAAGCATTCAAGGGGTGAGAGGGGTCAAACCCTGCCCTCTTGTGCTTACCTAACACATCCAGGCTAATTCCCTATTTGATCCCTCCTTCCAGCTGGGCCAGCTGCTTTCCAACATCCTTATTACAGGTTATTTACAAAACCGGTTTATTTAAAGAGTATCTCTTCACTCTCAGAGACTTCTTAAGATGCATGAACTTCAACTCCCAGAATTCCCCCACCAGCATTGCATGGGTGGCAGAGGAATTCTGGAAGCTGAAGTCCACACATCTTAAAGTAGCAGGCAGTGAGAAGCATTGGTTTAGAGTCTGCTTGTTGGAAGACCGAGTTTTGTTGTGTTAAGAGTGTTGTGAGCAGAACACGACAACCCTACCAGGCCGAAGTCTGCTTTGCTCCATTTCGGCATCGCATGGTACATCTGCCCTACCAGTAGCTAAGCCAAGATGGAGACTGTCCGCCCCTGACTTACATTCATGTCACATTCAATGATGGACACAGCTTTGTCTGGTTTGGTCTCCATGACTCGAAGTTCATAGATCTAAAAGAAAGAGAGGGGAAAAAAAAAAGAAAGGATGAAGAACAAGGTATATGTAAATCAGAGGTGCTATTCACCTACTTTCCCTACTGGTTCGCTGTGAGTGTGCGCTCGCTTTGGTCACACGTGCAACCTTCCGCGCAGTGGTGGGTTCCTACCGGTGCGGTCCAGTGCGCCGTTCCGGTAGGGACCCACCGATTGCGCAATTTGCGTGCGACAGCTCCGGTGCCGTCTTCGCCGGTCCGTCGCGCGGCACCATCTTTTTTTCCGAATTTTTGGCCTTTGCTTCCTGAGCATGCGCGGAAGCAAAATCTCGCAAGGGGACACACGCGTGCACACATTCCCTTGTGAGATGTTGGTGATTTTTTTGCTTCCTGCGCATGCGCGGAAGCAAAATCGTGCGAGGGGATGCACGCGCATAGTGAGCGCACGAGTGAAACATGACGATTCGCGTGCAGCACACCGGTAGCCAGGTAAGAGGAACCCGCCTCTGCTTCCGCGCATGGGTGCAACCTTCCACACACGCGCTTTGCTCGTGCATGCGGCTTGCACGCATGCACGCGGCTTCAAAACATGCCTAAATAGGACAGTATAGTGCCGGGGCGGGGCCACCCGCAAGTCGCTACAACCAGTTCCCCGAACCGGTCCGAACCGGCTAAATACCACCTCTGTTGGAAGTCTTTCCCATCTTTTAAAACTAGCTGGCAAGGGAATTCTGGGAATTGAAGTCCACACAGTTTTAAAAGTTGCCCAGGTTGAGACACACTTTTGTAGTCTCTCTTTCTTTCTCGGCAAATAGCTCTCTGCTACCTTCTCATTGTAGTTGATGGCGATGACGTCTCCCGTGGTGAGGCAAGCAAAATTCCGGAGCGCGTTTTCCAATCTTCAGAGAGCGTTAAGTGGAAAGACAGAGATCTCCCGATCGCAGTGTAAAAACATGAGAAGCAACTTTGTTTTTTTTTGTTTTTTTAAAGAATTTTTTTATTTTTTCACCATCTTTACATAAACATCCATACCTATACCATATCAAAACATACATAATTATACGTTTCTTTCTTTCCTTCTTTTTATCCATCCATCCATCCATCCACCTTCTATATCTATCATCTATCCACCCATTTACACATCTCTCTACTCATCTCTCTACCCATCTATCTATCTATCCACCCATCTCTCTATATGTCTGTCTGTCTGTCTGTCTATCATCATCCTCTTTTAATGACCCCATAACCCCTTGCAGGATGGAGTCTGGGCAACTGAATGGAGCTGGTTGTTTACTGGCCGGATGCCCTTCCTGTCGCCAATGCAGAGTTTTGTTCAGCAACTTTGGAAAATGATATATAAGTTACTGAACGCAGCTGAATTTTTCACCACATACAGGTAGTCAAGGAGCGGTGCGGTGGCCTAGAGGTGGAGCTCTCGCCACACAATCAGGAGGCTGTGAGTTCGATCCCAAGTAGAGGCAGATATTTCTCTCTCTGGGCACAGTGGGAATATATCTGCTGAATATAACTCCGCATTGGCGACAGGAAGGGCATCCGGCCATTAAACGCTCTGCTACCTCCATTCACTTGCCCAGACTCCACCCCGTAAGGGATTATGGAGTCATTAAATGAAGAAGATGATACAGGTAGTCCTCAACTTACAACCATAGCTGAGCCCCCAATTTCTGTTGCTAAGCAAGACAGGTGTTAAGGGAGTTTTGCCCCCATTTTATGACCTGCCCTGCCACGGTGGTTAAGGGAATCGCTGCAGTAGTTAAATTGGGAACACGGTTATTAAGTGAATCCGTCTTCCCTACTGACGTTGCTTGTCAGAAGGTCGCAAAAGAGAAACGCGTGAGCCCGGGACACTACAACTGTCGTAAATATGAGCCGGTTGCCAAGCGTCTGTATTTTGATCTCGTGACCCTGGTGAAAACTGATCCTAAGTCACTTTTTTCAGTGCCGTGGTAACTTATGAACGGTCACTAAATGAAGTGTTGTGAAGTCGAGGGTTACCTGTATACATTTAGAAGCAAGGCATTCCATCTCTAATGAATCAAGGTGTTTCCCTCTGGAGGGACCACCCAAAAAGGATACACAGCTTTAGGGTTGGTGATGTCGAGAAAATCGGGACTCTGTGGCTGAAATTTGGAGTAGGTGGCTACTTGGAGGTTGACGCTTTCCACCTGCACCAGGCCTCCTTCCTCCAAGAGAAGGTTCTGCATCATCTTGGGGGAAAAAGACACACAGCCAAACTGATTGCAAGCAAGGCCTGAAGCTCAACATGTTTTTCTATAAAGTTTGCAAACCTCAGGAAATAGAAGTAGGAGGAATGACAAAACATCGTTTGCCACGTTTCTACGGAGTGGGGAGGGGGAATACAGTGAGGGTGAGAAGTTAGAGATAACATATTCTTCCTAACTTCTCCAAGGTCATCCATTGTCCAACACCTGCAAGAAGCTGGAAGGAGAGGTTGCCACGCTGGCAGAAGATCAGTGGGCAACGTGACCCAGTTGGGGGTGGGGGGAAAGGAGTGCCCACTTCCTATCGAGTGGGAACTTGGGAGAAAAGTTAGATTTGGGCTTCTCCATGCGCTTGCCAACATGGTCTCTGCATTAAATTGGAACTTTGGTAAACTCTTTGCCTTGGACTCTGATTTCTATTTACTATGATTACTATTTAGTACATTTATTGAATAGCCCGAAGTCCTTTTCAAAAAAGAAAAACAGAACAAACCGGTACAGAAACAACCGTACAAAAACATATGTGGTACATGACGTCAAAATTCAACGATATCAAAATTCAATAGCTAAATTTCTAAAACTAGATAACCCAAATAAAATATCTCGTCTCTAACTCAGCTCATCTTTCTTACAATCAATGAAATTCTTTTCGATGTAACTGGCTCATATTGCTGTCATCCTATTAAGATAGCGAGTAATAGCCCTTACCAAGGGAGAAGAGTCTGCCTTCAATAGAAATCTTATTTTATGCCTTACATTCCAGTGGGAAAATTTATTTATAATTGGGGACAGAGATTGTTTTCTTACTTCTTCATACATCCTACATTCAAATATTATATGCGCCGTATCCTCGACAACGTTTGCCCCACATATACATGTTCTTTCGTCATACGGGATTTTCCGATACCGGCCGAATTTAACGTTGATTACTATTTGGAGCCTTGACATGATAGATAACAAACGGCATTGCAACAGCCAGAGGGAAGAAATTCATCTTTAATTTCCTCATTAGGAAAGGTAACTTCTCCCCATGTATGTCCACCCTTAACCGGTCCACCTACAATTCCAGATCAAATCTTTTTAGTAAAAAAAAAAAGAGGTCTCAAAATTGAGAGCGGGGGGGGGGGGGAATGTGTGAAATTGACCATGAATTGATAGGAGGCTATTGGAATTGACTATCTATCATTTTTACTTGAGAATAAAAACAGAAATAGAGACATAAGAAGAGAGGGGGAAGGGGGGGGGAAGAGGAAGAGGAGGAGATTTGAGCACCTTGTCTCTAATTTAATGGAACAAAACCATCTACTTACCCAGTGGGGAAGGTAACAGATGCCTTCATCAGCCACAAATTCCAGCACGCCACAATGAGTCATCCGGTCCGAATTTTTATTAGTCAGTTTGAACAACATCGGGTAGGTGATATTAAGCCGACCTAATGGAAACAAGTAGAGAGAAAATCTACAAAGTACATTATATTCAAGGAGACAATTCTTGAACTTGCAGAAAATCCCTAACGCCGTCGTTTCTCTTAAGTGTTTTTTAAGAGGGTGGTTTTTTTAATTTGCTTAAACTTAATAGCAATAGCACTTAGACTTATATACCGCTTCATAGTGCTTTACAGCCCTAAGCGGTTTACAGAGTTCAGCATATTGCCCCCAACAATCTGGGTCCTCATTTTACCCACCTCAGAAGGATGGAAGGCTGAGTCAACCTTGAGCCTGGTGAGATTTGAACCGCTGACCTGCGGATCACAGCCAGCTAAAGTGGCCTGCAGTACTGCCTCTAACCGCTGCGCCACCTCGGCTCATGTTTAATCATTGGTAACATGTCTCAGTTATCTGTCATTAAGCTCCTTTGCTCAAGGTTGGCTCTGTTGATACAGTACGTTGAACCAGATCTCAAAAAAAATAAAAAAAGAGAATATTTGTAGCTCAGGGGTCCTCGCTGAGCTTAATTGTTTTGCTGCAGATGTTTCATCACCCAACTAGGGAACATTATCACTTTAAAAGGGAGTGGGGTGACTGGAGGGGAGAGGAGGAGGATTGTGAGGTCCATGGTGTTCTCTGAGCTTGCTACTTTTCTTGCAGACGTTTCATTACCCAAGTAGGGAACATCATCAGTTTAGAAGGGAGGGGGGTTTGTAGAAAGGAGGGGGAGGGGAGGGGGAGGAGCTGGACTCTATGGTCCTTGGTGATCTCTGAGCTTGGTTGTTTTGCTTACCTTAGAACCACAAGGTAATATACTGAATATGTTTCACATATGGATTGCGCCTTTGCGGCCTCTCCGTGGAAGTGGATCCAGGAGGGCTCCTTGGTTTACCGAGGAACTCCGGGAGATGAAGCGCCACAAGAGACGCCTAGAGCGACGATGGAGATCTAGTAAAGCTGAGTCTGACCGGACACTTTTAAGAACTTTCATTAAGTCTTACTTAGTGGCGATAAGGGCGGCAAAATGTTCGCATTTTTCCGCTCTTATTGCGTCCGCTGACTCCCGCCCAGCCGCCCTGTTTAGGGTGACCCGCACCCTTCTTGCTAAGGAGGAAGGCGGAGATCCCTTGCAGGGTAGAGCTGAGGAATTTTCTCGGTTTCTGGCGGATAAAGTCATTCAGATTCGGACAGACCTGGACTCCGATTGGGCAGTACAGGCCGAGATGACTGGGGCGAGTCTTAGTCCGGTTATATGGGATAGGTTTGAACCGGTGACTCCTGAGGATGTGGACAAGGCCATAGGAGCTATGAGCTCAGCCACTTGTTTATTGGACCCGTGTCCTTCCTGGTTGGTTTCGGCCACCAGGGAGGTTTCACGCGGCTGGCTCCAGGCGTTGGTCAACGCTTCTTTGAGAGAGGGGTCCGTCCCGCAGCCTTTAAAAGCTGCGGTGGTGAGGCCCCTCCTCAAGAAGCCTTCCCTGGACCCAGCGGATTTAAAGAACTTCCGTCCAGTCTCCAACCTTCCCTTCGCGGGGAAGGTTGTTGAGAAAGTGGTGGCACTCCAGCTCCTACGACTGTTGGATGACACTGATTTTCTGGATCCCTTTCAATCTGGCTTCAGGCGCGGTTACAGTACGGAAACGGCTTTGGTCACCCTGATGGATGATCTCTGGCGAGCCCGGGATGGGGGTTATTCCTCTATCCTGGTGCTACTTGACCTCTCAGCGGCCTTCGATACCATTGACCATGGTATCCTTCTGCGTCGTCTCGGAGAGGTGGGGGTGGGCGGCACTGTTTTGCAGTGGTTCTCCTCCTTCCTCTCTGACAGGACGCAGTCGGTGTTGACAGGGGGGCAGAGGTCGAGCCCTAGGCCCCTACTATGTGGGGTGCCACAGGGCTCGGTCCTCTCGCCCATCCTGTTTAATATCTACATGAAGCCGCTGGGTGAGATCATCCGACGACACGGGGTGAGGTATCAGCAATATGCTGATGATACCCAGTTGTACATCTCCACCCCGTCTCAATTTGGGGAAGCCGTAGACGTAATGGACCGCTGCCTGGCCGATGTTAGGGTCTGGATGGGGAAGAACCGGCTAAAGCTTAACCCTGACAAGACTGAGTGGCTGTGGATATTGCCTCCTAAGGACTCGACCAACTGTCCCTCCTTGATTCTTGGGGGGGAGAAATTAGCCCCCTCAGAACGGGTCCGCAATTTGGGTGTCCTCCTAGACCCACAGCTAAAATTGGAACAACATCTTTCAGCTGTGGCTAGGGGGACCTTTGCACAAGTACGTCTTGTGCACCAATTGCGACCCTACTTGGAGAAGGAGGCACTTCTTACAGTTGCTCATGCCCTTATCACCTCACGGCTGGATTACTGCAATGCGCTCTACATGGGGCTACCCTTGAAGAGTGTCCGGCGACTGCAATTGGTGCAAAATGCAGCTGCGCGAGCTGTGGTGGGTGTACCTAGATGCACCCACGTAACACCTATCCTCCGCCAGCTGCATTGGCTGCCCATTAGTCTCCGGATCCAATTTAAGGTGTTGGTCGTTACCTTTAAAGCCCTACATGGCTCAGGGCCAGGTTATCTTCGGGACCGCATCCTGCCGCATACCTCCCTACGACCGGTTAGAGCCCACAGAGTCGGCCTCCTCCAGGTCCCGTCGACCAAACAATGTCGGCTAGCGGGACCTAGGGGGAGGGCCTTCTCTGTGGGAGCCCCCTCCCTTTGGAACCAGCTCCCTCCAGAGATCAGGACCATCCCCACCCTACTGGCCTTCCGTAAAGCAATAAAAACTTGGCTCTTCCGGCAGGCAGGGTATGAATGAAAGTTTGTTTTTTAATGGATAGTATTTTAATATGGCTCCTTTTAAAAATTGTTTTTTATGTGTTTCTATATCTGCTGTGAGCCGCCCAGAGTCCCCCGGGAGTTGGGCGGCATAGAAATTTTAATAAATAAATAAATAAATAAATAAATGTTGCTCAGGGGTGGGTTCTAACTTACCTCGCTGCCAGTTCGCTTCCTCCCACGCCGCGTGGCCGCAAGTGCTTGCACAGTGCCGAAAAATAGCAATAGCAATAGCACTTTACTTATATACCGCTTCATAGTGCTTTACAGCCCTCTCTAAGCGGTTTACAGAGTTCAGCATATTGCCCCCAACAATCTGGGTCCTCATTTTACCGACCTCAGAAGGATGGAAGGCTGAGTCAACCTTGAGCCGGTGAGATTTGAACAGCTGAACTAGCAATCAGCTGAAGGTTGCAGTGCTGCTTTTAACCACTGCGCCACCTCGGCTCATATTGCTCTCCTCACTATCCCGTTTTTATTTTTTCTAAAAATGTCTTTGAGACTGTACGTTGGTGGAGAGAACCTATCTTTTTGTAAAATGGAATTTAATTTTTTTATTAAAAATTAATTTCTAAGGTTAATTTTTATACTTTTTTTAAATTTATCAGTTATATTACATCGTACGCTGCCCAGAACCCCTCTTTGAGGGAGATGGGAGGTTTAGAAATTAGACAGATAGCTAGATAGCTAGATAGATAGCTAGATAGCTAGCTAGATAGATAGATGATAGATGAATTTAGATAGATAGATAGATAGATAGATAGATAGATAGATAGATAGATAGATAGATAGATAGATAGATAGATAGATAGACAGATAGATAGATGAATTTAGATAGATGATAGATAGATAGATAGATAGATAGATAGATAGATAGATAGACAGATAGATAGATAGATAGATAGATAGATGAATTTAGATAGATAGATAGATAGATAGATAGATAGATAGATAGATAGATAGATAGATGAATTTAGATAGATAGATAGATAGATGATAGATGAATTTAGATAGATAGATAGATAGATAGATAGATATAGATAGATAGATAGATAGATAGATGAATTTAGATAGATGATAGATAGATAGATAGATAGATAGATAGATAGATAGATAGATAGATAGACAGATAGATAGATAGATGATAGATGAATTTAGATAGATAGATAGATAGATAGATAGATAGATGAATTTAGATAGATAGATAGATAGATGATAGATGAATTTAGATAGATAGATAGATAGATAGATAGATAGATAGATAGAGATAGATAGATAGATAGATAGATAGATAGATGAATTTAGATAGATGATAGATAGATAGATAGATAGATAGATAGATAGATAGATAGATAGATAGATAGATAGATAGATAGATAGATAGATAGATAGATAGATAGATAGATAGATGGATGGATGCTGCCAAACAAATCATTTTGGCCAAAGAATAGGACAACAGTCCTTTAAAGAAAGAGATGTGCAATAAGAGAATATCAAGCGTGAAAACACATTAAATATACACAACTTACTGAGTTGATCCAAGGCAGAGGGTGGCATAATTACTGCAGGAAAAAGACAAAAACAATTTGTGAAAAATGTCAGGAAAAACAGACACCAGCTGGCAAAAAAAAAGCAATTCTGGGACATTTAAACCACATACTTCAACAATTCCCCCGATATTGAAGATATCGGGGTAGCGTTTTTCAACTGAAGTCTTCTCCATGATTGTCAGGATTGTACAGGTAGTCCTCTACTTACAACAGTTCACTTAGCGACCGTTCAAACCGTTACAACGGCACCCCAAAAAGTGACTTACGACCGTTTTTCGCACTTACAACCGTTGCAGCATCCCCGTGGTCACGTGACCCAAATTCAGACGCTTGGCAAGTGACTCATATTTATGACGGTCACAGTGTCCCGGGGAATCACGTGATAAGTCATAAGCCACTTTTTTCAGTGCCGTTATAACTTCCAATGGTCGTTAAGTGAAGTGCCCGTATTTTATTATGTGGAATATCAGCTGCTCTGAACTGTTTAGGTTGAGAGGTTTTAATTAATTAATTTAATTAATTGTTTCTAATGTTGAATGAGGTTTTTAATATTTACTTTGTTGTTGAGCCGCCCAGAGTCCTGTGGGACTTGGGCGGCATATAAGTTTAATAAAATAAATAAATAAATGTAAAATGAGGCTCCCTATGAGGCAACCAGGTAAAACAGGATGTTCCCACAGGACAACTAAAGGACCCACCCAGTCAGTTGGCAAACAGGTATAGCACAGGAAGCACAACACTCGTGAAGGAATTATGACTCTTTTAACCAGAGCACGAGACCAGGTTATCCAAACACTTTGAAAGAGATAAATCACATTTCTAGCAAACACTGGCCTGTAAACAGATTTACAAGCTTTGGCGGCTGTATTGAGTACAAGCTGATCCGGTCCATTTTTTTTTTGTTTTAAAAAAAGCAAATTAAGCAAGGGAAGATACAGTTATTAATGATTCATAGCCGCGTTGTCTCCAGGTTATTTTTTTTTTAAAGTCTTTCCATAGCTGCTGTGTATAAAATCGTTAGGAAATCATTCTTGAGAGGCTTGGAAAAACAAAGTGCTTTTAAGAAAAGCCAAAGAGGAGCTCTATAAATAATGCATGGCTATATTTATTTATTTATTTATTATTTATTATTAGGTTCTTCTATGCCGCCCTACTCCCTAAGGACTCAGGGCGGCGTACGACATTTATTTATATTTATATTTATATTTATATTATATTTATGATCACCGGGCAAGTTTCTTGTGAAAGATGGTTCCAGAATAAAAGTGAGTTAATAATAATAATAACAACAGAGTTGGAAGGGACCTTGGAGGTCTTCTAGTCCAACCCCCTGCCTAGGCAGGAAACCCTACACCACTTCAGACAAATGGTTATCCAACATCTTCTTAAAAACTTCCAGTGTTGGAGCATTCACAACTTCTGGAGGCAAGTTGTTCCACTGATTAATTGTTCTAACTGTCAGGAAATTTCTCCTTAGTTCTAAGTTGCTTCTCTCCTTGATTAGTTTCCACCCATTGCTTCTTGTCCTGCCCTCAGGTGCTTTGGAGAATAGTTTGACTCCCTCTTCTTTGTGGCAGCCCCTGAGATATTGGAACACTGCTATCATGTCTCCCCTGATCCTTCTTTTCATTAAACTAGACATACCCAGTTCCTGCAACCGTTCTTCATAGGTTTTAGCCTCCAGTCCCCTAATCATCTTTGTTGCTCTTCCCTGCACTCTTTCTAGAGTCTCAACATCCTTTTTATATTTATCCTCCTCTTCCTCCTCCTCTCCCCGCCTCCCATCACCTATGGGCCAAATCATTGCTATTTCAGCCTGCCAGAGAGGGAAGTTAAATCAAATTGAAAACAAAGCCAAATAGCGCATACTTTTTCCGCCCTTCTCCACATCGGATCGGTCGTTAGGGCCAGCGAGCATGGAGACGGAGAAACAGCGGTATTGGGTGGAGAAGCGGTTCTGGAAGACGCGGGGAATGGGATGATCAAACATGTTGAAAGAAAACTGGAGGGAAGAAGAAGAGAAAAACAGGAGGCGTTAAGAGGACCACAATCTATTTGCCATAACCAATTCTAATGTATGTTTTTAATTTATATATATACTGCAGGTCGGGGGCAGCCTATAGCCACATCTGGGGCAGAAACAGGATAGGATTTCTATTAAAATATCAAAGAGAGGAATAAGATGGCTGTTCTGTCTAATTTATTCTGATACAGGGAGTCCTCGACTTGCAACAATTCGTTTAGTGACTGTTCAAAGTTACAACGGCATTGAAAAATGTATCTTATGACCATTTTTCACAGTTACGACTGTAACCCAATCTGCCTGCATGAGCTCTGCATTCATCCTACCTGAATGGAGTTTGTAACCCACCTTGCCTGAATTGGGTTTCATAGCCCACAACCTCTAGGTTAGGTTTATACTCCATCCCACCTGCATAGGTTTTGTAGTCCACCCCTCCTGGAAGGGCTTTGGATCCCAACCCTGACAGGATGGGGTTTTGTTGTCCATCCCTCCTGGATGGATTTGTAACCTACCCTTCCAGGAATGGGTTTTGTACTCACAACCACTGGATGGGGTTTGTAGTCCATACTACCCGCATGGCATTTGCAGCCCACCCCGCCTGAACAGGGCTTGTAACCCATCCTGCCAGGATGGCAGTTTCGTAGCCCTCAACCCCTGGATGGGGTCTGTAGTCCATTCTCCCTACCTGGGGCTTCCCACTTGGATGGGATATGTAGCCCAACCCGCCTCCATGGGTTTTGTAGTCCACCCGACCCAGATGTGGTTTGAAACCCACCCAGCCAGGATGGGATTTCTGTACCCCACAAACCCTTGGTGGGATTTGTAGCCCATGAGGCCTGCCTGGGGATTCGCAGTCCACCCCGCCCGCATGGGATTTGTAGTCCATCCCCTGTCAGCTTCAGAGAGCCAAGCTCCTTCCAGGCCAGATGAGTCTGCATTTTCCCTCCCTGCCAACATCTGGCCCTCCCTCGACCCCCCCCTCTGGATAGGGGGGGGTATCCCGAGGCCTGTACCATGGTGGCGACTCCTCCTCCGGCCTCCCCTTCCAGCCGGCCAAGGGTCCCCCACAAAAACCGACAGCCGCCGAGTCGCTTCTCCGCTCTTCTCCCGGCTAGGAAGCCTCTCGCGGCGGATGGGGAGCCGCTCTTCGGCCTAGGCCCAGGCCTCGCCACGCGGGGTCCCCCAAATCCGGCCTTCCTGGGGAGCAAAAGGGGATCACACCCCCTCCTCTCTTCGGAGTATGGGACGTTTCTGCGGGGCAGAGAAGGTAGGAAGCTTTAGTTTAAAGGAGCGGAGAAACTACGCCTCCCAGAATGCAGTTCGCGCCATCGGTGCGTCGATGTTTTCTTTCCGGTTGTGCGCAAACGACTCAAGCGGAACCGTAAAATTTAATCCCTGTTTTCCCTCGCAGTCAAAGCAGCCGTCTCCCCTTTAAGATACTCGGAAGTATAGGAACGCCCTTATGGCCTTTCCTCATAAGGCGTCTAGGGTTGTTTTTAGGGGTTTATCAACTCAGAGAGCGGGGAATGTTATAGGCAAGGAATGCCCTAATCAAAGATGGCGGCCACCAGTTTGCCCTTACTATGCTGGCTCTGTTTTTGTTTTGCTTCTGAGAAGGAAAACAAAAATGGTGGACGACCCTCCTGGCCCAAGAGGTAGGAAATCTTGCTTTGCAACATCTACTACCGGTACTGTTTAGGCGCTGCGGGTAGAAATAGGAAAATGGGGATAAAATTGATTAATGAAAGGAGGCAACACATCATAAACTTCTTTATACAGATAGTCCTCGATTTACAACAGTTCATTTAGTGACCAAAGTTACAAAGGCACTGAAAAATATGACTTAGGATCAAGGACTACTGTCGAGGACTATTGTACATTGTACTGTTCAGAATATAAATAACTTTGAGCACTATAGAAGGCATAAAAGTGTAAAAACAAAAAAGTGAAGTCTTGTTTATTTATTTATGAAGGACAGGAGTTTGATCCTAGGTAGCGGCAGATGTAAGGGTCTCCTGCTTGGGCAGGGGGTTGGACTAGATGACCTGCAAGGTCCCTTCCGACTCTGTTAATCTGTTAAATCTTAACCTAACAGAAGTCTTCCCGCCCCAAAACGAATTTTTTTTAAAAAACGAGATCTATGTACTCTGATTTAATTATTTCAAGCCTTGGAATGGAACGGGACATCACACCTTCCCCTCTACAGTTATCTATAAGCACCTACCGTATTTCCACCCTCTTCGCCCCGCACATATGGAATGATGCTTTTTGAGAGCCGGAAGTCTCTCTCTGCAACTATACAGACCGTATCCCCTCTTCTCTTCTCTCCGCGTCTTTGAGACTGGAGGGGAAGAAGAAGGCGGGACTGAGAAGGTGTAACCCCGCCCATCTAGAACGTCAGAGCGATATCCTCCGTCTCCGATTGGTCGGTTTCCGGAGCGTCCCGGCCAATGAGGAAAGGCGCTGCTTTGGCGCCTTCCTTGAAGTAGGTCTTTCTTCTCGCCCTCAGCCGCCATTGTTGCTTTCCCGGCCGGTCATGTTCCTGACAGACTTTCGGAAGGAGTTTTACGAGGTGGTCCTGGGCCAGGTGAGGGGGCTGGAGCCTCTCGGGGTCAGGAGGAGGAGGCTTGAGGACGACGGCTGAGGAGCATGGGGCTTGTAGTCCGCGGCGTTGAGAAGCTTCGCCCCCAATGGGCCTACCCGATCGGGCTGTTGTGCAAGCTAACATTACTGGGGGGACGTGGCGGGGGGGGGGAGGAAAAGAGTGGAGTTGGGCCTGGGCAGATTCTGAGGGTTTCACCTTTCAATGCTTGAAAGAGGGGGCGAGCCAGGGTCGTGGGGGGGAGGATGGGCGTTGTAGTCCACCTTGGGTATTGTAGTCCATCCTGGGCGTCGTAGTCCACCTTTGTGCCCACAGACTGGGTTCTTGCAGGGGTTTACTGGGTCGGGATGAGGCAGATGGACGTGGACAGGGATTTGTTTGGGGATGGAGGGGGGTGGGAAATGACTGGTGGCTGGGGAGGATGGGTCTTGCAATCCACCATGAACAAGCTTTGGTGGGGCTGTTGTACAGGACTCAAGTGCTGAGGCATTGGAGCTGGGCCTGGGAGAGGGTTCCCCTTCAGGGTTTTCGGGGCTGGGGAGGATGGGTATTGTATTCCACCATGTAAAAGCTTTGCGTCTGTGGGCTTATCTGATAGGGCGGTTGAATAGGCCTTCTTCTGCCAGGGTGGTGGAGCTGGGCTTGGGGTGTGTGTGTGTGTGTGTTTCCCTTTCAGGGTTTTAGTGACCGGTGGCTGGGGAGGATAGACATTGTAGTGCCTTGGGGTTGGAGAGTGGCCAATGAGATCCCACTGGAGGAGCCAAAGCTCTGAAATGGGAGAAAACTTTTCAGAACTGGCTTTGTGGAAGTATAAGCTGCTCCTAACTATGAAAGGCAGATAAACAACCTGGTATAGATAATCCTCGTCTTACACCAGTCTACTTAGCGACCATTCAAAGTTACAACAGTATTGATTGTTTTTCACACTGCACCATTGCAGCATACCCATGGTCACATGACGCTATAGAGCACTGCACACCAAGACAACTAGACACAAGAACATTTTTTCCCTGAACGCCATCACTCTGCTAAAGAAATAATTCCCTCAACGCTGTCAAACTATTCACTAAGGCTGCATTACTATTACTATTAATCCTCTCATTGTTCCTATCACCCATCTCCTCCCACTTATAACTTGTTGCTTGTATCCTTACGATTTATATTAATATTGATTGTTTCCTGATTGCTTATTTGTACCCTATGACAATCATTAAGTTTGTTCCTCATGATTCTTGACAAATGTATCTTTTCTTTTATGTACACTGAAAGCATATGAACCAAAGACAAATTCGTTGTGTGTCCAATCACACTTGGCCAATAAAGAATTCTATTCTATTCTATTCTATTCTATTCTATTCTATTCTATTCTATTCTATTCTATTCTATTCTATTCACATTCAAATGCTTGACAACTGACTCACATTTATGACAGTTGCAGTGTCCTGGGATCATGTGATCAACTTTTGCTATCTTCTGACAAGCAAAGTCAACGGGGAAACCAGATTCACTTAACAACTGCAGTGATTGACTCAACAAATGTGGCAATTTGTCTCATTGTAAAATGAGGCAAAACTCACTTAACAAATTTCTCCCTTAGCAACATATGAATTCCACGGTATAGTGCAATATTAATGCAATATCGGGTTTTCAATTCAATTATATAGAATGTGAAGGATGTGTGTTTGTGTTTTTATTTTTATAGTTATAATGTACACTGAAGATGGCATTTAATTTCGTTGTGCAAGATGCAATGACAAAGTAAACTAAACTAAATTTTGGGCTCAGTTGTGGTGGTAGGTTGAGGACTCCCTGTAGTTGCTAACCAACACCTATATTTTCTTACAGCGGGTGCTCCTTCTGGTAGCTTCGGACATAGATGCATTATGTGCTTGTAAAATCCTCCAAGTAAGTCTGCCCTTCAAGTATTTTGAGTGTACAAATGACAAAATATTGTGCAATGGGGTAAAAACTGTAAATAAGCATGCAATGAATATTATTTCTAAATAAATGAATATACTATTAGTATCCTTCTTGCAAAGCAATTAGGGACAATGGCTTGTGGGTGACATAATTGAGGGAGATTTGCTGTATTTTCTAAAAAAATACATGATTTTTAGTTACAATTACCTCCAAATACGTCCCAGATCTTTCCTGTAGAAAGTGTTCTCAGGATGCTCTTTTAATGATAGTGTACAAATATGTAATCTATAGAGTCATTGGATATGAGTCAGATGGCAAATAAATTTTATAAATATAAATCAATAAAATTATGTTGATGGAACAACTTTATAGAATGGGAAAAGAAAATTATTGTTGCATGATTTTGATGATTATTATGATTTCCATGATAAAATGCCAACTTCCTTCCAGCCTATAAATCATTTCTTAAATATAGTAAAAACACAGAATTAGAGTGTTAAACAACATGAGCGATTAACAAAGCTCTACAATTCTAGCTTGTTTGTCTTTAAATATAACTGATATATGTAAAACTTGCTTAGAAGCTGCTGTTGCTATGCTCAGCTAAAGTGAAGTTACAGTATTAGCCTTTCTCTTAAATCTAGCTTTCATTTTTCTTCAGGCTTTATTCCAGTGTGATCATGTGCAATATACATTAGTCCCAGTATCTGGATGGCAAGAACTGGAAACAGCATTTCTAGAACATAAGGATCAGGTAAAGAAAAATAATAATAAATGGGATATATATACATACACAGTAGGGGAGGAAAGAAAGGCAAAAGGAAGCTGTGATGTTTCCTTCCATACACCAGGATGACTCGACAGAATAAACATATATAACCCTTTCCTGGTGAAGAGCTGATAGGGAAGTGAACCTTGTGGCCTAGAGGTTAAAACTGCTGCCTTACAAGCAGACTGCCCAGGTTCAAATCCCACTAAGGGTATGGCTATCTGATGAGAGCAAAATAGCTTGAAATAGATCTATAATAGTCTCCCTTTATTTTCATTTATCAGCAAAAAATGTTACACACACATACACATATATATATATACAGTACACACACACACACACACACACACACACACACACACACACACACACACACACAAAGGGAATGAAATACAATATCTTTTCTTGCATCTCCTGTACATTATCTGCATTTTGTTTAGAAAATCCTATTATGCTAAATGGAGCTTAAATAAGATCTTTTTAAAATTCTGATTTTTTTTTGTATTTATAATGGCAATTTTTAAACTTTTCTTGAAGTTTGCATGTAAAAATGCAAGTAGAAAAATAGGGACCACCTTGGTGGGAAGGTAACAGTATTCTGTTCGCCTTCGGCGTTTAGTCATGCCGGCCACATGACCACAGACTCGTCATCAGACAGCGCTGGCTTTTCGGCTTACAAACGGAGATGAGCACCGCCCCCTAGAGTCAGGAACAACTAGCACGTATGTGCGAGGGGAACCTTTACCTTTATTCCCAAGAATTTAGCTACTCTGGATATGTTCTGTTTCCCCCAAAATAAGACATCCTCTGATAATAAGCCCAATCGGGCTTTTGAGTGCATGGCAATAAGGCCAAGCGCTTATTTCAGGGTTCAAAAAAATATAAGTCAGGGTCTTATTTTCGGGGAAACACAGTATTAACAACCTTTCATGCAGATTTATTTCCACAACCTGCTTGCTTTTATTTACAGTTCAAGTATTTTGTGCTCCTAAACTGCGGGGCCAACACTGACTTGCTGGAAATCCTTCAACCCGAAGACGATACCCTGTTCTTTGTTTGCGATACTCATCGACCTATCAATGTAGTGAACATTTACAATGAGACGCAAGTAAGTTCTCCTTTTTGAGAAAATAAAATAAAATATTGACATCATAAACGAGGCCCAGTTTCCTGAGGTTTGTTCTTCTAATGTTATGTCCTCTACAGCAGGGGTCTCCAACCTTGGCAACTTTAAGACTTGTGGACTTCAACTCCCAGAATTCCTCAGCCAAGAAAGCTGGCTGAGGAATTCTGGGAATTGAAGTCCACAAGTCTTAAAGTTGCCAAGGTTGGAGATCCCTGCTCTACGGGATTGTGGGGAATTTTTCATTTGTGGATCCTCTGCTATTATCTGAGCAATGGGGATGCTGACTTTATTACCAGTTTCTGGAGATTTACAGTCGCCCTTTGTCTATGTTTTGTTTAGACTCAAGACTCTCTTGTCTGGGGATTTTTTTCATTACAGGTAGTCCTCAACCTACGACCACAATTGAGTCCAGAATTTATGTTGCTAAGTGAGAAATGTATAAAGAGAGCTTTGCCCCATTTTACGACCTTCCTTGCCACAGTCGTTGAGTGAATCGTGGCAGTTGATCAGTTAGTAACACGGTTGTTAAGTGAATCTGGCTTCCCCATTGATTTTGCTTGAAGGTCACAAAAAGGGACTGCATGATTTTGGGATACAGCAATGGTCATAAATATGAGTCGGTTGCCAAGCATCTGAATTTTGATCACATGGTCATGGGGAGGCTGCAAAGGCTGTACTGTGAAAAACGGTCGTAAGTCTCTTTTTTCAGTCCCGTTGTAACTTTAAACAGTCACAAAATCTATTAAAATAAAATAAATAAATAAAATGAACTTTTGAGGACTACCAGTATTAGGTAGGTTCACCACCTTCAAGTGGTTAAAAAAGATAAAGGTGGGATAAAAAATACCAGTGATCAGTTTGCCAGTGTATTGGCAATCATGCAATTGGAGGAAAGGTGGAGATGAAATTTTGTAATACAAATTTTAAACTATTGTGTTTCCCCCAAAATAAGACCCTGACTTATATTTTTTTGAACCTTGAAATAAGCGCTTGTCCTTATTGCCATGCACTCAAAAGCCCGATTGGGCTTATTATCAGGGGATGTCTTATTTTGGGGGAAACAGGGTAGCACTGATGATGTTACCTAGTTAGGGTAATGAAACGTCTGCAAGAAAACAAGCAAGCTCAGAGAGCACCAAGGACCCATCACAAATGTTACATTTAGTATAATGTAAAATATTCTACTATGTGGTCTAAAATTGCCCATAATGTATGACAAATTCCTGTCTTTCGCCAAGATCATTACCGGGTTTTACAGTTGTTTTATTTACATTTTTCTAGGTCAAACTGTTGGTCAAGCAAGGTGATGACCTCGAGATTCCTGCCTATGATGATATTTTCAGGGAGGAAGAGGAGGAAGAAGAGGATTCTGGGAATGAAAGCGATGGATTAGAGCCTGCAGGAAAACGTAGACGATTTGAAGAGGTTAGATTTGAGCAAGTTAAAACGGTATTTTAACTTGAAAGAAAAGGAAAGTCGTATTTATAAATAAATTAAGATAATTTAACAGTGACTGTACTAAGAAAAAGAAGATGCAATAAAGTATAGGAGTCTCTCAGGGAGTAAAAGTGATTTTTAAAAATATTTGCTCCCTTGTTTTGGTTCATGGCTATCTTGTATCATTTGAAACTAACTCAAGTTGTAATCCTTACCTTTTAAGGAATTTTTTTAAAAGTAAAATTGTTTCATTGTCAAATGTTACACTTGTTGGCAACATTGAATCAATTATATTTATTTTTAGGATATTTTCCCTAGGCATTGATCATTGTTTATCGTAATCTCTCCATAGGAAGTGGTAGAAAGAACAATGAAAAGGCGTGAAAGAAGAGAGTGGGAGGCACGCAGGTATGGGACCCAAGCTATCTGCTTACTGGATATTTCTATTAATGATCATAGCAGAAAAAACTTGCTGATTTCCCCCCGTTTTTTTTATTTAGGCGAGAAATTCTTTTTGACTACGAACAGTACGAATATCATGGCACATCGGTATGTATTGAATCTCATCTTCACAGTACTTTTTTAAGTGAGGGGATTACTGCATGCTAAGGTGTTTTAATTTCTAGAAAGCTAACTCAAAGGTTTTATACCATCTTCTGTGGAAATCCCCCTGGTTTTTGAACAGCTTGGTAGTCCTCAACTTACAACAGTTCAGTTAGTGACCGTTCAAAGTTACAACGGCCCTGAGAACCATTTGGCACACTAACGACCGTTGCAGCATCCCCATGGTCATGTGATCAAAATTTGGACGCTTGGCAGCTGAAACATATTTATGACCGTTGCAGTGTCCAGGGGTCACGTGACAACCCCCCTTTTTTGCAACTTCCTGACAAGCAAAGTTAATGGGGAAGCCGGAGTCACGTAACCCATGTGACTAACTTAATAACCGCAGTGATTCATTTAACTGTGGCAAGAAAGATCCTAAGATGGGGAAAAATTCACTTAACAACCGTCTTGTTTAGAATCATAAACTTTGAGCTTAATTGTATGTAGACTGTCAATAACTGCCAAAGAATGTGGAATGCCTGTCTCTGGTTGATATTGACTGATCATCCTACTTATTTACTCAGTTTAATGAAAATATTATTTACTCAGCTCTCTGTTTATCTAGGGTGATTAAACACTCTTCTGTTTGTCTAGGGTAGAAGTTAATTAGACACTCTTCTGTTTAGTTAGAAAACACACCTTGATAGGATTTGTCTGTATACCATGTGTTATATATTAACCATTTATTCACTGTAATTAAATTAGTAAAAGTTAATCTTTTATACTTGTGTGCACAAAGAAAATTGCTATAAAAATAAACGCAAGTCCCGAGAAAGACATCTGAACAGCATACCCAGAGGGAACAGGTCTGAACACTGAGGCTTCGTGGCCAGAGAGAAGGTCTTCCTAGCTCGGAACTGCTTTGCTCAGAAAACCGTGTCTCCGTGTCTATGATTTCTACAATTGTGGTTGTAAGTTGAGGACTACCTATAATCCCAAAACCCCGCCAGCTTTTAGGTTAAAATTTTTTAACCTGTTGGTTCTGTTTCTATTATTATTATGAGCAATTGAAAAAGGTGAGACTCGGATGATGTATGGTGCACAATTTACTTTCTGGCTGCGGAAGATTTGCTTTCTTGCCGGTTCCAAACCGTTTCTCTTTACGCTGATCGCTTCATCATTTCCCCTTTTACAGTCTGCCATGGTGATGTTTGATTTGGCGTGGATAATGTCCAAAGACTTGAATGACATGCTGTGGTAGGTAGTCTTGTTTGTGATGTTGCTAATTGTCCCAAAGGTGCTTTTTTTCAAGAGGCAACTGGACTTTCTGGTGTTTTTTTTCTTCGAAGGCGTTTCGCTTCTCATCCAAGAAGCTTTTTCAGCTCTGACTGGATGGTGGGGAATGGAAGGATTTACCGTATTTTTCGGAGTATAAGACGCACCGGAGTATAAGACGCACCTAGATTTTAGAGGAGGAAAACAAGGTAAAAAGTATTCTGAACCAAATTGTGTAGTAATATATTATTTAATAAAATATCAGTATAGCAGAATACTTTTTACAACCATGTACATTTTTTACAAACTTCAAACTTGACAGCTTTAAGACTAGTAGACTTCAACTCCCATAATTCCTCCTCCAGTCATGCTAGTTCAGGAGAGTTGAAGTCCACAAGTCTTAAACTTGCCAAGTTTGAAGACCCTTGCACCCCTAACTCCTAACCCAGGGGTCTTCAAACTTGACAGCTTTAAAACTAGTGGACTTCAACTCCCAGAATTCCTCCTCCAGTCATGCTAGATGGGGTAATTAGAAGGCAAAAACAACCCCCGTTTTTGTGAAAAATGACCGGTTTTTTGCAAAAACAGGGCATGCAGAGGGTTTGGGAAGCCTGCAGAGCGCTCCTAGGGGGTGGGGGAAGGCAAAAACGCCCGCGTTTTTGCAAAAAAAACCGCCCATTTTTTGCAAAAATGGGATGCAGGGGCGGGGCTTCGGGAGGCCAAAAATGGCTGTATTCGGTGTATAAGACACATCGACATTTCCACCCTCTTTTGGGGGGCAAAAAGGTGCGTCATACTCCGAAAAATACGGTATATTCCTTGAGAGAGAGAGTGTGTGTGTGTGGTCACATGACTTTAGGACACAGCAACGGTCATAAATATGAACCATTTGCCAAGCATCTGAATTTTGATCTTGGAGGTGCTGTGAAGGTCATAACTGAAAAATGGTCCTAAGTCATTTTTTTCAGTGCCATTGTAACTTTGAACACTCACTAAATGAGCTGTTGTAAGTCGAGGATTTCCTGTGCAGGAAAAAGGAATATGTGCAAGTCTCGATTCTTTTTCTTTTTGTAAGGTGGGCTGTGGTTGGACTAACAGATCAGTGGATCCAAGACAGAATCACTCAGTAAGTGAAAAGTTGACACCTCCTTTGAATCATTTGCTCCTCCCATGAATTTCATGATGTTTCTTGAGCCAAGAATTTGTTCAGTATGGGACCGAAATCTTTCCAAAATAAGCTCCTTCCTTAACATTTTCCCAGAAAACATTTTCATTTCCTGAGCTTCGAGGTAGAAAAAGAGGTGAGGGAGCTACTACCATCAATCAATAATGTTGCCTTTGTTTTTCTTTTTTTCTTTCTTTTTTAGTTTTAAAACAACAAAACATAACAAACATCAACACACAACATATATTCCCTTTTTACAGCAGTTTCGTAATGGTAGTATTCTATTATTTACATTTTTTTCCCTTTAAGTATATTTATCTTTACTGTCCCATTGTCCTTTGTTGCTGTCTTTATTTCTTCACACCAATCAATTATAGCTTAATGTTATTTTACAAACATCACACCTTTTTGTCTCATTTCCCCATCCATTCTTATGTATGCCTTTATTTTTCCTTAATGTAAGAATGAAGTATGTGACGGACGTCGGGACCCTCCAGCGTCACGTCACTCGGCATAATCATCGCAACGGGGATGAAGATAACTCCCTTTCTATCGACTGCATGAGAATCGCCTTCGAATATGAGTATCCTTCCAAAGGGTGGTAGAAATTATTCAGGGCTTCAGCTGCAACTTGACACAAATTTTGAATTTTCACTGTGAAGTCAATGGCCCAGATTGTGATGGGGGTCCGTGTCTCCCACCCCCAATCTTGCAGCTTTTGAGCCTGTGACCTTGCGTCGTCTGTCTTTCTGTCCACTTTTTCTCTGTCGTTCCAGTCTCCAAATCTAGACCTAGTTTTTAAGCAGTATTTGACTGAGAAGTCCCTTGGTTCCAACACCGTTACTAATGGTGGCCTAGGAAGCCAAGATAACGCTTCTTGGTGCTTCCACCTTCACAAGAGAAAGCGCAAATTAGTACATCACTAAACATACTGTATAGCAGCAAATTACCGTATTTTTCAGAGTATAAGACGCACCTTTTTGCCCCCAAAAAGAGGGTGGAAATGTCAGTGCGTCTTATACACCGAATACAGCATTTTTTAGCCTCCCAAAGCCCCGCCCCTGCATCAAATTTTTGCAAAAAACGGGCCGTTTTTTGCAAAAATTGGGGTATTTTTGCCTTCCCCCACCCCCTAGGAGTGCTCTGCAGGCTTCCTAGATCCTCTGCATGCCCTGTTTTTGCAAAAAAAATGAGTGAAAAACGGGCCAGTTTTTGCAAAAATTGGGGTGTTTTTGCCTTCTAATTACCCCATCTAGCATGACTTGGAGGAGGAATTCTGGGAGTTGAAGTCCACTAGTCTTAAAGCTGTCAAGTTTGAAGATTGTAAAAAGTGTACATGGTTGTTAAAAGTATTCTGCTACACTGGTATTTTATTAAATAATATATTACGGCACCATTTGGTTCAGAATACTTTTTTCCTTGTTTTCCTCCTCTAAAATCTAGGTGCGTCTTATACTCCGAAAAATATGGTATGAGTAAAAATGGATTTGTGGTTCAGAATATGTTCCAGTGCTTTCCAACAGGCCTTGAATAACCATGTGTATTTCTGCTTTAATTTTCACATCAAAAATACTGGGGGGGAAGACTTAAGATTTGTTCATGAGGCTATAAGAATTCTAAACTCCAATAACAGGCTGTCAATATTTTCTAGAAGTATTAAATCTTCTTTAATCTGCATAAGCCAACCTAGTCGCATTTATGGGGAAGAAAATAACAGAGGGGAAATAAGCATTGCAATCCTAATCCCAATTCATCATCATCTTTTAACGACCCCATAATCCCTTGCGGCCTGGAGTCTGGGCAACTGAATGGAGCTAGCAGAGCGTTTTATGGCCGGATGCCCTTCCTGTCGCCAATGCGGAGTTTTTGTTCAGCAGATATATTCTCAGTGTGCCCAGAGAGAGAAATATCTGCCTCTGCCTAGGATCGAACTCACAAGCCTCCTGATTGTGAGGCGACAGCTCCACCTCTAGGCCACCGCGCCCCCTCCGATCCCAATCGCAATTATTCACCCTTAATTCTTGATGGCCTTAGCCTGTGCCTTGCACTTTATCAGCATTGGTCTCTGTACGAAAGTCTCTGCAATACTTGCTACACGTCTGCCAGCTTCAAGCTTTGGTCTGTTCAAGGCCAGAAGAGGCTGCAAGAATTCTTGGCTGACATGGGGTGAGTTAATCGGGAGAGTTGGATATTGAAAAAGGGAAAAAAAAATCATTCCAAATCATGATGATCAGGAGATCTCTAAATGGCCATGGATGGTCATGCTGAAGGAATTAAGAGCACAGGTAGCGTAGTGTGTAATACTAGAGTAAGGGAGTCTCCTTGCAAAGTTGCCAAGTTAAAGTTAAGACTTGTGGACTTCAACTCCTCGTGGTTGGGCATTAAAGTTCACAAGTCTTACAGCTGCATATTTGGCAAGGTTTCCCAAGATTAAAAGTTGAAGGATGACATATTTGTGAGATTTCAGCCACATTTTTATTTTTTAAAAAAATATTTATTAACTACGGAACCCTCCTAAGCCTATGGCAGAGAATGTTATATGTGCTACAGTGCCAGCAGGTAGCAATAGTAATAGCCTTGAGACTTATATACCACTTCACAGTGCTTTCCAGCCCTCTCTAAGCAGTTTACAGAGTCAGCATATTGTCCCCAACAATCTGGGTCCTCATTTTACCCGCCTCGGAAGGATGGAAGGCTGAGTCAACCTAGAGCCTGGTGAGAATCAAACTCCTAGCAGGGAACAGCAAATTAGCCTGCAATACTACATTCTAACCAGAAGGAAGGAAGGAAGTTGAACCCATGAGTTGAAAGCAAAGTCAGCTTGTTATCACTTGGTTATCCAGAGCCTTATCTGTTCTTTCACAACCTCTGGATGCATAAGAGCCGAGGTGGTGCAGCAGTTAGAGTGCAGTACTGCAGGCTACTTTAGCTGACTGATCGACAGTTTGGCTGTTCAAATCTCACCAGCTCAGGGTTGACTCAGCCTTCCATCCTTCCGAGGTAGGTAAAAAGAGGACCCAGATTGTTGGGGGCAATGTAAAATATACATTGCTTAATGGTGTAAACCGCTTAGAGAGTACTTGCACTATGAGGTGGTATATAAATCTCACAAATAAATAAATAAATAAATGCAGAAGATTCTGGGTTCAAATCCAACATTTCTGTAGCAGTGGGAAGAAAACATCCAAAATTTTGCAAAACCCCTACCATTGGTCAGCAGAAAATACAGGGGCGAGTAAAATAGTTTCCAATATTCAATCAAAGGCATCATTCTTAAGAAACTAGCAAGGCAGGTAGTCCTTGGCTTATGGCGACAATTGAGCCCAAAATTTCTGTTGCTAAGTGAGAAATTTGTTACGTGAGTTTTGCCCCCATTTTACGACCTTTCTTGCCCCAGTTGTTAAAGTGAATCGCTGCGGTTAGTAACCTGGTTGTTAAGTGAATCTGGCTTCCCCAATGACTTGGCTTGTCAGAAGGTTACAAAAGGTGATTACATGAACCGAGGTGGCTCAGCGGTTAGAGGCAGTACTGCAGGCCACTTTAGCTGATTGTGATCCGCAGGTCAGCGGTTCAAATCTCACCGGCTCAAGGTTGACTCAGCCTTCCATCCTTCCGAGGTAGGTAAAATGAGGACCCAGATTGTTGGGGGCAATATAAATATACATTGCTTACTGGTGTAAACCGCTTAGAGAGTGCTTGCACTGTGAGGCGGTATATAAATCTCACTAAATAAATAAATAAAATAAAATCCTGGGACACTCGACCGTGATAGATATGAGTCAATTGCCAAGCGTTTGACTTTTGATTATGTGACCATAAGGATGCAGCAATTGTAAGTGTGAAAAAAGGGTCGTAAGTCATTTTTTTTCAGCACCGTTGTAACTTTGAACAGTCACTAAATGAACCGTTGTAACTCGAGGGCTGGCTGTACTTAGCGGATAAGCAGGAAGAGGCTGGCCATGTCTTAGTTCGGTGTGTCAGATGAATCTTTTGGGAAGTGTTCCTTGCCATCATCATTCCCCAGGTACTTAATTCCTTATTTTGTGTTTTTTTAAGGTTGCCTTTAAAGCAAGTCAAACAGAAATTTCATTCCATGGACATGTGCTTGAAAGAGAATCTTCGGGAAATCATTGAGGAATCTGCAAATAAGTTTGGGTAAAGATACCTTTTTTTTTTTTGAACGATACAGAATTCTGAGCTAATTTTCTCATATATGTATTTATTGGTAAAATTTATAGGCCGTCTTACCTCGGGGTAACTCTGGGCGGCTTACAATTGTAAAAGATAAAAACTGTATAAGTTAAAAGACATACCTTATTTTTCGGAGTATAAGACGCACCGGAATGTAAGACGCACCTTAGTTTTGGGGGAGGAAAATAGGGGAAAAAATCTACCTACCAGGTATTAATCTGGCTAGCGTCCTTAGTCTGGTCAGCTTCAGCACATTACCGTATTTTTCCTCCCTAAAAGTGGCTGAAAATTTGGGTGCGTCTTATACTTCGAATGTAGCTTTTTTTTCCCAGCCCTAACTAGGTGCTAACAGATCTTCCCAGCTCTTACCTTGCAGGCTTTTTCATTGTTACTCTCTTCAAAGAATGTTTTTCCAGCCCTAAGTCTTTGCAGAATTTTTTTTCATTGCTCTACTTGCTCCGAATAAGTTTTTTTCTAGCCCTAACCAGGTGCTAACTATCTTCCCAGCTCTTACTGGCTTGCAGGCTCTTTCATTGTTACTCTCTCCGAAGAAGGTTTTTCCAGCCCTAAGTCTTTGCAGGGTTTTTTTCATTGCTCTACTTGCTCCGAATAAGTTTTTTCTAGCCCTAACTAGGTGCTAACGATCTTCCCAGCTCTTACTGGCTTGCAGGCTCTTTCATTGTTACTCTCTCAGAAGAAGGTTTTTTTAAGTCCTAACCAGGGGATAAAATAATGTGCTGAAGCTGACCAGACTAAGGACGCTAGCCAGATGAATACCTGGTAGGCAGATTGTTTTCCCCTATTTTCCTCCCCAAAAACTAAGGTGCGTCTTATACTCCGAAAAATACGGTATTTTATCCCCTGGTTAGGGCTGAAAATAATCTTCTTCGGAGGGAGCACCTCGTTAGGGTTGGGGAAAAAAGCTTCAAAAAAGCTACATTCGGAGTATAAGACGCACCCAAATTTTCAGCCTCTTTTAGGGGGAAAAAGGTGCATCTTATACTCTGAAAAATACGGTAATTTAATATTTATTTATTTATTTATTTATTGGTTGCATTTGTATGCCGCCCACTCCACAGAGACTCTACAAAAATGCAAAAAGCCAAACACTGCAGCTTGCCAAAGTGTGGGGATTAAGTTGTCTGAACATCTCCAATGACCTTCCCTTTTGTTTTTCAGAATGAAGGATCTGAGAGTGCAAACCTTCAGTGTCCATTTCGGTTTTAAAAATAAGTTTTTAGCCAGTGACGTTGTGTATGCCACGGCGGCGTTAATGGAGAACATGGAAAAGGAGGAGAGCCAAACTGATAATTTTATCAAGGCTTTGGATAGTCTTTCCAGGTAAGTCTGGATTCTTTTTTTTACTTTTCTTTTCTTTTTTTTCTTTTTTTTTCTTTTCTTTTTTTCTTTTCTTTTCTTTTTTTTTCTTTTTTTTCTTTTCTTTTTTTTGGTAATGAGTTTTTATTTTATTTTACAGCATACAAAAATTCCAATTTCAATTGAACAAGGTGTTGTCTGGCTACAGACCATTTTAGGAAATAATAATTGCAGTGTTTACAACAATATTCATTACATTAATATCAATTATATGAATATTAATAACAGTAATAATCATACTCCGGATCAAAGAGCATCCGGAGACTGCAATTGGTACAGAATGCAGCTGCGCGAGCTGTGGTGGGTGTGCCGAGATACACCCACGTAACACCTATCCTCCGCCAGCTGCATTGGTTGCCTATTAGTCTCCGGTCGCAATTTAAGGTGTTGGTTTTGACCTTTAAAGCCCTTCATGGCTCAGGACCAGGCTACCTTCGGGACCGCATCCTACCACACACCTCCCTACGACCAGTTAGGTCCCACAGAGTGGGCCTCCTCCGGGTCCCATCGGCCAAACTGTCGGTTGGCGGGTCCACGGGGGAGAGCCTTCTCTGTGGGAGCCCCGTCCCTCTGGAACCAACTCCCACCAGAGATCCGGACTATCCCCACTCTACTGGCCTTCCGTAAAGCCGTAAAAACATGGCTCTTCCCGCAGGCGGGGTGAAAAAGAAGATCAGATTCCCCCATGAATGAATGTTTTTTAAAATAATGTTCTGTTTTTAAACTATTATGTTTTTTTGCATTGTTCTTACCCATGTTGTACGCCGCCCTGAGTCCCATGGGATTGGGCAGCTTATAAGTGTTAATTTAACACTTATTAAATTAAATTAAATTAAATTAAATACTATTTGTTTAACCAAGCTAACGTATCTTCCTTATATCCTTGTGGATATATGTGGTGATGGGTGTCCCTAGATACACTCATGTGACACCCATCCTTCGCGAACTGCGCTGGCTGCCTATAGGTCTCCGAGCGCAATTCAAGGTGTTGGTGATTACCTTTAAAGCCCTACATGGCTTAGGACCAGTTTACCTCCGAGACCGCCTTCTCCAACATACCTCTCTAAGACCGATTAGAGCCCACAGAGTTGGTCTGCTGGTGGTCCCGTCGGCCAAACAATGTCGGCTGGCGGGCCCACGAACGAGGGCCTTCTTTGTGGCGGCACCGGCTCTCTGGAATACACTACCCCCTGAGATCCACATTATTCCCACCTTGCCAGCCTTCAGAAAAGCAGTAAAAACATGGCTTTGTCGACAGGCCTGGGGCCAATGATTTTAATACACCGATCATTCTTGGCCCTATGAATGATTTATTGTATGGGTTTTAAAATTGTGGTTTTTAAATGTTTTAATATCTATTGTTTTTAATGCTTTTTATATTTGTTGTTGCATGTGAATTTTTACTGTTGTGAGCCGCCCAGAGTCTCTGTGGAGTGGGCGGCATACAAATGCAACTAAGAAATAAATAAATATCACGAATCCTTCCATATATTTCCCTGTTTCTAGCTCCTGTTTTTGTCAGCTAGCCATTGATAAAATAAGTCCCAAGTTCAAAAAATATCCCGTTTCTTTCTTTGATTGTAAGTGTTAGCTTACTCAAGCCTGGATTCTTGAAGTTCACAGATCTTCAAGTTGCCACTGAAGGAAAGGGCAAAAAGCACCTTCCTCTAAAACTGTAGCCTTTATAGAAAATTATTATTTGCAGACATTTGCTAATGCATGAGAAGGAACGGAAACAACTTAGCTGGTAAAATCTTCAAAACCTGCTTGCTCAGAGTGGAACAAGGCAATTGTGTGCACAGGAAACTTGAGGTTCACAAGAACAAGGAACAGATCATCATGCTAAAATATATATATAAGTTTTGCAGACAGGCCAAAGGCAATGGTTTGAGAAAAGAGGAACTTGGGGAGGGGTCGTGTATTAATTACTGCATGGCATATTGTGCTACTTGTTAACTGGGAATTAGGGGCAAATGTGCGGATTATTGCTAGACATTGCAAAATGTGAGCTAAGCAAAATTAACAAACTTTGATAAGGTCATGGGATGATCTAAGAGAGAGACTGGTTTAACAAGTGCAGTGGTTCACTTAACAACTGTGGCGAGGAAGGTCGTAAAATGGGTCAAAACTCTCTTCACCAATGTCTCACTTAGCGACATAAATTTTGGGCTCAATTGTGGTCGTAATTGCTGGTTTCTGATAATGATGCCTTTTATCGAATATTGGAAATTCTTTTACTCTGCTTCAAATCACCGTCCCTGTATTATTCTCTGCTGAACAATGATAGGAGTTCTGCAAAATTTCGGATGTTTTCTTCCTAATTGCTCCAGAAGTGTTGGGTTTGAACCTCATATTGTAGATACTGTCCAGTTAACAAACTACCAATGGTGGCCGCTGATGAGCCTTTGCGCTAAGGGGATAGTAAGGAAACATTTCCTAAGAATCTTATGAATGACTTTCCTTCTGGGTAAAATCAGTGTCTTCGTTTTGCTTCTCCTTCCAGGGGTAATCTTGACCAGTTGCTTCAAGGACTGCAGCTGGCCAAAAAGCAGCTGTGCGCCATCCAGCAGACGGTGGCCAGCTGCATCTGCACCAACCTTGTCATCAACCAGGGACCGTTCCTGTACTGCTACCTCATGGAGGTGAACATCGTCTTGCACTCACTCCTTTCTCCTTTCCATTCTATCCTATATTCATTCATTCTCTCCCTCCCTCCCTCCCTCCCTCCCTCCCTCCCTCCCTCCCTCCCTCCCTCTCTCTCTCTCTCTCTCTCTCTCTCTCTCTCTCTCTCTCTCTCTCTCTCTCTCTATCTATCTATATATATATTCTATCTACTGTATCTATATATATCATCTATCTATCTACTGTGTCTGTCTAGCTATCTATCTACTGTATTATCTGTCTGTCTATCATCTACCTACCTATCTATCATTATCTATCTACCTACCTATCTACCATCATCTGGCTGGCTGGCTGTCCATCTATCTATCTATCTATCTATCTATCTATCTATCTATCTATCTATCTATCTATCTATCTATCTATCTATCTATCTATCTATCTATCTACTGTGTCTGTCTAGCTATCTATACTGTATTATGTCTGTCTGTCTATCTATCTATCTTATCTATCATCATCATCTACCTACCTACCATCATCTATCTATCTATCTACTGTCCGTCCATCCATCTATCCATCCATCCATCCATCCATCCATCCATCCATCCATCCATCCATCCATCCATCCATCCATCTATCTATCTATCTATCTATCTATCTATCTATCTATCTATCTATCTATCCATCCAGCCATCCAACTATCATCTATTTATCTATCATCTATCTATCTATCTACCTACCTATCCAGCCATCCATTTACCTAGTTACAAATATTTCTTTTTCAGGGTACCCCAGATGTGAAATTATTCTCCAGGCCAATATCCTTATGTCTGCTCACCAAGTGCCTGCTTAAATCCTTTGTTTCTTCTGTAAGTAAGCTATTAATTTACAATATGGCATCCGCCATTAGGAACTTTATTTTGAAGCATGATATTTAAGCCACCTTAACCAAAAATATCCTGAACAATGCCCAAACTAGATAAGACTCACACACCATAAAGTTTGCTTTAAAAAAAGAGAGAAGCATCAATTCTTCTCTTATCGCGCACGCACATACACACACACAAAATGTTTTGTAAAGAGGAAGTTTCCTTGAGATTGCATAAGGATTGGGTAAAAAACTAAAAACTACAGACTTCCTACCTTGATGTCATTTCTGTAACCCACCCCACGAATGCCTTTTTAAAAAATAAAAATAAAATATACACATTAACTGTTTTAACATCCTGCCTGGTTTGGCCCTAAATTAAATTATTCACCGCTTTAAAATAAGCATGAAAAGCAATGAAATAAGAAGAAAAATGCAGGATGGCTTTTTAGTTCTAAATATTACATCTTAGATAGCATTGGATTTTCAAGTGAAGTAACTTTGCAAATCTAAAGTATCTTGCAAAAAATGTAGCAAAGTATGTTCAGAGGGGGGGGAATGATGACGTGATGATGTCATGACATGCAAATAACATGAATCAAATGTCACGATTTCTGTATGTTTGCCTCATTTGTGCTGTTGTCATTTTGCTGCTGTTGTCACAGTTGTTACAAATACCAGTTAGTATACCTGGATATGGGTAGTCCTCAACATATGGAAATTCAGTCCAAAACTTACGTTGCTAAGTGAGAAATTTGTTAAGTGAGTTTTGTCCTACTTTTATGATTTTTATTTCCACAGTTAAGTTAGTAACATGGTTGTTAAGTGAATTTGGCTTCCCCATCGACTTGGCTTGTCAGAAGGTCGCAAAAGGGGGGGTCATGTGACCCCCCGGACACTGCAACCGTCATAAACAGGAACCGGTTGTCAAATCATCTGAATGTAAATCACATGGCCATGGGGATGCTGCAACGGTCATAAGTGTGAAAAACAGTCATAAGCCACTTTGTCCAGTGCTGTTGTAACTTCAGACGGTCACTAAATGAATTGTTGTAAGTTGAGGACTACCTATACCCGTGAACTTATGGCACGCGTGCCCAAAGTGGCACGCGGAGCCATGTTGCCTGGCACGTGCAGCGTTGCCCATTCCTCTTCCGGGTTTTCAGTGCACGCATGCGCACCGGCCAGCTAGTCGTCCGGTTACTGATGCACATGCGCGCACAACGATCAGCTGGCCTTCACACTTCCAGAAACCGGAAGATCAGCCGGCCAGCTGATTGTTGCGCAAGCATGCGTGCCAGTAACCGGACGACTAGCTGGCCAGTGCGCATGTGTGCCCCATGACATCCACCCACTTGCCATCCAGGAGCACTGCTGCCAGTCGCTCCCCTGCGCCTGCCCACCCGCCTTGTCATCGCCACTGGATGGTTGGCAGCTCTGCTCCTTTTCCTCTGATGGGTTCCAATGTGCCCTCTCGCCCCTTGCAGCCAGCAGGAGAAGCCTCTGGCGGGGAGGCGAGCTCCCCCCAGGAGGACCGGAGGAGAGCGCCGTAAGCAGTAAGAGGCGCGCCTGCCGGGAAGCGATCATGCTCCCTTGTGGCGGAAAAGGGTTGCACCAACCCTTGCCGGCGCGAACGGCCATGCTGGACGCTGCCCGGAGCGCAAGGCTGGCAAGAGGAGGAGCAGCGGCCAACCGTTCGCGCTGGCAAAGTTTGGTGCAGGAGGCTTTCCAAGCCCAAAACAGGCCTGGGGGGGGCATGCGCAGGTGGCGCATGTGCGGGGATGCGCGCATGCGCGGGAGAGTGGACGGGGCATGCGTGCATGCGCAGGTGGGCTGCGCATTGCATCGCGGGTGCTTGCACGTGTGCGCGCTATCGCCTGCATACACAGACACTTTTGGCACGCAACCAGAACAAGGTTCGCCATCACTGACCTATATCATTCTCCATCCATCTGTTATAATCTGGTGCTAATTTTACTTGGATAAGTATTGCGGGTGGCATCTTAAAAGCATTTTAATCTTGTTCCAAACTATTTTTATGATTGCGAGGTATGTCAATCTCCATTTTAAAAGCAAGAGAGATTTTTTTAAAAAAATCTCAAACTTCACAGTGCAACCAAGCAATCGACGGCAATCAGTGGAAGCGAAGTCTGTTTAGGATGCTTAACAGTCCCATCTCTCTCCAGCATTTTCTTCTGTCTGTAATCTTCCTCAGATAGCTTTAATCCTCAAATTTGTCCTTCGTCTGCACTTCAAACAAAACCAGCACCCCAAACCCAGGACGTTGGTCTTAGGATTCCGCCTTTGAGCTTCGTCTAATCCTTTTAGACTTTAAACCCCTTTTCTGATTTTTTATTTGTTTATTTATTTTAGACCAGAAACAAGCGCTGCAAACTGCTGCCCATGGTTATGGCGGCCCCCATGAATCTGGAGCAAGGGACGGTGATCATGGTTGGGACCCCACCTCACACAGAAAGCTCCGACAAAAAAAAGTAAGGGCTTTGTCTGATGATTCCTAACCTACAGCAGGGTCTCTTTGATCTCAAATCCTTTGAGTGTGGCGAAGATAGGCCTGCTAAGAGCAACTGTTTTCAGGGACAGAATGGAACTTCTGGAATGTTACGGGATCTAGCATGGAGAGAGCATTAATAAGTGGCGAGCGAGATCAGAATCGTAGGACGTGTAGTTTGCAAGTATCTTACCAAGGTGTGTTTTTCTCTCTCTTTCTAGCTTTTTTGGGAGAGCGTTTGAAAAAGCTGCCGAAAACACCAATTCTCGGACTTTACACAACCACTTCGACATGTCTAGTGAGTAAAATTCATTGGAGCTTTAAATTCTGAATTGATTCTTAAGAACATGCAAAAAGGATCTTGAGACTCTGGAAAGAGTGCAGAGAAGAGCAACAAAGATGATTAGGGGACTGGAGGGCTAAAACCTATGAAGAACGGTTGCAGGAACTGGGTATGTCTAGTTTAATGAAAAGAAGGACTAGGGGAGACATGATAGCAGTGCTCCAATATCTCATGGGCTGCCACAAAGAAGAGGGAGTCAAGCTATTCTCCAAAGCACCTGAGGGCAGGACAAGAAGCAATGGGTGGAAACTAAACAAGGAGAGAAGCAACTTAGAACTAAGGAGACCTGTTACCTCCTGACAGTGAGAACAATTAATCAGTGGAACAGCTTGCCCCCAGAAGTTGTGAATGCTCCAGCACTGAAAGTTTTTAAGAAGATGTTGGATAACCATTTGTCTGAAGTGGTGTAGGGTTTCCTGCCTGAGCAGGGGGTTGGATTAGAAGACCTCCAAGGTCCCTTCCACCTCTGTTATTCTATTCTATTCTATTCTATTCTAACATAGAATGATACGTTTTTTTCAAAATAGTCGTCTTTTTAAGGATAACATCCAAGTTTCTCTCCCACCACAGATGTTTAAATAGTTCAGTTTCTTTTTGTACTGAAAGCTTTCATGCTCACCTACATATGTATGCAGGTAATCCTCAACTTACAACCACAACTGAGCACACCATTTCTGTTGCTAAGTGAAACATTTGTTAAGTGAAACACTTTTTGCCCCATTTTACGACCTTTCTCGCCACCGTTGTTACGTGAATCACTGCAGTAGATAAGTTACTAACCCGGTTGTTAAGTGAATCCGGCTTCCCAGTTGACTTTTGCTTGTTAGAAGGTCACAAAAGGGGATCACATGACCCCAGGACACTGCAACCGTCGTAAATCTGAGTCAGCTGCCAAGCATCTGAATTTTTTTTCACATGACCATGGGGATGCTGCAACAGTTGTAAGTGTGGAAAATGGTCATAAGTCACTTTTTTTCAGTGCCGTTGTAACGTTGAATGGTCACTAAGTGAATGGTTATAAATTGAGGACTACCTATATACCGGTATCACTTGGAGACCAGAAGACCATCAATTGCTTAGTTGCAGGCATTGAAAACAGTGCAGTATTTACCACACAAAATGAATTTGCATAAGCTGCTTTAAATTCTGAATGGGTTCTTGAGCATATAAAATGTTCTTCCTGCGCCAACTCAGGAACCTCAAACTGCCCAAGGAGCTGCTGATTCAGTTCTACAGAGGAATTACTGAGTCTGTCATCTGCACCTCTATAACTGTCTGGTTCGGTTTTGCAACCCAACAAGACAGACACAGACTTCAGAGGATAATCAGAACTGCAGAAAAAAAAACAATTACTGCCAACCTGCCTTCCATTGAGGACCTGTACACTGCACGAGTCAAAAAGTGGGCTGTGAAAATATCTAGAGACCCCTCGCACCCTGGACATAAATTGTTTCATCTTCTACCCACAAAACGACGCTATAGGGCACTGCACACTAGAACAACTAGACACAAGAACAGTTTTTTCCTCGCATGCCATCACTCTTAACAACTAATTCCCACAACACTGTCAAATAATTTACTAAGACTGTATTACTATTCTTCTTCTCCTCATCCTTCCTAGTACCTATCTCTTCCCACTTATGACTATAACCATGTTGCTTGTATCTTTCAATTATATTGTTTTTATTTGTTTTTCTAGTACGATTTGATAGCTTATTAGTAACCTTGACTATCACTAAGTGTTGTATCTTATGATTCTTGATTAATGTATTTTATTTTTCTTTATGTACACTGAGAGCATATGCACCAAAGACAATTTCCTTGTGTGTCCAATCATACTTGGCCAATAAAGAATTCTATTCTATTCTATTCTATTCTATTCTATTCTATTCTATTCTATTCTATTCTATTCTATTCTATTCTATTCTATAAGGATATTAGGCTGTTGATTATTAGAGATCTGAAGTTTGTATTATAATGTCTATGGAGATTTTCAGTCATCCAAGTCACGTTTGTCCCAAAAAGGTGCTTTTTTCCCCCAAAAGGCAAATAAACTTTGTTTTTCCTGGAAGACGTTTCGCTTCTCATCCAAGAAGGTTCTTCAGTTCTGACTGAATGGTGGAGGATATAATATAAGTCCTTCCATCCTCCACCGTTCAGCCAGAACTGAAGAAACCTCTTGGATGTGAAGCGAAACGTCTTCCAGGAAATCCAAAGTCCACTTGCCTTTTTTAAAAAGCATCTTTGGGACATCCTTCAGAAGGTGCACTCAGGATAACGAATTATCCCTCTGACACTTATTTCCTTTATTATTTTAGTAATCGAATTGAAAATGGAAGACAGGAGCAAATTTCTCGATGCCCTTATTGCTCTTTTATCCTAATGGTAAGCTGTTGAAGAATGTTGGCTGTTTCTCTCCCACTACGGGAAAATTTTTAGAGCCACTTACCATGTGGCTATATTTGGAAAGGTGTTCTCTCCTTGGTAGAAGGGAACTGAGGCCTTGCCATCCGTGCGTTTTATTTTGTACATATGAATCTGTAAATACCTTGCGTCTACCAAAACCTTGTCTAGATTTTATGCAAGCCTGTTTTAAAACACTTTTAAGAGTTTTAGTGTAACCAATGCCAGTTTGTGCTTGGGAAAATGTAATCAAATAAATTTTTAAATTTTATATCTTGTTTGACATAGGACCCTTTCTTATTTAAAGTGCATTAACATCATATCATTATCAATACATTAAAAATACCGTGTTTCCCCAAAAATAAGACCCTGTCTTATTTTTTTAAAACGCTGAAATAAATGCCTTATTGCCATGCACTCAAAAGCCCGATTGGGCTTATTATCAGGGGATGTCTTATTTTGGGGAAAACAGAGTATCTATCTATCTATCTATCTATCTATCTATCTATCTATCTATCTATCTATCTATCTATCTATCTATCTATCTATCTATCTATCTATCTATCATCTATCTATTTATCATCTATCTATCATCTATCTATCTACCGTGTTTCCCCGAAAATAAGACCCTGTCTTATATTTTTTTGAAATAAGCCTTTATTAAGCAATAAGCCTTATTGCCATGCACTCAAAAGCCCGATTGGGCTTATTATCGGGGATGTCTTATTTTGGGGGAAAAGGAGTATCTATCTATCTATCTATCATCTATCTATCTATCTATCTATCTACTGTGTTTCCCCGAAAATAAGACCCTGTCTTATATTTTTTTGAACCTTGAAATAAGCGCTTGGCCTTATTGCCATGCACTCAAAAGCCCGATTGGGCTTATTATCAGGGGATGTCTTATTTTGGGGGAAACAGGGTAATTACATGGGGAAAGTTTTTTTTTTATGTGGCTTCTGCATGTATTGGTATTAGTTGAAAAACATGATAAAACGTTAAAAATTTTGTTACTCAGTTGTGCTAGGTTCGCATGTTTTTATTATTTATCTGTAACTCAGCATTCCCTTGCTTGTAAATCGTGGTTTTCAGCCAAATTTATTGCATGGACTCAGCTAGTTGGGTTATATTGAAAAAACCCACAGCTTTCATGAGTGCAAACCATTTTCATGAGCGTTTGAATCAACTGAATTGGCTTATTACTATTCTTATAACTTCCTCTTTTGCAGTTTAAGGCTCTAGCTAGATTTGAAGCGATAAAAAGACCTTTTTCACGGAAACAGTGGCTGGATTTGCCCCACATGCCGAGTTCCAAACTAGGGCACTTGTTTGGTCTAGTATGGAGCTCTCCAGAACTTGGCAACCTTAAGACTTGTGAACTTCAACTCCCAGAATTCCTCAGCCAGCCATGCCAAGTTGCCAAATTTGGAGACCCCTGGTTTATATAATATAGCTGATGACCTGGTGTTGCTCGGGTATTTATTCATCCCAATCTTGTATTAGACAGGAAAAGGAACGAATTATATCTACTGTATAGTGTCAAATCAAAGCAATTTTATTTACAAGGTTTTAAAAATATAAGGACCTTGTTCAAGTCCCAGCTACAAACCTGTGGTCCAGTTGGGGGATTTAGAAGCGCCACACACACACACACACCTGCCTCTGCCACCCTCCGTTTTATCATTTCCTCAAACTGGGCCCGGGCTCCTTAGGGCCCCAACAGGAAGCAGTTGCTGGATCTAAGCAGCCACCACGAGAAAGAGTTGGCAAAACAGCTCAGTTCAAATTGGATTTGACCGAGAAGGAGGCTCAGCAGAAGCACCTCACTGAGGACTACAAGCATAGGCTTTCCAAGCAGAGGGAAGACCTGCGGGAGTGCAAGGCCAGGTACCGGCGCCTGGAGGCTCAGCGGGCTGAGATGGTCGGCCAGTTCCAGGCCAGGATGCAGTCCCACTGGAAAGAGGCCCTCCGGCTCTTCGCCACCAGCGGCGCTTCCCTCCAGCCTTCGCCCAAAGCCTCACACCAGAAGGCCGAAGCAGACCCTAAGTCGGAATTTCTGCCCCCCTCCGACCCATACAAAAAGACCCCGAAGGGGGAGACTGCAGCAACATAAGTGTTCATTGCACATATCCGGCCTAGGGGCCGTAGGTTTAGGACCCCTGATTTAGTGCAATATAAAAAATGCAAATAATTTTTCTGCGGACCACCAAAATTTTCTCACGGACCACCAGTTGGTGACCGCTGTTCTAGGGATCTCAAAGACAAGGATGACTAAAAACAGATATTTCAGGACCTTGGACAGAGCTCAGAGACTCAATTCAACAAGTGAAGCTCCTTTCTCCCAGAAGAGTAATTTCTCCTGACTACCCCTTTCCAGCCAATGTTCCCTGTAACATCAGATAATGGTGCGCGGCAGTTAGAAACTGCCGTGCTGCGTTCTCTTTTCATGTGCGCGGCCGCGCAGCCTCTACCATTAGAAAATGGCACGCGGAAGTTAGAAACTTCTGCCCAGCATGCTCTCGTTACGTGTGCGGCCGCACAGCTTAGAGGGAATAGTGTTTCCAGCCCCATCTTTTTTGTAACTTTTGCTTCACCTTTATTACTTGTTAAGTAACACAAGGTGGCGAACATACCTGATACTCTTCCGTCCTGTTTTCCCCACAAGAACAAACCTGTGAGGTGGGTTCATGGGTTGGGTTCCACTTACCTTCCCTACTGGTTCTCATCACAACACCACGTCGCGCAAAACATCTGGAATTGACCCTCTGTACATGCGCAGAAGCCTTTGCGCATGCGCAGAGGGTTTCTTTGCAAGCCGCAGAGACCGGGGAACAGGTTCGGGAGCATGGACCACCGGTCATCGCTGCCAATTCGGCGAGCGGCGGTAAATTTCCGCTACTGGTTCTAAATAATCGGTGTAAACCGGCAGCAACCCACCACTGGGTGGGTTGGGCTGAGAGAGTGATTGGCTCAAAAGCCTAAGGGGGGGATTAGAACTCACTGTGTCCTGGTGATTAGTCCAAAATCACCTAGCTGGCTTTCATATTTAAGGCAGGACTAGAACCCACCATCTCCTGGTGATTAGCCCAAAGTCACCCACATGTCTTTCTTGTCTAAGGTAGGACTAGAACACACGGTCTCCTGGTGATTGGCCCAAAGTCACCCAGCTGTCTTTCATGCCTAAGCTGGGACTAGAACTCACCATCTCCTGGTTTCTAGGCCAGCACTCTAACCACCAAACTAACTTTCTTACATATCCATTCGAAAAAGGAACTTTCATTGGTCACACATATTACGGGTATAAATCTTTTTGGTAACTTTGCTCACACTCCTCCTCTTTCTCTTTACCACAGTTAATGCAATAACCTGTTGCTTTTATTTATTTCTGTTTATTTTCTTGTAATACGCTGCTCCAGATACATTTTGGTTCCTCGTTTATTTCATACCAGATAAAGTGGCAAGAGGAGCAGTTGTTGCTACAACAAATCCTCAACTCGACCCCTGTTCTTGTTCCTTTTTTATTTTAAAAAATTTCTCCAGGCAAGAATACTTTGTAGAACGTCAACGATTCGTCCTTACTACCCCCTAGACACTTAGCAGATGCACTGTGGGCCAATTATGAAGGATTGCTGGCTCTTTTTTTTCCTATCGAAGCTAAATAATCAGGCTTGAGCTTTCTTTTGTAATTATGACCCTCTTGTTTACAGCCGCTTTATAGATAGTAAGATCTTCCAGCTCAAATGCCATGACTTGCAACAGGAATCAATACCTTTTTACTTGTGGAAATTTAGTCCTGTTCTGCAGAATTCCCTTTGTAGTAAATAACAGGTCTCTGTAGTACGTGTGGAATTTTACAGACTATAAAGGAAGGAAGAAGTCCCTCTCTTCTGGGTGTTCAAATTTTTTTAGTATTAGTTTAACGAAATGTAAATGCAAAATGCAAAAGAAAATAATGGGGAAATAAGGGAAGAAAAGGGGAAGAGAAAAGTGTAGGGCAAAGAAGAAGAAAAGAAAGAAAAGCGTTGACTTCCAACCGCCTTTGGTGCATTAGAATAAGAGAATAGCATCAAACCTCAACTTTTTTTTGCTTTTATATAATAATGCAAACTAGCCATTTCTATAACAAGAAACCTACGTTGCTAAGTGAGAGATTTGTTGGGTGAATTTTGCCCCATTTTTACGACTTTTCTCGCCACCTCTGTGAAGTGAATCCCTGCAGTTGTTAAATTAGTAACATGGTCGTAATGTGAATCTGGCTTCCCCGTTGCCTTTGCTTGTCAGAAGGTCGCCAAAGGGGATCGCGTGACCCCAGGACACCGCAACCGTCATAAATATGAGTCAGTTGCCAAGCATCTGAATGTAAATCACGTGACCCTGGGTGTGTGTGTGCTGCAATGGTCGTAAATGTGAAAAATGATCATAAGTCACTTTTTTCAGTGCCGTTGTAGCTTCGAACGGTCGCTAAGCGAGGACTACCTGCAAAAATTTTATAAGAGGTACTGCCTCTTTTCCTCTGCCTTTTATTTTAAAATCTGTGTTAAGTTTTAGGCTTACAGTATAGCTGAATTATAGCAGTGCAAGTCAGAAAATACACCAGGAGAAACCACATAAAAGGATTCACGGCAGTCTATACTTACGTGGCTGAAAGCTGACCACAGCAGTTATGAAAACCTTAAAGCTGGGATAAGATGACAATACAGAAGAGAAATTTTCTCGGCGGACTGAAATCCCAGATATGCAGAGAGGTAGAGACTGTTCTGCCCCAGCTAGGAACGTAGCAAACACACAGTTTGTTCGAACTTAGTTTAATCAATAACCAACTACTAATAACTGGCTTAGCAGTGGATACACACACACAAACCTAAAAGCAGTCTTTTTTGGAAACAACCAGCTGCTAATTAATTGTCATTAACAGCCGGCATAAGTTCAGAAAGTCTTAAATCATATAATATCTATTAGTTCTTGATATCTCACAAAGTTTCAAAGGCATGGCAAAATGCTTAGAAGTCATCCTCAATAAGCAAGCCGAAGCAGATAAACAGAGCAGAGATTTTCCAGACACGAATCTCAAACGTTGTTTCCTGCAGAGATTCAGCTGCCTCTGCTTTTCTTAAGTAGACTAGGGGAGTGGCCAATTAGCCCCAAGTCTTACTCCCGAGGAGACCTCCTCCGGAGTAACCATTCCTGCCTTTTGGCAACTCTGCCTGCCCGTGCATTAAGAAGAGGAGGAGCCTCTTCTCCCTCATCACTGCTATGAGGTGCTGGAGGTTCCGAAGGCCCTGGCTGAACCTCTGCCTCTGGCACCGAGTCCTCGCCAGCCTCCTCACTGTCCGACTCAGGTGCCATCTGCACAGGCCGCTGGCGCAACACCAAGTCGGTCTCTCGCACTGGATCCGCTATCACCTGCACGGGCTGCTGGCGGGCCACAACAGAGACAGATTTATGGCACGAAGCAACATATCTAAGCTGATAATTCATTGTGAGTCTATTCCCAAAACTTTGCAAATGAACTGAAATTTACACTTGTACTGCCTATCTGCCTGCACGCAACAAATCTGAATGAAATATTTTAGGATTGTGGTTGGTTGCTTTTGGGGCTGGCCCATTCTGATAGGCATTGATTGATTCTAATATAAGAGAATTTTTGTAGGTCAGGGTCAAAATGAGGGGTTCCTGCAGTGGTGGGTCGCTGCTGGTTCGGACCGGTTCGCCCGTACTGGTGGCGGAAATTTGCACCCGCTCGCCGAACCAGCAGCAATGGCCGGCTGTCCATGCCCCTGAACCGGTCCTCCGGTCGCCGCAGCTAGCAAAGAGCCGTCTGCGCTTGCGCTGAGGCTTCTGCGCATGTGCAGAGGGTCATTTGCGCGATGTGACGGGTAGGTGACCCTACCGGTTCGCAAAACGCGCCCGTCCGTCACAATGCAAACTGGTAGGGAAGGTAAGTGGAACCCACCCCTGGGTTCCTGGTACTCTCTGAGCTTGGTGGTTTTCTTGCAGACGTTTCATTATCCAGCTAGGTAACATCATCAATGTTAGAAGGCAGTGGGGTTTGCAGAGTGAAGGCAGAGGAAGAGAAGAAGGGCAGCTGTGGGATCCTCGGATCCTCTCCAAGCGTGGTTGTTTTTTCCCCAGATGTTTCATTACCCAACTAGGTAACATCATCAGTGCTAGAAGAGAGTGGGATGTGTGGAGAGGAGGAGGACTTTGGGGTCCTTGCTGCTCTGAGCTTGGTTGTCTTCTTGCAGACATTTCATAACCCAACTAAGTACCGTCAACCAGAAGGGATTGGGGTGTGCAGAGAGGAGGAGGAGGAGGACTGAGGGGTCCTTGGTGCTCTCTGAGCTTGGTTGTCTTCTGGCAGACGTTTCATTACCCAGCTAGGTAACATTATCAGTACTAGAAGGGGGTGGGGTTTGCTCTCTGTTGCTATACAAGGAGCTTGCCCTGTGAGCGTTGGTGGGAGTTTTCCTGGTGCTTCCTTAATTAGGCTGTTTACTGTCTGAGTTAGTAGTTCCTTAATTGGGGTATTGTTGGATTCTTTTGCATTAAACGTTCGGATTTTTATTTTTTAAAACCCCTTTCTTTGGCTGCCTTTCAAAATACCCTTCCGTCTAGCGAAATGAAACCGGGGTACCAGGGTGGGGCCTCCGAAGCCCAGTGCTAACATAAAAACTTACCAGACGTTCTAAGAAATACACATTTTGCCAAGAGGAAACATTAAGAAAGCGTTAAGTGCACCAAGAACAATGTAAATCTGGGAGGGTGGGAGAACCTTTTCCTTAATTGGAATCAGAAGGCTAGTCACTTGTGAGCATTTTGGCTCCCTAATTACCGTTTGCAATTTGGCACAGCCGAAGAAGTGAGGCAAAGATTAAGGGTGAAGAATGCTGAGGGTTTTTGTATTTTTTTTTTTAGACAGGATTGAGGGGCAGGGTGGGAGAGGCAGAAGCAAGGAACTTGTCCATTCTGCCTTGCCATTCATTGGCCATGCAAAGAACTTCAATACCGTATTTTTCTGAGTATAAGACGCACCGGAGTATAAGACGCACCTTAGTTTTTGGGGAAACTAGGGGGGGGGGAAATCTACCTACCAGGTATTCATCTGGCTAGCGTCCTTAGTCTGCTCAGCTTCAGCACATTATTTTATCCCCTGGTTAGGGCTGAAAAAACCTTATTTGGAGGGAGTAGCAATGAAAACAAGCCTGCAAAGACTTAGGGCTGGAAAAACACTTCTTCGGAGGGAGTAGGGTTGAAAAAATCCTGCAAGCTTGGAAGATCGTTAGCACCTCGTTAGTGCTGAAAAAACCTTTTCCGGAGGGAATAGCAATTAAAACAAGCCCGGGAAAGAGCCGGGAAGATCATTAGTACCTCGTTAGGGCTGGGGGAAAAAGCTTCGAAAAAGCTACATTCGAAGTATAAGACGCACCCAAATTTTCAGCCTCTTTTAGGGGGGAAAAGTTGCATCTTATACTCTGAAAAAATACGGTAATATCTAAGGAGTTTGCCTTATTAAAATCCTTAATTCTTAAACGCTCCCCTTTTTCCTGCGTTAACTTTCCCAAGTTGCAGGGAAGTTCTTTGGGGGAGAAGTGATTGGAGACCACAGGATGGAGGATTCTGTTATGGTCTCCATTTCTTTGGGAGGTTTTGTTGGATTGGGTTGAGTGCTGACAATGACAAGGCCAGAATTATTATTTATTTATTTATTAGTGACATTTATATACCGCCTCACAGTGCAAGCACTCTCTAAGCGGCTTACACCAGTAAGCAATGTATATATTTACATTGCCCCCAACAATCTGGGTCCTCATTTTACCTACCTCGGAAGGATGGAAGGCTGAGTCAACCTTGAGCCGGTGAGATTTGAACCGCTGACCTGCCGATCATATTCAGCTAATGTGGCCTGCAGTACCCGCCTCTAACCGCTGCGCCACCTCGGCTCATTATTAAATTAGTTAATTAAATTAAACCTTAGAATTAAAGGTATGAGAAAAAAGTCAAAAGTAGACACCCATATATATATTTGTTTCTCTCCTCCAACTGGTTAAGGCACCTAGCTAGAAGCCAGGAGATGGTGAATTGTAGTCCCACCTTAAGCAAATTGTTGAGGGCAATATGCTGACTCTGTAAACTGCTTAGAGAGGGCTGTAAAGCGGTATATAAGTCCAAGTGCTATTGCTATGAAATTTTGATGGGGTGACTTTGGCAGAATTATTACGAGATAGTGAGTTCTAGTCCTGCGTTAGGCATGAAAGCCAGCTGGGTGATTAGGTCAATCATCAGGAGAAGGTGAGTTCTAGTCGGACCTTAGGTATGAAAACTAACTGGGTGACTTTGGGCCAGTCACTCTCTTTCAACTCATCGCACCTCACAGGGCTGTTGTGGGGAAAATAGGAAGAGGAAAGAGTATTAGATATGTTCACTTCCTTGAATTATGCATACAAATAATAAAATGATATATACATAAACAAACCCAGGATTTTTTCCCCCTCTCTGATACCTTTTAATGCTTTAAACAGGAATTTCCAAAATAGATAATGACACTTTACGGAATAAATGATAATGCTGTTTCACACAATATGCTAAGCCTTACATCTTCATTTGGTTGGATTCAGAGCCGAGGTGGCGCAGCGGTTAGAGGCAGTACTGCAGGCCACTTTATCTGACTGTGATCCGCAGGTCAGCGGTTCAAATCTCACCGGCTCAAGGTTGACTCAGCCTTCCATCCTTCCGAGGTAGGTAAAATGAGGACCCAGATTGTTGGGGGTAATATAAATATACATTGCTTACTGGTGTAAACCGCTTAGAGAGTGCTTGCACTGTGAGGCGGTATATAAGTCTCACCAATAATAAAACGTTGCGCTTTAAGTAGATATTTTCAATGTAGCCCATGACTATTCCCTCCAGTTTGGAATAATTGTTTAATAACAAGCCAAGATTTTTTTAATATGTTGATCTTAGATCGTTACAGTTGGTTGATTGTCTTGCACAAGCCTAAGTAACTAGGCTAATTAAGTAATTTATTTATTTATTTAATGTTTACAGGATAAGGATACCAATAAATGGGGGCAGTAGGACAGGGACGGTAGGCATGCTTATGAAAGCTTCAATACCATGCCTTCGATTGTTTTTTTGCTTGCAGGATGTGGTCTTTTCCCAAGAATTCGGTGCTCTTGACTGGACCCTTACAGACCTCTTAGGAATGGGGTGAGGTCGATGGTAGATAATCTAAGGTTAAAGTTTGGGGGGTTTGGGGAAGAAACTACTGAGTCAGGTAAAGTGTTCCAGGCATTGACCACTCTGTTGCTGAAGTCGTATTTTCTGCAATCGAGTTTGGAGCGGTTTACATTAAGTTTGCATCTATTGTGTGCTCTTGTATTGTTGCGGTTGAAGCTGAAGTAGTCATTGACAGGTAGGACGTTGTAGCAGATAATTTTGTGTACTACGCTTAAGTTTAACTGAGTTAAGTTTAAATTTAACTGAGCCAAATTATGGCTCAGTTAAATCTTGGGTAGCATATTATGGAACCTGTGGTCACTGGTGCCCTTTCCGGAGCTGAGAGAAATTCGTCACCCTGTTTCTTTAGATTAGTCACTAAGATGAATATCTCTGCGGACCTTGTAAGCGGTTAGGCATTTCCTGGAAAAACGGCTGCATTCATTTTGCACCCTCAGCAGGCAAATCGGAAGTTTCCGCCAGGATGACTGGAAGAAGAAAAATGTTTGAAAAGCTTCAATGCCATGCCCTCGATCGTTTTTTGCTTGCAGGATGTCGTCTTTTCCCAAGAATTCGGTACTTTTGACTGGACCTGACATGCTCTGACAGGTTAGGTAGGAAAGTGCTTGATTTTTCTAGCTAAGAAAAAAGGATGGATGGATGGATGGATACATACATACATACATACATACATACATACATACATACATACATGACTCGACAGAATAAACATATAGAACCTTTTCCTGGTGAAGAGCTGATAGGGAAGAGAACCTTGTAGCCTAGAGGTTAAACTACTGCCTTACAATCAGACTGACCAGGTTCAATTCCCACTAAGAGTATGGCTATCTGACGAGAGCAAAATAGCTCGAAATAGATCTATAATAGTCTCCCTTTATTTTCATTTATCAGCAAAAAATGTTACACACACACACACACACACACACACACACACACACACACACACACACACATATATTTTATATATATATAAAATCTTAACCCATGATGTGATATTAGTCTCCTTTCTCACGTTTTCTTTTGAAACTACTTGACCTGGCTATTCAAAAAAAAAACAACCCCTGAAGGAATTAAGTACATAGATAGCCCTCGATTTATGACCCCATTTGGGAGTGGAGTTTCCATACTAAATCGTTGTGATCATAAGTCAAGTTAGACTCAATTTTACAACCATTTCATAATAAATACAGAAATGGAAAAAGCTGCCCAATGTAGGATTTGGACACTTGATCACCAAAAAAACAGCAGCCAGGGAAATCTTGAGAGAAATAAAATTACCGGCCTCCACTTTGTGTTTCCAGCTGGCACTTCTCAAAAGACTGTTAAAAAGCTTAAAGGTGACATTCTTGGGAGTGTACAGATTTCAGCTGGTAGTCAAGGAGCAATTGTGGACGTCACCCCAATGTCCATTTCTGGAAAACGTGTGTCCTTGGTCGCTTGAACGGGGCTGTATTTGCATTGTTCTCTCTCTCTCTCTCTCTCTCTCTCTCTCTCTCTCTCTCTCTCTCTCTCTCTCTCTCTCTCTCTCTCTCTCTCTCTCTCTCTAAGGCGAGTTTTCAAGACCTGGTGACAAATCAGAAACAGCAACAGCTAACCCTCTTGCTTAAAGAGGGCAAAGTAAGATTATATTTATCTAGTTGGCTGTTGAGAATGCAGCCTGATTCGGAAGAACGGAGGCCAAAATCTTTCGGGCGACAAAAATAGGAGGAAGGAGGCAGCATTAGAACAATAGTAGATATACCTGGTAGAATAGATTAAATATATAAATATAGATAAAGAGATACAAGTCTAAGTAATAGCTCCGATGTTGGAAGTTTAGGGTTTTTGAATTTCTAGTCTGCTAATCATAGAATGGATTATGATTAGATGTACTCAGGGAAGGATAAGAGGGAGAAAGAGGAAGTAGCAAGGAAGGGGAGAGAGAGAGGAGGGAAGTAGGAAAGAGATAGAGAGGAAGGAAGAAGGTAGAGGGGAGAGAGGGAGATAGAGGGAGGGGAGTAGTATGAAATATAAAAAGAAAGCAGACTGGAGATAAAAATATAAAAGGAGCAAATTAAGGATATATGTCTAGGTTATTTTGGATAGAAGTGTATTATTATGGATGTTTTGCTAATATGGTATATGTATGGATATTTATGTAAGTTTGGTGGGGGGTGTCACGTAGTGAATATTGTCAGTTGTATGTCTATGCAGGGTGATACACCCCTATCCTAATATTATGGTACATTCCTAAACCACCATTATTCTCTTTGACTTGGCTCTTGACCGGGACGGTCGCATTTTCTTAGCAAGAATGTAATTATTCAGGATTTATTGTTTTTGTACCGAAATGAATATTTTCTATTAGACTTTTAATCTCGACTTTATTTCTAACTGTCTGAGTTCCAAGAAAAGATCTAAATCGCCTCTATGAGATTTATTCTCACCTTAACAGGGGGGAAATAAAAGAGAGAGAGAGAGAGAGAATGAAGCCTGATTCGGAAGAACGGAGGCCAAAATCTTTCGGGGACCAGAAGTTGCCCAAGTCCTTTAAATACAGTGAACCAGATTTCAAAAAACGTTGGTTGAGCCAGAGGAGCGAAGAACTGGTCATTTTTAGGACAAAGAGCTACGTTTGATTTAGTGCGTCTGTCTTCTTGGGAACAATTGCGACTTGTCCTCCAGCTGCATCTTACCTCCCCCTCAGCTTGGCCTGCTGTTGACACGCTGCTGCTCTGTTTCCCTCTTAACAATGGCTTATTACGTCCGCATTTGCTAGGGTTCCTGCATATATGAAGCGAAACCTGGGTGTGCGAACCCTGTCGTGTGAGTTCCCACAGCGTTAAGCCTAACGCACACCGTGGCTTGATGCAATCTGGAAACACTTGAGCATTCAGAGATTCTCTTTTTAATTCAAAAAGTTTTATTAGTACAAAGTACAAACATTTTTCTCTTTTTCTCCCCCCCCTCCCCCCGACTTCCAGAAAAAGCAGTGTATAATATTCAATAAACATAAACTTAAAATATACTAACAAAGTTTAAATTCAAAATTTCTCTAATTTTTTAACTCCACATTATTAAAGACCTATTAACCCCCTTCTAAAATTCTTAGCATATATCATTATTACACTATATATGTCTTCTTAATCTGATACTTTTTTTGAATATAATCAGTCCATTTACTCCATTCCAGTATATATCTCTCATTTGAGTGATCTTTTAGATATGATGAAATTTTTGCCATTTCTGCCAGATGTGCAACTTTTATTGTCCATTCCTCAGTGGTGGGTGTATCTTCTTTCTTCCAATACTGTGCTACCAACAACCTGGCAGCAGTTATTAAGTTCAAAATCAATTTAGTCTCTATTACAGTATAATCCTCAATTATTCCCAACCCAAAAAAAACTGTGGTGTGAACTTAATTTTTTTCTTTAAAATATTTTGAATAATCCACCATATTTTAATCCAAAAGGCCTTAATTTTTTTACAAGTCCACCAAATATGGAAATAAGTAGCATCCACACATTCACATCTCCAACATTTAGGTTGTAAATTTGGATACATACGAGCTAGTTTTTTTGGATCTAAATGCCATGTATAAAACATTTTGTAAAAGTTTTCTCTTAAATTTTGAGCTTGTGTAAATTTTACATTTCTAACCCATATATTCTCCCATGTTGCCATCATTATAGCATTCAGAGATTCTCAATCACCCCGGTTAATGGTTGTCCCAAAGGTGCTTTTTTCCCCCCAAAAAGCAACTGGACTTTTTTCCCCCCTTTTTCTTTGAAAACGTTTCGCTTCTCATCCAGCAACATTCTGGGATAAGAAGCGAAACGTTTTTAAAGAAAAAAAAATGAAGACGTCCAGCTGCCCTCTGGGAAAAGCATCTTTGGGACTTGAACATTTACTCTCCAGGGCTTCCTAGAGCAGGGGTCACCAACCTTTCGGACCCTCAGGCACCACTAAATTCATAATTTTAAATTCTGTGGACTGCTAATATGATCTGCCTAATGACTGGCTGAGTGGGCGTGGCTAGATGGTCATGTGACTGGGTGGGTGTGGCCAACTCGATGTCACTCACGTCGAGGGGCGCCTCGCCAGCCTCTACTTGCCCCTCCCCTCCCAGCCACTCCCCGCCCGGGCTCCTTAGGGCCCCAACAGGAAGCAGTTGTTGGAGCTAAGCAGCCACCACGAGAAAGAGTTGGCAAAACAGCTCAGTTTAAATTGGATCTGACCGAGAAGGAGGCTCAGCAGAAGCACCTCACTAGGAGCATAGGCTTTCCAAGCAGAAGGAAGACCTGCGGGAGTGCAAGGCCAGGTACCGGCGCCTGGAGGCTCAGCGGGCTGAGATGGTCAGCCAGTTCCAGGCCATGATGAAGTCCCACTGGAATGAGGCCCTCCAGCTCTTCGCCACCAGCGGCGCTTCCCTCCAGCCATCGCCCAAAGTCCCCCACCAGGAGGCCGAAGCAGACCCCAAGTCAGAATTTCTGCCCCCCTCCGACCTGCACAAAAAGACCCCAAAGGGGGAGACTCTCTGCAGCAACAGTACAAACGTTCATTGCATGTATCCGGCCCAGGGGCCATAGTTTGAGGATCCCTGATTTAGTGCAATATAAAAAATGCAAATAATTTTTCTGCGGACCACCAAAATGTTCTCGCGGGCCACCAGTGGTCCACGGGCCACCAGTTGGTGGCTGCAGTCCTAGAGGTTTTGGATCAGCCCTGGTTGAAACCCAACCCTGGATCTGATGGGACTGTCTTACCTAATCCAGCTGGACTTCTGTGACGTTCTAAATACAGATAGTCCTCAATTTGCAACGGTTTGTTTGGTGACCGTTTCAAAGTGACAAAGGCAGTGAAAAAATTTGACTTACGACCATTTTTCACACGTATGTCTGTTGTGGCATCCCTGTGGTCACGTGATCAAAATTCAGGCGCTTGGCATCTGCCTCATATTTATGACGGTTGCAGCACCCCGGGGTCATGTGATCCCCTTTTGCGACCTTCGGACAAGCAAAGTCAACGGGGAAGTCAGGTTCGCTTAACGGTGTGAACTAATGTAAACAGCTGCAGCGACTCCCTTAACAACGGTGTGAACTAACGTAAACAGCTGCAGCGACTCCCTTAACAAGGTCGTAGAACGGGGCAAAACCCGCTTCACAAATGTCTCGTTTAACAACAGAAATGTGGGGGGCTGGATTGTGGTGGTGCTTCGAGGACTACCTGCAAAAGTGAATTCCCCGTCGGTCATTGCGTATTGGCGTCAGCAACCCACCGCCACCGCCTTTAGCAACGGTCTTGTTTGAAAACTTTCTTTAAAAGTTGATGATCTGTTGGTTGTAAACTCTGTTCAAGCCGCATCTTTTTTTTCTTTTTTTCTTTTTAATTTGGGAAAGGATATCTGTTGCATGAGCTAGGAAAACCCTTTGCCCTTCCCTATCAGCTAAATAGCTTATTATGGGGGACAACGATAACAGCCTTTCACTTCCATACAAATAGACCTTGCAGCTTATCGCCAAACAGAAGGCAATGATGAGGGGGGGAAAAAAGAAGATAGAAGCCTTGCCAAAGGAGATAAGCGATTCCTTCTTGCCAGATTTCCTGCGATGATTTCCTTGGATGTGGCAGCCAAGATGTGGCCTGCCCAAAATGTAGCGTGCTGAAGCTGTTCCTACCCTCATTTTCTGTCCCTTAGTCTTTTAATATTTATTTATTTGTATCCTGCTTTTATTGCTTTTTTTTTTTTACAAATAACTGAAGGCGGCAAACATATCCAACACATTTTCCTCCTCCTATTTTCTCTACAACAGTCTTGTGAGGTGGACTGAGCTGAGAGAGAGTGGGGGGCTGGCCCAAGCTGGTTTTCATGCCTAAGGCGGGACTAGAACTCACCATCTCCTATAGTGATTGGTCCAAAGTCGCCCAGCTGGTTTTCATGGTTAAGGTGGGACTAGAACTCACCATCTCCTGGTGATTGGTTCAAAGTCGCCCAACTGGTTTTCATGGCTAAGGCAGGACTAGAACTCACCGTCTCCTGGTGACTGGCCCAAAAACACCCCGCTGGCTTTCATGGTTAAGACAACTAGAATTCACAGTCACCAGCTTTCTAACCTGGTGCCTTAACCACTAGGCCAACCTGGTTTTTAAAACAGAACAGCCGAATGCAGCTGCCGGGCGAATCCTGACGGCGTTCGAAGGCAATAAAATAAAATCTTCCTCAATACATGCTGAGCTTATGGTCCCTTTGCGATTCTGTACTCATATTTTGGGGGCAACATTATGGAATTATTGTGCCTTTCCCTTCAGGGATTGTCTTTTACTTTCCAGTCTAGCCCAGAGTCCTGGGATTTCCTTGTGGTCTCATTTCCATATATTTCAAAATATTTCAAAATATATTTCATATATTTCGACCTTGCTTGACTCCCTCTTTGAGACCCATCTGGGTTGGTTTAAGGGATAGAAATTAAGCCTTGATTTTTCTGCAGCATTTGATGTGATGCCAGCTGATACACCCCTGTGGCTTCATAAGCTCTCTACCCTACTTTATTGTTTACAATCTCTTTTTCCTTTGAATTTAAACCCTAAAAACAAAAAGCCGAGGCAGTAGAAAGTACGCTTGGGGGCTAATTAAAGTGTCATATTTCTAAGCCTTTGGAGTCGGGATGAAGAGCTCTTCTAACCCAGACATAGAATAAGAGAATTGCAAGGGACCCTAGAGGTCTTCTAGTCCAACCCCTCCCCCTGCTCAAGCAGGAGACCCTATACCATTCCAGATGTCAAGTCCCTTCTTGAAAACCTCCAATGATGGAGCACCCACAACTTCTGGAGGCAGGCCGTTCCACTGGTTCATTGTTCTAACCATCAGGAAATGTCTCCTTATTTCTAGGCTGCTGCTTCGCCTGGATTCTGGATTAAAGAAATGCTGCGGTCTGAATGTAAACTGTCTATTTCTGTTCGGCAAACAGTTCAGGGCGTTTCTTTGTAATCACAGCATTTCTGTCCTGAAGGCCAACTAGATCCCAGCAAAGGATCTTCCAGGCAGGCTTATAATACCCAGCTACCCCATAGTTAGACACTGCCTGGCCTCCTCTCCAGTTCCTTAGTCAAATCTTTAATTACAACACAGGGCGATTTTAGCCAGCCCATGGAGTTGGGAGGGGGGGGATAAATGTCCCCATGGTAACTGGGAAGCTTTTGAGGTTGCTTGGCTACCCAACCCTTGTTAGGCCAGTTTCCCCCCTTGAAGCAGAGAAAGAAGCCTCTGGCAATAAATCAATCCAGGTTTGCATTATCCCCTGGCATTTGGGGATCTTATTTTGCAATCCACACTTTCTCCTCGTCTTCCCCAAATAGCCTTTGTGACCCTTAAGCTGGGCAGAGCAGGGAGGAAATTCAGGTTTAAACAAGAAAAAGAATAAAAGCTTTTCCTGTCCTATCCTATCTGGGGGAGGAAAACAGGCTCTTCAAATCAGCTTTGAATCCTTGAGGCTTTGTCTGCTCTTATGAGTCAGAAAACTCAGAATTGAAACTGCTTTTAACGACTCTCTCTCTCTCTCTCTCTCTCTCTCTCTCTCTCTCTCTCTCTCTCTCTCTCTCTCTCTTCTTCTTCTTCTTCTTCTTCTTCTTCTTCTTCTTCTTCTTCTTCTTCTTCTTCTTCTTCTTCTTCTTCTTCTTCTTCTTCTTCTTCTCTTCTTCTCCTCCTCCTCCTCCTTCCTTCCCGTCTCCTTTCTCCTTTCTTTCTGTGGGTCTTTCTGTCTCTACCTTCTTTCTTTCTTTTTCTTTCTTTCTTTCTTTCTCTTTCTTTCTCTCTCTCCTTCTCCTTCCTTCCTGTCTCCTTTCTTTCTGTCTGTCTTTCTGTCTCTATCTTTCTCTCTCTCTCTCTCTCTCTCTTCTTCTTCTTCTTCTTCTTCTTCTTCTTCTTCTTCTTCTTCTTCTTCTTCTTCTTCTTCTTCTTCTTCTTCTTCTTCTTCTTCTCCTCCTCCTCCTCCTTCTCCTTCCTTCCCGTCTCCTTTCTCCTTTCTTTCTGTCGGTCTTTCTGTCTCTACCTTCTTTCTTTCTTTCTTTCTTTCTTTCTCTTTCTTTCTCTCTCTCCTTCTCCTTCCTTCCTGTCTTCTTTCTTTCTGTCTGTCTTTCTGTCTCTCTCTTTCTCTCTCTCTCTCTCTCTCTTTCATTTTATCTCTCTCTTTTCTTCTCCTTCCTTTCCCCTTCCTTTCCTTTCCCTTCCCTTCCCATCTTCTTTCTTTCTGTATGTCTGTATGTCTGTATGTCCTGTCCTTTCCTTTCCTTCTTTCCTTTCCTTTCCCACCCTTCCCTTCCTATACATCAGTATAAAATAATGGTGAAAATCTATGTGCTCGCTAAGAGTCAACAACAATTTGATGCCGCATAACCAAACTCAATCCTTTGGGCCTCTCAAGAAGGGGCCACAGTCTGCTAAAGTCTGGGTCATAATTGCCTTGAAAAGCCAGCCTTACATTGTCCTATGGATGTACGTGCTTATCGTGGCCATACAAGCTCCTTTGATTCCTGTTTAGGTGATATGGAAAACTCCCCATCCAATTCTTTATATTGCTATATATTCTAGCAAAACAAAGGGCCTCCAGTCGAAGGAATGGCAAATGCATCAGCAGTACGATATAACGGAAGGGGAAATGCTGTCCTAAACATTTTGTTGAAAAAAAATGACTTCCTTTTTCCTTTGGCTGGTGACTGTTGCATTTCCTGGTCATAGCACAGGCAGGTTTGAGCTGGAATTGCTAAGCTATCCGGAGGGTACGGTTAAACCCTTTCACGGATAACTTAACCTTTAATTAATGAATGCTTGATGGAAAAGGAAAAGAAACTGAAAATAACCTGCAAAAAAAAAAATCCCAACGTTATATCTAGGTCAGCTCAGAGACGGAAACAGGCTGTCACGAGAGTGAAAGCAAGGAATTGTGATTAACTCTTAAAATCAATCTATTTCTGCAGGATCCGATCTGGTGTTGGTCACCGGAACCAGACGCTTTGTCTTCCGAGCTTTCGGACTCCTGCTGGAGCCCATCCTAGAGAGACATTCCCTGAGGATGGGCTCCAAAAGCTCGGAAGACAATCCCGGGGACTGACCCAGATTGGATCCTGCGACATTATCCGGGGACGCGTATATTCGCCTTCCTTCGTGAAATCTATTTTTGTTTTAAAAGCAACTTCCAAACGGGAAGTCCAGCCTTCAATTAGACGGATGGAAAGCATGTTATAGGGCCATTCCCGATGGGTGGGGACAAATGTAGCAGAATAGGGCCTCAAACTGGCCTGTTCCTCACACTTGAGGAATTGTCTGGATTGCTGCAAGTTGGGTTTCGAGCTTTCGCTGCTAACGGTGCCATAAAAAATAGCCTCTCTCGGGCTCCCCCCTTGTAAAATGGCAGAGGGTTTTTAACTCTCGTATAGGACGCCTCTTCTGATAGAAGGAGGGTCTGATCAGAGCCTTGTGTGGCTAGAAAAATCACCATGTAATCACCGTCTTCGAATGGTCACCTGCTTCAGAAGTACCTGGCCTTGCTACTTCACAGAAGGGGTATGTGTGTGTGTGTGTGTGTGTGTGTGTGTGTGTGTGTGTGTGTGTGTGTGTGTGTGTGTGTGTAGCAGGGAATTGAGGGAGGGGGGAGAGATGGGTTGGACTGAGAGAGAGGGACTGGCCTAGAGTCACCCAGCTAACTTTCTGGCCTAAAGTGGGAACTAGAATTCACCCTCTCCTGGGGATTGACCCAAACTCACCCAGCCAGTTTTCATCCGTCAGACAGAACTAGAACTCATAGACTCCCACTTTCTAGGCTGGTGCCTTAACCACCACTCCCATCTTAGGCATGAAAGCCAGCTGGGAGACTTTGAGCCAATCACCAGGAGACTGAGTTCTAGTTCCACCTTAGGCGTGAAAGCCAACTGGGTGACTTTGGGCCAATCACCAGGAGACTGAGTTCTAGTTCCATATTAGGCGTGAAAGCCAACTGGGTGACTTTGGGCCAATCACCAGGAGACTGTGAGTTCTAGTTCCATCTTAGGCGTGAAAGCCAGCTGGGTGACTTTGGAACAGTCACTCTGTTAGTCCAAGTCACCTCATAGGATTGTTGTAGGGAAAATAGGAGGAGGAAGGTCCGTTGGTTATATCCGCCACCTTGACTTACTTGTAAAAAATAATAAAGGCGCAATAAATAAATAAACTTTTCCTTTTCATCACAGTAGGTGCGAATGCAACCTTCCCTTACTGATGCCTTCCGGATGCGCTGCAGAGTTATAACGCAACGCATATAGTTAGTACCAATTTGGAGAACTTGATGTGGGTGCCTTCTCTTTCACTATTCCTCTCCTTAACGTAACAGCCTTCATAACACAAATCTTGTTGAATTTGGCCAGAAAATCATCTATGCCTCCTGCTTCCTTTCCTCCCTCTTTCATCCTTGTGTCCCGTTGCCCTTTCCCCCCCCCTCTTTTCGTGGTGTTGAAAACAAACGGATCCCACTGACTGCGCCAAAGAAAGTCCGGCCTTAACCCACCTGCTTCTTTTCCAAATATTCTAACCTGGGGGGTTATATACTCCCAACTGAATTTCCGAAGGTTATTCTGAGCGGTAACTTTGTTCAACCAGGGCTTGAGATATGAATCGTAACTTCGTGAAGTCCGAAGACATTCGATCTTAATCCACAGAGATCGTACTATAGAGCACGGGCGTCAAACTCAAGGCCCCGGGGGCCGGATCCGGCCCACGTGGTGCTTAGATCTGGCCCGTGAGGCCGCCCTGGAAACAGCCAAGGACCAGCCCTGCAACCCTCTGCCAGCGAAAATGGGTTGCGTGCGGCCCTCCCGAGCTCCGTTTTTCACTGGCAGAGTGTTGCAGGAGGTCGTCGCAGCCGAAAACGGAGCTCAGGAGCCCATTTTCGCTGGGAGAGTGCTCGGGCCTCCACAGGTGCCCCCCCCCCCCCCGACACGAGTGACATCGAGCTGGCCATGCCCCCCCCGACCCCTCCCTCCCGAAGTCAAACACAACCCTGATGCGGCCCTCAATGAAATCAAGTTTGACACCCCTACTATAAAGGGTTAGTGTGTTTTCTGGACTTTTATCCAGTTGTCTTGTTTTGTAGCAATAGCAATAGCAATAGCACTTAGACTTATATACCGCTTCATAGTGCTTTTACAGCCCTCTCTAAGAGATTTACAGAGTTCAGCATATTGCCCCCAACAATCTGGGTCCTCATTTTACCGACCTCGGAAGGATGGAAGGCTGAGTCAACCTTGAGCCGGTGAGATTTGAGCAGCTGAACTGCTGAACTAGCAGTAGCCTGCAGTGCTGCATTTAACCACTGCACCATCTCGGCTCTTCAAAAACTTTCATTCTTGTTTTTTTAACCTGTTGCAGCTTTGCACCAATGCAGACAATTTCCCCACTCAGCCCTCTGCTCTCTACTCGGCTTCCAACTAAGGCAGATTTAGTAACTTGGGATTCTCAGATCCAGCTAGCTCTCAGCTCCATCCCATTTACTATATCTCGGAATCCTGTGTAGGCAGTTTAGCCAAACCACTCATTTCCCTTCTTGTTCCTTCTCTCTATCTGGAGATTCCTGATCGCCTTCACCAGTCTGGATAATGGCGTTTTCTGCATCTCAATCTACGTTGCCCTGACGATGATCCAAACCAATTAAACAAAGTTTAATAAACCGTGGTGGCATCACGGATTATATCTCCCTTTGCCTGACTTTCTGGGGTGCTATCTTGATTTTATGTGTATTCAAAAATTCGATGCCTCAGGAAAAGTTAACCATGTCCTGCAAACGCCAGCTCCTGCAAACATTGCAGGTGGTCCTCGACTTGCAACCCCTAGTATAGCAACTGTTCAAACGGCGCTGGGAAAAAATAAGTGACAACTGGTTCTTGCACTTATGACCGTCGTAGCATCTCTAGGATCACGGGCTCAAAATCCAGGCCTTGAGCAATCGACATGTATTCAGGACAATTGCAATGTTCCAGGGTGGTGTGACCTTCCCAACTGGCTTCTGACAAGCGAAGTCTTTCGGAGGTGCCAGATCTGCTTAGCGACCGTATGACTCACTAAACAATGGCAACAATTTGTATTTACGACCACGGCAAAAAAAGAGGTTGTAAAATTGGACACAACTCACTTTAACAACCGCCTTGTTTAGATATAAAATTCTGGGGACTCGATTGTGGTGGCGAGTGAGTCGAGGATTACCTGTACAGGTAGTCCTTGATTTACGACAGTCCATTTAGTGACCGAAGTTACAAAGGCCCTGCAAAAGGTGACTGATGACTATTTTTCACACTTACGACCGTTGCAGCATCCCCGTGGCCATGTGATCAAAATTCAGAAGACGCTTGACAACTGGTTCAGACTTATGACCGTTGCTGTGTCCCGAGGTCATGTGATCCCCTTTTGCGACCTTCTGACAAGCAAAGTCCATAGGGAAGCCGGATTCACTTAACAACCGGGTGACTAACTAATCAACGGAAGCGATTCCCTTAACCACTGAGGCAAGGAAGGTCATAAAAGGAGGCAAAATTCACTTAACAAATGTATCGCTTAACAACAGAAATGTTGGGTTCCACTGTAGTCGTAGGTCGAGGACTATCTGTTATTTTTAAGGTGCTCGGATACGTTAATATTTTGCTGTAATAGGCCATCTAATTAAAAGAAGAAGGCAGCTGCAAGACCAGAGAGAAATACATTAGAGAGCAGAAATGCACAAGAACTATTCTTTTTGCATAGAAAGAAGTGCTAATATGTTTCCCAATAAAGTCCATCGTTATTAAACCCTAAATGCTAGTTTGATGCTTTTCCTCACTGGTTCGAGCTTATCATCTCACGCAACCCATCCAAACCTGGAAACCAAACCAATACTTTTAAGTCGAGGCTGGAAATATCTGGAAAGTGACAGTGGGCTAAGAAAACTATCTCCCACTCCCCCCCAAATACCTGGCAATTCACAGCCAGGCCTCTTGCCAATCTCTTCTTCCCCAGTTAATCATACTAAGTGTCTTAGTCTTTACAGTGATGGAAGGGTTTTTTTTTTTTAATTAGTCATTTTAAAAAAAAGGTTCCGCAAATAACATTGAAAATACATACTTCAAAAGCAGGAAGAGAGTTGAGGAGAAAAAATATCGTTCACTTTTTTTTATGCTATCTGAACAAGTCATGTTCTTTACGGATAACCACATTGAACACATGAAAAGGAGACATGTCATCGTTTCATATATATATATATATATTATAAATATGCAGCTATATGGAATATATACCAAGATCTTTGATTTGAGAACACTGTTGATGAAGACAGATTTTCTTAAGTTACAGTGTGAAATAATAATTAAAAAAAAAAATACAGTACCAGAATTATCCCTGCTCCGAATCCACCGAAGGGAACTTAAAAACTGATGGTTACCAATGTAAAGAGAACCGGGGCAAAACTCTGAATCGGAAACTTTGACAAACAGAACATTCTCTACTGGATTTTAAAACCCCAGGGTGGATTTTTATTTGGCACACAAAAATAAATCAATATTGAAAACGGGTATTTGGAAACAAAACATATCCAGTCCAAATTTCCTCGCGTCATCCCATAACTTAAAGATGATAGTTACATCATTTTAAAAAACCGAGCAGTGCAATGATACACAGACAAATGGCAAACCCCCTAACTTTAAAATTGGCCTGGTGAAGAACCAACAAGAAGACAGAATTTTTTTTCTTGGAATAAAATCTGCTTTAGAGGAGAAACCGTAAAAGAAATGGCTATCTGATGACAGCCATGAAGTAGGAAATTTGCTATTTAAAATAGGCAGCTCTGAATGCCAAGTCCTTTCTAATTTTGTTCAACGGATGTTTCACCGGTTATTAAAAGAGAGAAGGAAGGAGAGAGAGAAAAAGTAGTGATAGGGACTTTTAGAAAGAAGGGAAGTTTAGAAACGGAAAAGAACATACCCTTGCCTCACAATCAGGAGGTTGTGAGTTCGATCCTAGGTAGAGGCAGACGTAGGGTCTCCTGCTTGGGCAGGGGGTTGGACTAGATGACCTACAAGGTCCCTTCCAACTCTGTTAATCTGTTAAATCCCCACCCCAATAAAATCCCATTAAAACTGGTACAGGCTCACAACTTCCTGAAGAAGTACCCCACTTCTCACACCTTCACATTACTCATAAAACACAAATACCTCTGATCATCATAATAATACACCCCAAAGTCAGAAGCCCCCCTCCCCACTTATATTTACAAGATAAGTGTCCCTTCCCCCCATCCCAAACAAGCATCGTCCTCTGATTTTGGGATTCTCCCCCCCTCCCTGAAAAATACTTAGGAATAATCTAAAAACAAACTTTTACAAAAGGAGAGCTGGAATACCCCCAGGCGCTTCCGCAGCTGAAAGCCGAGCAGCCTCAATGAGGGCTAGTACAATTCGAAGTCCATACAAAGAAGAATGCTCAAAGCAAAAGGAAGAGTCTCGGGTGCGAATTTTCCATTTGTTGTTGTTTGTTTGTTTGTTTGCACAAATAGTCACACACACACCCAAAAGTCACAAAAGCGAGGAGGAAGGTCTTCATCCGAGGACCAGCCATCCCCTCCGCCAACTCTTCCCTCGGCCCCGCGACGGGTGGATGGCGCTCTTTAAAAACACCCCAAACAACCCAAAGTTTTCAGACGTAGTTCTTCTTGTCGTACTCTCCTGCTCCTGCTCCGTTGGAGACGGGGGCGGCGGAGCGGCGAGGGGCCGCGTACTTGACCGGGAAGCTGCCGCTTTCGTCCTTCCAAGCCGAGGCTCCGCAGATGAGCGCGCCGCCCAGCAGCAGAAGCGTGGAGGCCGCCCAGCCCAGGTAGAGCGCGGCGCCCATCTCTCGCTTCTTGGAGGGCTCGACGTTGGGGTCGTAGAAGTTGGTGATGATGGTGTTGGCGAACCAGGAGGGGGGCACCAGCACCAGGAGCCCGCAGACGAGGTAGAGGCCGCCCCCGATGCCCGCGATCCAGTCCTTGACCTTAGCCCCGCGCAGGCAGGTGGTGCACTGCGCCCCGGTGACCGTCACCAGCAACGCCACCAAGCCCAGCACCGCCCCGATGACCATCAGAGTCCGGCCGGCTTGGATCTGCGGGCTGAGCGCCAGGATGGAGTCGAAAACTTTGCACTGCATCTGGCCGGTGCTCTGCACCACGCAGGCCATCCAGAGTCCTTCCCAGGTGGTCTGCGACACCACCAGGTGACCCTCGATGAAAGCCGAGACTTGCCACATGGGCAGGGCGGCCACCAAGATCGCCCCTGCCCAGCCCAGCACGGACAAGGTCAAGCCCAGCAGCTGGATCCCTGTAGACGCCATCCAGGTCCAAAAAACGCCTTTAGATGCGTGTGTGTGTGTGTATGTGCGCGCCTTGCTCTCTCTCTCTCGGCTGGCTTTCTCGCCGTCGATCTCCCCTTTTGGAGCAGCGCCCTTCCTTTCTCCGACCGTCGGGGAATCTCCGCTTCTCCGCTCCACACTTTCTTGGCTGATGCGCCAAGGATGCCCGTCTCCACTTTATATAGGCGCGATACGCTGCCCGGCTGGGTGCGGGTCTGCCCTCCCCGTTGAAGGGAAGGCGAGAGAGACGCCCCCTCCCCTCTCTCTCCACCGGCCAATAGGAAAAAAGGAACGGCTTCCCCGCAGCCAATCAGGAGGCTCGGAGACAGAAAAAGTTAGCATTAAATCTCAACCCCCCAAAAAAGGAGGGGGGAATATCAAAGGATAAGGCGGGTGAGTCAGGATGGGGGCGCTGGCGGGGGAGGGGGACAGGAGAAAGTGTCCAGGACGGGGAGGGGGGCACGCTCCGGTCTGACACACCACTGGCCCTTCTTCCCCTTTGTAAGGCCGGGAGGCGATTGGAGAGGGCGAGCGGGGTACTTCCCAGGTTTGCAAAAAAAGCCCATCGGTGCGCAGGCGAGACCAAGCTCGGTGAACTCGATGCCTTCGTGCGCGACGTGGGTCAGGCAGGGCAGCGGGGAGACGGGGCAGGATCTGCCTCTTGCAAAACTCTTTCTGCCCCTGATGCCCCCTTATGAGAGAGAGTCACAGACAGACAGAGGGGGGAGGGGACAGACGGACGGACAGACAGAGTGAGAGAAAGAGAGAGAGAGAGAGAGAGAGAGAGGAGAAAGAGACAGAGAGAATGAGAGACAAATTGAGAGATAGAGACACAGAGAGACAGAGAAAGAGAGAGACAGAGAAAGAGAGAGAGGAGAAAGAGAATGAGAGAATGAGAGACAAACTGAGAGACAGAGACACAGAGAGAGATGGAGAAAAAGAGACAGAGAGAGAGAGAAAGAGAGAGAGAAAGAGAGAGTGGAGAAAAGAGAGACAGAGAGAATGATAGACAAATTGAGAGACAGAGACAGAAAGAGAGAGAGAGAGAGGAGAAAAACAGAGAATGAGAGACAAATTGAGAGACAGAGACAGAGTGATGGAGAAAGAGAGACAGAGAGAGAAAGAGAGACAGAGAATGAGAGAATGAGAGACAAATTGAGAGACAGAAACACAGAGAGAGATGGAGAAAGAGAGACAGAGAGAAAGAGAGAGAGAGAGAGAGAGAGAGAGAGAGAGAGAGAGAGAGAGAGAGAGAGAGAGAGAAAGAAAGAAAGAAAGAAAGAAAGAAAGAAAGAAAGAAAGAAACAAAGAGTCAAAATCAGTTGATTTTATTTTTATTTTTGCAATGTTATCTTCTGGTGGTGGATTTTTAAGTGGGAATTTTTGCTATCAAAAGAAAAAAATCTGTAGCCAACCAGTTGGTTGCCGTGTTTTATTTAAATTTCCAAGGCACTCTGATAGGTTTGCTTTGCGCTGCCTGTATACCCAATAATCAAGCTACATTTATTTCTCTAAAAGAAGCACAAGGTTGCTACCGTGTGCGTAAGCTTCGCCCTCAAAGAGTTGCTAACATTTCTTGCGGATGGGCCACAGTTTTGGGTGGGTGGTTTTATGTTTGAAAAATGTGACTTATGACCGTTTTTCACACTTACAACCATTGCAGCGTCCTCGTGGTCACGTGATCAAAATTCAGATGCTTGGCAACTGACTCATATTTATGATGGTTGCCATGGGGTCCCTGGGGGTCATACGATCCCCTTTTGCGACCTTCTGACGAGCAAAGTCAATGGGAAAGCCAGATTCACTTAACAACCGTGTTACCAACGTTAACAACTGCAGCGATTCACTCCACTTCAACTGTGGCAAGGAAGGTCGTAAAAGAAGGCAAAATTCACTTAACTGTCTCACTTAGCAGCAGAAATTCAGGGCTTAATCGTGGTCGAAATTCAAGAACTACTTGCATTTTGAATTATTTGTTTTGCATATGTGTGCGTGTGTGGTTGGAAAACACCCACGGTCAAAGATGTTTCTTTTGATTCTCTTTTTTTCCAACTAGGTTTTTGCGGGACGCTTGGTCAGCAATCTCCTTTCTGGGTATTACCCTGTTTTCCCCAAAATAAGACATCCCCTGATAATAAGCCGAAGCCGGCTTTTGAGTGCATGGCAATAAGGCCAAGTGCTTATTTCAGGGTTCAAAAAAATATAAGACAGGGTCTTATTTTCGGGGAAACACGGTATTATTATTATTATTTTTTAAAAATGATTTATAAGGTTTACAAATCAGCCGGCTCCACGACTCTAGATACTTTTGGATTCCTATGTTTTCAACCTTCCCAGAGTGCCACTTGTGGAATTAAAGTACAAAAAGGCAGATTTCAGACTAATCCAATTAACGTTAGAGGAAAAACTGCTTAACATTGAGAGAAGCTGGACAGTAGAAAGAAGGAGTTGGGTTTCTTGGCTGGAGGTTTTTAAGTAAAAAATAAAAATAAAAATCTTTTGGAGAGGTTTTTTTTTGTTTTTTTTAAGTAGCAGAAAAGATTTGACAGCTTCAGTGAAAGATTTGACTCTTCCAACTTTATGATTTAAGAATTCTGGGCCATTATTTATTGAATCATCTGATGTTTAGATCATCTGCCATTCCTTTTCAGAGTTGAGTTCAGTTTTGAAATATCTAGTGTTTATCTGTTGATTTTCTCCCCCACATTGCCTGCTATCCTCGTCCTTTAGCTGTTTATAATAAAACACACACACACATGCGCGCGCACACACACGCACCCAAAACCAGAAGTAGGAAACACAACAATCAAACAGCAGAGAATATTTGTAGCTCCGGTTTGAATTGTGGAGTCCTTGATAACTTGTTCTCTTGTAATGAAATGTCTGCCAGAAAACCACCAAGCTCAGAGAGCACCAAGGGCTCCTCAAACAATTGAAACCAACAATTAAACATTTCTTTTCAAGACTTGTGTTTTGCAAGTTGCCTCAAAACATTAGAATTGAGATGTGTAGAAATGAAAAGGAAAAAAAAACCTAGACCCTCACAGTGAGTCAAATCTCTGCAGGTCTCAAATGCAGTAGAATTTAAAAAAACAACAGACAATTTTATTGTTGTTGTATTTTTGTCCAAAAGACATCAAGTACAATTGTTGATGTAATTTTGCAGCCCCTCCCTTTATTTATTTATTTATTTATTTATTTATTTTGTTATTCTTATATGCCGCCCAACTCCCAAGGGACTCAGGGCGGCGTACAACAGGGAAAAATACAAGAATAATCAAAATACATGTAATTAAAAAGAAACAAATACAAATTTTTAAAAAAGCAATATTAAAACAACAACATCCATTCAACATCATACATACTTGGGGGGGTAATCTCAGGTGGATTAAGCTGTCCCCCCCACCTGCAGGAAAAGCCATGTTTTGACGGCTTTTCGGAAGGCCTGCAGAGTGGGGATGGTCCGGGTCTCTGGGGGTAGTTGGTTCCAGAGCACGGGGCCGGCCACAGAGAAGGCTCTCCCCCTAGGGCCCGCCAGCCGGCATTGCTTGGCCGACGGGACCTGGAGGAGGCCAACTCTGTGGGCCCTAACCGGTCGGAGGGAAGTATGAGGCAGAATGCGGTCCCGAAGATATCCTGGTCCTAAGCCATGAAGGGCTTTAAAGATGGTGATCAACACCTTGAATTGGACCCGGAGACCGATGGGCAACCAATGCAGCTGGCGGAGTATTGGTGTCACGTGGGTGTACCTTGGCACACCCACCACAGCACGCGCAGCCGCATTTTGCACCAGCTGAAGTCTCCGGATACTCTTCAAGGGTAGCCCCATATCTCACTTCCCAACTAAAACTCAAAATAGAGAGGATAAAAAGATTTTTTTTTGAGTGCGTGGGGGAAATGGACCGATTGTTGGAATATTGGATTCTCTCCGGAATATTAAAAGACAGTCAAGATGGGAATTTAATTTCATTTAATTTAATTAAAAGTTCTTATAGGCCGCCCAATCCCGTAGGACTCAGGGCGGCGTACAATAGGAATAAGAACAATACAATAAAAAACATTACAATTTAAAACATAACATCATTTTAAAAACCATTCATTCATGGAGGAATCCGATCTTCACCCCGCCTGCCGGAAGAGCCATGTTTTTACGGCTTTGCGGAAGGCCAGTAGAGTGGGGATAGTCCGGATCTCTGGTGGGAGTTGGTTCCAGAGGGATGGGGCTCCCACAGAGAAGGCTCTCCCCCCGTGGACCCGCCAACTGACATTGTTTGGCTGATGGGACCTGGAGGAGGCCCACTCTGTGGGACCTAACTGGTCGCAGGGAGGAATGTGGTAGGATGCGGTCACCCCACATATCACCCCGGGAAAATGTATCGTGGTGATATCTGTCTATATATATTCTTGTATTTTTTTTCCTGTTGTACGCCGCCCTGAGTCCTTCGGGAGTTGGGCGGCATATAAGAATAACAAAATAACAAAATAACAAAATAACAAAATAACAAAATAACAAAATAAATAAATAAATAAATAAATAAATAAATAAATAAATATATATATATATATATATATATATATATATATATATATATATATATATATATATATATATATATATATATATATATATATATATATATATATATATATATATATATATATATATATATATATATATATATATATTGGGTGGAAGAATTACACTGATGGTTGCGCCAAAAGCAATTTTCTTTCTGTTAGCTTGTTCGCAAAGAGATGTAGTAAATATTTATGATCCAGCAACGTGCCATCTTGTTATCTTACATTTGCAAGGGAGCAGCTATCCCATAGAACAGGCAACAACATTGTTTTGAGAACACCTAATTCCTTTTGGCAAGGAAGGACTGGGAAGGGAGTGGGGTGGGGGGAGGCCGATCTTACATTTGAAAAGTCTTGGGTTCCCCCGTTTGTTAGGATAAAGCATTAGATCTCTCTCTCTCTCTCTCTCTCAAGATATGTTGGTTTGTTTCAGGACAAGTCCGCTCTCAATAAAACTAAATTTCTTGTATCTAAGCTGCTTTAAACCCGCTTGAGGCTCAGGAAAGGAACTTTTGCTTACTACCGTAATAATACAATCGCTGGAACAAATACATTCCATTGAGTCTGTTGGTTATATTCCTCAAATAGATTTTTTTTTTAAAAAAAAAGCAGCATCTTTGAACTAAGGAGCGGTCTTGAGTGTGCCTCGTTTCTTGCTCCCAAACTGTTATTTCCATTTTCATTCCCCACAATCCACTGTGGAGATTCTCAGTTATCCAGGTCATAGTTGTCTCAAAGGTGCTTTTTTTCAAAACCTCAACCGGACTGGGTTTTTTTTTTCCCCTGAGGAAGAAGACGACATTTCGCTTCTCATCCAAGAAGCTTCATCGGTTCTGGCAGGATGGTGAAGTAGCAATAGCAATAGCACTTAGACTTATATACCGCTTCATAGTGCTTTACAGCCCTCTCTAAGCGGTTTACAGAGTTCAGCATATTGCCCCCAACAATCTGGGTCCTCATTTTACCGACCTCAGAAGGATGGAAGGCTGAGTCAACCTTGAGCCTGGTGAGATTTGAACAGCTGAACTGAAGTAGCCTGCAGTGCTGCACTCTAACCACTGCACCACCTCGGCGAATCCTTCCATTCCCTCACCATCCGTTCAGAACGGATGAAGCTTCTTGGATGAGGAGCGAAACGTCTTTTTCTTCCTCAAGGGGAAGCAAACAAACAAACCCAGTCCAGTTGCCTTTTGAAAAAGCATTTTATGACGGTTGCAGCGTCCCGGGGTCGCGTGATCCCCTTTTGCGACCTTCTGACAAGCAAAGTCAAGGGGGAAAGCCAGATTCACTTAACAACCGGGTTACTAACTTAACAACGGCAGTGATTCACTTAACAGTTGTGACAAGAAGAAAGGTCGTAAAACTCGCTTAACGGTTGTCTCACTTAGCAATGGAAATTTGGGGGTCAGTTGTGGTCGTAGGTCAAGGACTACCTAAACTGCAAGAAGGCAGTGGCCAATCAGTTCAGTACAATTGCCAAGAATATTACATGGATGTGCAGGTAGTCTTCACCTTACGACCACGAAACGTCACGACGCGAACCGGTGGCAAAGGTAAGTGAAACCCACCCCTGGCTTGGATGACAACATGAGACGTGTCCCAGAAGGTGTGATATAAGGAAGCCAAACCTGCTCATCATATCCTTCGATGTGCAGTTTCGAAGCACAGACCTCCTGACTTCCGCTGCCAGTTCATGTAACGCGCTCAGCTGGTCATGCCTAAAAAGGGAAACACTCCAGAAGGGTCTCCATTTCAACCACAAAAGCTTCGTCATTTGTGCACAGAGGAAAGTGACGCAATGCACACCAATGGTACATGCGAGCAACGATAAACAACTGTGTAGAAACAGGATCATAAGTTGACTTGGTCATCGGATGTTCCACCTCCAGGTTTTTCTCGCTTGGCAACATCTGCAAATATGGGCATCTTCTCTTATTATTTTTCCTTTCTGTATCCCATTGAAGACCACAGCCAGCCCAAAAAGATAGATAGAAGGATCTATTCAGTATAATAACCTGATTTTCTGATCCTTCTATCCTATATATTCACAACAGAATTCCTTATGAAACCAGACTTGAAATTTTGGGACTTCAAAATTTAGAACTCCGCCGCCTTCGATCTGACCGAAGTGTAGCTCACAAAATTATCCGCCTCAATGTCCTACCCGTTAACGACTATTTCAGCTTCAACCGCAATAATACATGAGCTCATAATAGATACAAATTTAATGTAAACCGCTCCAGACTTGATTGCAAAAAATTCGACTTCAACAACAGAGTTGTCAACGCCTGGAACACTTTACCTGACTCAGTAGTTTCTTCCCCAAACCCCAAAAACTTCAACCTCTTATTATCTATCATTGACCTCACCCCATTCCTAAGGTCAGTAAGGGGCATGCATAAGCGCACAATCGTGCCTACCGTTCCTGTCCTAATGTACCCATATATTCATACCTCTTCTACTCTTATTCATGCTTGTAATATTACATATATATATTCAATCATGTTTTACTGTTTGTACTTTGCTTATAATCATTTATGCTTGACAAATAAACAAATACAAATACAAATATATCTATCCTATATATATTATATTACACTATTAAGAAGAATTTTACTCTTTTTTATCTATCAACATTTATTATATAATATGTTATACAAATATTTAAAACAAATGAATTAAAAATTATACAGATATAAATTGTCAATATAAAATTGCTGTAAGATAACCATAGAGGTTGAAGTTTACAGCTGTATGTGGTTTTTATGTTTGTTATGTATTTGTTGTTGTTTTTTCCTTTTTGCATGTTTTTTTAAAATGTAAATAACTTAATAAAAATTATTTAATTAAAAAAAAGAAGGATCTATTCAGATCAAAAAGGCCAGTTGGGTAGGGGAAAAGAGACCCATATTGCACAGACATATAATGAGAAGTTGACTGCAAACATATTGCAAAAAGATAATATTGTTTTTCGGATGCCGTATGGCCAGCAGGATTTGAAGCTCTGCTTGCGGGAAATGTTGCTTTTTCTACTAATTAAAAAAAAGAGAGTAGAAAACGTATTTTGTAGAAAGAAGCCTCAAATAACTCACCCTCAAATATTAAATGTGAGAAAATGAGAAATTATTGCGTGTGGTTATTAAGCAACAGGTCACAAGCAACGTAATACCTAGCATGGACCTTTATGTCAGGAAGAACTGATGATGTTATACAATACAGGTAGTCATAGAATAGAATAGAGTAGAGTAGAGTAGAGTAGAGTATAGCAATAGCACTTTACTTATATACCGCTTCATAGTGCTTTACAGCCCTCTCTAAGCGGTTTACAGAGTTTAGCATATTGCCCCCAACAATCTGGGTCCTCATTTTACCGACCTCGGAAGGATGGAAGGCTGAGTCAACCTGAGTAGAGTAGAGTAGAGTAGAGTAGAGTAGAGTAGAGTAGAGTAGCGTAGCGTAGAATAGAATAGAATAGAATAGAATAGAATAGAATAGAATAGAATAGAATAGAATAGAATAGGACCTTAGAGGTCTTCTAGTCCAGCTCAAGAAGGAGACTCTGTGCCATTTTAGACAAGTGGCTGTCCAGTCTCTTCTAAAAAACCTCCATTGATGGAGCATCCACAACTTCTGGAGGCAAGCTGTTCCACTGATTAATTGTCCTCACTGTTAGGAAGTTTCTCTTTCATTCCAGATTGCTTCTCTCCTTGATTAGTTTCCATCCATTGTTTCTTGTCCAGCCCTCTGGTCTGGTGCTTTGACAAATAAGTTACCCCCTCCTCTTTGTGGCAGCCCCTCAAATATTGGAATACTGCTATCATGTCAACCCTAGTTCTCCGTTTCTCTAGACTAGCCCAACCCAAAAGAGCCACTGTGGCGCAGTGGTTAGAGGGCAGTACTGCGGGCTACTTCTGCTGACTGCCGGCTGCCTGCAATTTGGCAGTTCGATTCTCACCAGGCTCTCAAGATTGATTCAGCCTTCCATCCTTCCGAGATGGGTAAAATGAGGACCCAGATTGTTGGGGGCAAGAGGCTGACTCTGTAAACCGCTTAGAGAGGGCTGTAAAGCACTGTGAAGCGGTATATAAGCCTAAGTGCTATTGCTATTGCTATTACGATGGAGAAAGTTGGAAATGAAAATCACAGGACCCTGGAATGCTACAACCATCGTAAACACATGCTGGTTGCCAAGGGCTTTAATTTTGATCAGGTAACCGTGGGGATGCTACTGCGATGTTTATTAGTGTGAGGACTGGTTATAAACCACTTTTTCCAGTGCCATTGTAACCGTCATTAAACAAACGGTTGTAAGTCAAGGACGTCCTGTATATTGTAGCCTTTCTCAAACCAACTTCTCATCCCCGCTAAGCTTTAAACTGAATATATTTGCTTAACCGGATACAAATAATTGACAAAACTATAAACAATCAGCAGAATAAATAAATCGATACTCGAAGTTATAGATCAGATTGAAATATGATTCTATAGGTAAGAAAACCCAGATTCTGGAAAATATTTCTTTGCAGTTGTTCTTTTTTAAGGCCTCCTGTCATATCCACCCAGATGTGACAACTAGTTGAGAAAGAAGCATGACACCACAAAGTTCTCAATTGCTCAATTTTGTTCCTCTAAAAATAGACATCTGGTATCAAAAATACTTCCTTTTCCCATGTTGTTTCCTAAATTCGTAACTTGTGAAATACCGGTGCAAAACGTTTAAGTAAATTCAAAGCTGCGTGATTCTCTTTCGTAATTAATCAGAGTGACTTTAGATCAATATTAGGTGACTGAGAGTTCTAGTCCCGCCTTAGGCATGAAAGCTGGCTGGGTGACTTTGGGCCAATCATCAGAACACTGGGAGTTCTAATCCCGCCTTAGCCATGAAAGCCAGTGGGTGACTTTGGATCAATCACCAGGAGATGAGGAGATGTAGTCCCGCTTTAAGCATGAAAGCTGGCTGGTGACTTTGGAGCAATCACCAGGGGACTGAGAGTTCTAGTTCCACCTTAGTCACGAAAGCTGGGTGACTTAGCACCAGTCATCCTTTCTCAGTCCAGAAACCTCACAGGGTTGTGGTTGTGGGGAAACTATAGGAAGAGGATGTTGTGTTGTATATGCCTTGAGTTATTTGTAAAAATAATAAAGGAGGGTTATAAATATAAGTAAGTAAGTACCGTATTTTTCGGAGTATAAGACACACCGGAGTATAAGACGCACCTTAGTTTTGGGGGAGGCAAACAAGGAAAAAAGGCCTCTGCCTCCAAGCAATTTGCCAAACAGCAAACAGCACAGATGATATACACTGCTGTGTATTTCTGTGCATGTGTGCCTGACCCATAGAAATAGCAAAGAATTGGAGAAATGTACATTATGCCAGAAAGTTTTCTTAAATGTAGTCACACTAACTCCTCCCAATTATTTAAATAGATGTACTCCAAGGTAAGTCAGGATTTAACTCTAATACTAAACAGGACACTGTTACAGCCTTGTGGACTTCAACTTCCAGAATTCCACAGCCAGCAAAGCAAATAATAAAGCAGTCTTTAAAAAATAAGTCTAATAATTTGAACATTCTACAGACATTTATAGTTATTCACTTACCCCCTTTCATCCAGTTCAGCAGAAAATAAAAATCTGCCTGTCTCTTTGCAGTTTCAGTTTCAGTTTCATTTTAGCACGCGGCAAATCAGCTGTAGGTCGGGAAGCTGCTAATGACTCTCTTGGCTTTACAGGCTCTTCCCTGTTTGCTGCAAACAGGTAAATTGCTGGAAGACAGAGGCCAAAGGGTGGAGGTAGCTGGGTGGGTGGGGCTACATTCGGTGTATAAGACGCACCCAAGTTTTCCCCCTCTTTTATGGGTAAAAAGGTGCGTCTTATACTCCGAAAAATACGGTAAGTAAGTAAGTACGGTAAGTAAGTAAGTAAGTAAGTAAGTAAGTAAGTAAATAAATAAAAAATAAAAAAATAAAAAAAATAAAAAAATAAAAAAATAAGGGATGCTAAGTTGTAGACTTAGCTACTGGCCAATTGCCATCTATCTGGGTGGAGATAGAATTTAACCCAACGGACTTCCCACCGACGAAAATTCAGCTTGTGTTACCAGTTCAGAGAAGCAGTTTAAAAACGTCTATAAGTAGCATATTAGTTTTCAGAATACTGAAATAAACATCCCATGACCTTCAGCACCACTTATCTAAACATTATTGTATTAAGAATCTGGTGACAAGAGATCAAAAGACAATAGCCCACGCAGACACTTTTGCAAAAATTAGATTAGAACTTATCTGCATGCAGCCACACCGGTCCAGCCTATTTTTTTTTCTTTTTCTCTCCAGCTTGCCTAATTTCCCAAGGGAACAGATGAACTTGAGAAAAACTGAAGGATTGCCATCCTCTGAGAAGCTGTCTTGCTCAGGGCTTAGGTATGAAAATGAGCAGAGCTGCTCATGTCTGCGTGAAAACTACATGTAAAGATTTTCTTCTAATTAGGTTGTTCCGTACGGGATGGGGGCAGGGGTGAAATTCAAATTTTTTCCCTACCGGTTCTGTGGGCGTGGCAGGGGAAGGATACTGCAAAATCCACATTCCCTCCTCACTCCTGGGGGAAGGATACTGCAAAATCTCCATTCCCTCCCCACTCCAGGGGAAGGATATTGCAAAATCCCCATTCCCTCCCCACTCCTGGGGAAAGGATATTGCAAAATCTCCATTCCCTCCCCACTCCTGGGGAAAGGATATTGCAAAATCTCCATTCCCATCCCACTCCAGGGGAAGGATACTGCAAAATAATAATAATAATAATAATAATAATAATAATAATAATAATAATAATAATAATAATAATAATAATAATAATAATAATAATAATAATAATAACAATAACAATAACAATAACAACAACAACAACAGAGTTGGAAGGGACCTTGGAGGTCTTCTAGTCCAATCCCCTGCTTAGGCAGGAAACCCTACACCACTTCAGACAAATGGTTGCCCAATCTCTTCTTAAAAACTTCCAGTGTTGGAGCATTTACAACTTCTGGAGGCAAGTTGTTCCACTGGTTAATTGTTCTCACTATTAGGAAATTTCTCCTTAGTTCTAAGTTGCTTCTCTCCTTGATTAGTTTCCACCCATTGCTTCTTGTCCTGCCTTCAAGTGCTTTGGAGAATAGTTTGACTCCCTCTTCTTTGGGGCAGCCCCTGAGATATTGGAACACTGCTATCATGTCTCCCCTGGTCCTTCTTTTCATTAAACTAGACATACAGAGTTCCTGCAACCGTTCTTCATATGTTTTAGCCTCCAGTCCCCTAATCATCTTTGTTGCTCTTGATGAAAATAGAGCTTCAACATTGGAGGTTTTAAAAAAAGGACTGTCTGAAATCGTATAGGGCAGGGGTCTGCAACCTGCGGCTCTGGAGCCGCATGTGGCTCTTTCGTCCCTCTGCTGCGGCTCCCTGTCGCTCAAAATATGTGTCCCAACCTTCAGTGTGCGACACTCGCCAGCATGTGATTTATCGAGCTTTTCGACCCATCTTTTTTTTTTGGAGTTAAAAGTGTTTTTGTTGCATGCAGAAATAAAAATGTGTTTTCTCTGTAGCAGGTCATTGATTTCATAAATGCAACACACTATAGTTTTTTTTATACATAGCATAAGGGTAAAAACCGATATATGCAGTGTTATCGTCATTTTAGATGTCAAAAGGGTTTTGTGGCTCCCGGTGTTTTCTTTTCTGGTGGGAAACGGCTCCAAATGGCTCTTTGAGTGTTTAAGGTTGCCGACCCCTGGTATAGGGTCTCCTGCTTGAGCAGGGGGTTGAATCAGAAGACCTCTAACGTCCTTTCCAGCTCTATGCTGATTGATTGATTGATTGATTGATTGATTGATTGAACATCTTTTCACCGCATGCTCTTTAAACTGCGTAATTCCATGCAACCGCAGCCACTTTAAGGATTAAGGACAGACCTTCTGGCCCTGCTGAGATTGAGGATTATGAGCATCGTCATCCATAGATTTGAAAAGGCATCTAATTAGGAAGCTTACGTTTGGGTGTCAACGTCAAAAAGGCTCCATCCACGCAACACTTTGAACCCAGTTATTCTGGCAACTTTCCCTGTTTGGTGAATTTTACCGGGCGATGTTTTACGTGAACCCAGAAAAGGGCTGGATTCAGCCACTGCATCGTTATGCACACATTGCATTGCAAAAAATAAATTAAAGAGAAAATGAAGTTGCATTGCACTGAAAAGGTCATTAAATCTGGGAGGACACCCAACGCTTGACTCATCCGTCCTCTCCCATTCCAAATTGCCACCCTCCTGGTTTTTTTTTTTTTTTTTTTTTTTTAGCCCTTCCCCTGATTTGCAAAAAGCGAGCAAAGGAATCGCCTCCCAGAGTAAAGATGTCCCCGGTAGCTTCGTTAAGGGAAAAAAGGACCACAGTCAGAACGCCGCTCTAGGCCTCGCTTTCTATGGCCTCCCCTCTCTTCCCCGAACCGTTCTCATTCATTTCAAAGCCCGGCTGGGGACCATAGAGAGGAGAGCGCTAGAAGGGCCGCGAGGGATGTGGGATAGAAGCGGGCTCGGGAGAGCGAATCCTTCGCCTCCTTCCGCATTTCTGGGCCCAGCTGCAGACGGAGCGACGGCTCGGGACAAGGGCAAGGTAAGGGGATGCTCTCGCCCCGGCTTGCTCGCCTTTCCCGGGGTGGGCAAGGGGCGGGTTTGCCGTCAATGCACCAGCGGCTGGCAGGAGCAAGGTTGCCCGGGCTGCAAAATCAATGGGTCTCTGCCTACGAGGGTGGGTGTGTACGCGTGTGCCAGTGTCAGAAGCAGATATTAGGGGGTGAGCGTGCAAGAATGCAAAGGGGGAAAGATTGCACCAGGCGTCCTCTGTTGCTTTGAGCATCCTTGGAGAATGCTATCGACTTCCCGTCTTTGCCAACGAGAGGAACTCTATTCATTTTATTTATTGGTTGGTTGGTTGGTTGGTTGGTTTTATTTAAAATTAGGAAAGCTCAAAGGTGTTTTTGTTTCAAGAGGTAACTGGACTGTCTGGTTTTTCTTGGAAGACCTTTTGCTTCTCATCCAAGAAGCTTCTTCAGATCTGGTTGGAATTAATTCGGTGGTTGGCTTAGAAAATCTGATTTGGCGAATTAATCTGATTGTTTTCAGAGGAATCACTGAATCCAGTTTATTTTGTGAGATTTATATACCGCCTCACAGTGCAAGCACTCTCTAAGCGGTTTACACCAGTAAGCAATGTATATTTATTTATATTGCCCCCAACAATCTGGGTCCTCATTTTACCTACCTCGGAGGGATGGAAGGCTGAGTCAACCTTGAGCCGGTGAGATTTGAACCGCTGACCTGCGGATCAGTGTCAGCTAAAGTGGCCTGCAGTACCTGCCTCTAACCGCTGCGCCACCTTATCTACTTATCTACTTTATAGATAGATACAGTTTACAGTAGATACAGTTATCTACTTATATTCACTATTACTCTATTTAGGTAATTGTAGCCTTCATGAGACATCTGCCCATATTGGCTTAGTTTTTAAGCTGGTGTAAGCCAACTTTATGAGGAATCCTGCCTTAATGGTATGTATAAATGGTATAGGGCCGTTATGGGAAACCTATGGCACGCGTGCCTAAGGTGGCACGCGGAGCCATGTCGCCTGGTACTCACAGCGTCGGCTGTTCCTGTTCTGTGTTTCTTGCGCGCATGCGCATGTGACAATCAGCTGGCCTTTGTCCATGCGGCAGTGCTGGAAACCGCAAGAGCTGGTCTTCCGTTTTCTGGCGTGAGCATGCACGCTAGCCAACTGATCGCATGCACGGCAGTAACCGGAAGACTTGCTGGCACGTGTGAAGTGCTCCCTTTTTGGCACTCGGGGCCGCACGCACACGCTCGCCATCATTGGTATACGGCCTCCTGCTTGAACAGGCGGTTGGACTAGAAGACCTCCAAAGTCCCTTCCAACTCTGTTATTCTGTTAATGTCTACAAGTTGCGTGACTGCTCCTAATACCAGAAACGAACCTTTTTTTCCTCGGGTGCCAAAATAGTGCACGCACGCGCTATCGCACGCCCGTGCGTGCCCACACCCATAATTCAAAGCCCCCCACTTGCCCCACACCCCTGCGCATGTGTGCATGACCCCCCCTCCCCCATTTCCCGACTTCCAGTGGGCCCAGTATAGCCCCAAATGCTCTCCCCCGCCACCCCGGAGGCCCTCTGGAGGCTGAAATCGCCCACCCAGAGCCTCCGTGCAAGCCAAAAATCAGGTGGGCACGCACATGCGCGCTGGAGCTGAGCTAGGGCAATGGCTCGCGTGCCAGCAGATATGGCTCCGCGTGCCACCTGTGGCACCCGTGCCATAGGTTCGCCATCACTGGTCTAAGCCATAAAACACCTTTGTAAGTTTCCAAACAAACCACAAACAAACAAACGAAGCTTAAAGCAAACCATAGTTTTGATTCTGGCCATGTTTAAGGCAGCCAGTTTAAGGCCCCTGATTCTTATCTCCATAATTTGCTGAACTAATGCCATTTGATGTGAAAAACCAAATGAAGACATTTAAGGATGGGCCAATCAGAATACTGGATTACCTCCATCATGCAAACACAATTGCTGATTACCAAAATGCTTTTGAAGTATGGCTGTCCATCTAGCTATTCTCAATTTTTGAACCTTTTTACTCTCCTCTCTCCTTCACTTTCCCTCGCCAGCTCCCAATCTATGCTCCCTTTTGCAATTCCAAAAGCATTTAAGGAATGCCACATCCATTCAGAACTTCCTGCTTCAGTCCCCGCCCACTTCTCAGCTTTGGGATATGCAGCCTTTAAAGGTTTTTGCAGCTCTTCGCCAAATAAGTGAATCCTCGATTTTGGCAGAGGTCCTTGCGGTTGTTTGAGAAATAATTTTAAATCAAAAGGGACTAATGTTTTCTTCCGTCTTGCCTTTAATGGTGTCTCCCTTCCAGTTTCCTGTGAAATATCTGGTTTAGACATTAAGATAAAGCTGTTGAATTCAGGCAACCAGGATTTGAAAACATGAGGATGGGTTGGTCATCTGTGTAAAATGTTAAATCCCTTCGTAATTGCAGATGCTTCAGTGGTCTCCAACCTTGGCAACATTAAGACTTGTGGACTTCAACTCCCAGAATTCTTCAGCCAGCTTGTATCCCTTTGGAGACCCCAAGGGATACAAGCAGGGGTCAGTTCCACTTACCTTCCCTACCAGTTCGCATTGCGATGGAAAGTGCGCGTTTTGCACGCACGTGCTTGCTTCGCCCTCCCAGAGGCTCAAGGAAAGTCTTCGCAGCCTGTGGAAGGCGAAACCCCCTCCTGCCCCGCAATGGTGCAGGAGGCTGACTAGGTCACGTCCACCATGGCCACGCCCACCCAGCCACAGGGCAGAGAACCCGTTGCTGAAATTTTTGAAGCCCACCCCTGAATATAAACCTCAGATGCTGCAACCCTCATAAACCATCGGAAGGCACATTAATAAAATCCTTGAGGAGGGTGGGTGGTTCAAAAAATATGAAAAATAAATAAAATAAAAATAGGAAGTTGGATCAAAAGCAGGTCTCCCTATATGTTTCTTTTAAAGCAAGGGTCCCTAACCCCAGTCCATAGAGCGGCACCAGTCCACGACATGCCAGAAACCGGGCCGCGCAAACAAGCGAAGCCCCATCCGCGGGATGCAGGCAGCACGTGAAACCACACCCCCTCCGGTCCGCGGAAAAAAGCTCTCTCCATGGAACTGATCCGGGATGGGTTCCACTTACCTTCGCCACCGGTTTGCATCGTGACATTTTGTGCGCACGCACATCCCCTCGCACAATTTGGCTTGCGCACATGCTCAGAAGCAGGAATGAGCCCGAAACACAACTGAGGAGCTCATCAGCTGTGCTTCGGGCGAAAAAATAAAGGTCAGAATTCACCCGCGGGCAGGCGGGAGGGCTCTTTTTCAAGCCGCGGAAGGGGGAATAAATCCCCAAAAAAGATGGTGGTGCACACGGAACGGCACCGACAGCGATGTCACCAGCGGGTTGCTACCGGTTCAGGCGATCTGGTCCGAACTGGGAGGAACCCACCCCTGGAACTGATCCCGGGTGCCCAAAATATTGGGGGACAAAATCCCAGGTCTCTAAAAGATAGGGGGACAAAAATAAAATGTTGCTAAAGTATAAATCTTACTATAGCCAGTTGTAGCTGATGAGATAAGAGATGCTGGGAATTGTAGTTTCAGCAGCATCTGGAAACTTCCGGGCTCTCCGCCCTGTCCAAGAACATTCACGCGAAATGTTTTGAGTACAACAGTTTTCTTGCTCAATCCGTTGTGGGAAGAGAAGTCTGAGTCTTGTTACAGAAGCTACAATGTTGTAAATATTTGAGTTGCTGGCGGAAAGGCTTCAGCAGCTAATACCAGGGTGCCCAGCCAAATACGGAGCCATGTTTCTGAGACGGGCAGGCATGTACATTTATTGAAATAATATGTTTCAAAGATTCAGTAGCTGCAATGTTTGGTTTCTGAAATTTTCTTTTGACTGCAGGCTTAACCTGCAGCATCATTTCAGTCTCCCAGTTTTTAGATTTCACTAAGGTACAACGAAGGAGTTGGACAACATAATGTCTTATGGAAAAGATGGCTTTACATATACTATGATATAATACTTTACCTCCCTTTCTGATTGAAGTAATGTTTGTAAACAGTAGGATTAAAGGTGGAAGATAGATAGATAGATAGATAGATAGATAGATAGATAGATAGATAGATAGATAGATAGATAGATAGATAGATAGATAGATAGATAGATAGATAGATGATAGGATGGATGGATGGATGGATGGATGGATGGATGGATGGATGGATGGATGGATGGATAGATAGATAGATAGATAGATAGATAGATAGATAGATAGATAGATAGATAGATAGGTGATAGATAGATAGATAGGTAGATAGATAGATAGATAGATAGATAGATAGATAGATAGATAGATAGATAGATAGATAGATAGATAGATGATAGAGAAGCAATAGCCATCACAATCTCGGGAACGTTTAAAATTTTATTTAAAACTACAATTAAATAAATAAAATTTATTAACAAATTTTATCTATTAAATAAAATTTTAAATGTTCCGGAGATCGTGATGGCTATAGCTTCTTTATCTGTAACTATGCCTTGAACTCGCATTTTTAGGACAATTCTTTACACACACACACACACACACACACACACACACACACACACACACACACACACACACACACAAATACTTATATATAGTGCGAGTAAATATGAATTGGGTAAAATAGCTGTAGAAATAAAAGTTGACATTCCAATAGACATAGTTGATAAGAAGATAAGATTTATAATGTATAAATCTAGATATAATATATAATCGAGTGTATAAAGATTAATATTAATAGCTAATAGGCTGTTAAAGAAGCATGATTTCACTTTTATGGTTTGTATTAGTCGGCGTTATGTTTGTAGTTGATTGCGTATGATATTTGCTTACTGTAGTGTTTTCTACAGTTTTTGTATTTGTTTTTTTTCCTGTTGTGTTTATTTTTGTTGTGTGTATTTAATTGTTATGTTTTTAAAGGAAAATTCAATAAATATTTTTTTTTAAAAAAGAAAAGATGGGTTTGAAAGATTGGGGGGGGAATGAGACAGAAATAAACCATGGTTTATTCTGACACAAATGCCTGCTTTTTTCTCTAGGTCAGTGTTTCCCAACCTTGGCAACTTGAAGATGTCTGGACTTCAACTCCCAGAATTCCCCAGCCAGCATTCGCTGGCTGGGGAATTCTGGGAGTTGAAGTCCAGACATCTTCAAGTTGCCAAGGTTGGGAAACACTGCTCTAGGTCCACACTGCATTGGTCCGAGGCATCTTTAAAAAAAAAAAAATGCTGTGAACTTGAACACTTTATATAATATTTCATTTTGCTGCGGTCCGAGGGGGAAATCCTCAGATGCCAGCTGGTATATTTATTTTTTGGTATCCTGGAGTTGCAAAGGAAATGAGTTGGCTTCCTTCCTGCAGGAGGCCACCATCTCATACTGGAATTCTGCCATGACGGCATCTTCCAGGGGGCTCGAGTTGGGCTGAATAAGACAGGCTGCCCTTGATCTTTGACCCTTTTTTTTAATGTCTCTTAACACTCAAAAGGCTGCTCTGCCAAAGTCCGGAAGTCTATTTATGCAAGACATATAGTTCAGGAGTCATCTTTGAAAACCGGTGACTGGTCAAGTTATATAAGGCAAAATAGGTCCTTTTCCAGTTGGGGGTTATGAAACAAACTGTAAGCAAACCATGAGTTAATACGTGTGAACCTGTGTCTTCCATATCTTTTATTCCACTTGTTTTGTTCATGTATTTAGATGTTCCTTATGATTCTACGTTAGGTTCTACTAATCCCCTCCCACTTATGACTATAACCTTGTTGCTTGTATCTTTACGATTTATATTGTTTTATTTAGTTTCCTAGTATGATTTGATTTCTTATTTAGCATCCTATGACTATCACTAAGTGTTGTATCTTATGATTCTTGATGAATGTATTTTTTTAATGTACACTGAGAGCATATGCACTCAGTGTACATTAAAGACAAATTCCTTGTGTGTCCAATCACACTTGGCCAATAAATTATTCTATTCTTAATCTATTTAATTCTACTCTAATCTACTCTATTCTACTCTTTCTTTATTCTATTCTATTCTACTCTACTCTACTCTACTCTTTCTTTATTCTAGTCTACTCTACTCTACTCTATTCTACTCTACTCTATTCTACTCGTTTCTTTATTCTATTCTACTCTACTCTACTCTATTCTAATCTTTCTTTATTCTATTCTACTCTACTCTACTCTATTCTAATCTTTCTTTATTCTACTCTACTCTACTCTACTCTTTCTTTATTCTACTCTACTCTACTCTTTCTTTATTCTATTCTACTCTACTCTATTCTAATCTTTCTTTATTCTACTCTACTCTACTCTACTCTTTCTTTATTCTACTCTACTCTACTCTACTCTATACTGTACTCTATTCTACTCTTTCTTTATTCTACTCTACTCTACTCTACTCTTTCTTTATTCTACTCTACTCTACTCTTTCTTTATTCTATTCTACTCTACTCTATTCTATTCTAATCTTTCTTTATTCTACTCTACTCTACTCTACTCTTTCTTTATTCTACTCTACTCTACTCTATACTCTACTCTATTCTACTCTTTCTTTATTCTATTCTATTCTATTCTATTCTACTCTACTCTACTCTACTCCACTCCACTCCACTCCACTCCACTCCACTCCACTCCACTCCACTCCATTCTTACTTTATCTCAGTGTTCCCCGATCTACAGGCTGTGGCCCGGTATTGGGCCTTGAGCCGTCCAGAACCGGGCTGCAGAAGTGGTGGCTGAGCGTGTGTGTGCATACACGCATCCCCACTTGTGTGAGCAGCGGCTGAATGTGCGCGTGTGTGTGTGCCATCTGCACGAGCAGCGGGCACATGTCACATGAAACCATCCCGTCTCCCTCCCCGCCCGGCTGCAAAACCGAAAAGAAAATTGTAATTTTCTTGCTGGTCTTTTTGGACCAAAAGATTTCCTTAATTAAATTACAAATGTTTTATTACAACTCTCAGTGCTGAGTGTCAGAACCTTTGGAGGCAAAAGGCTTCAGGTTGGCTCCCATTCAGGGCTTAAGCAAATCTGATTTAACTATCCATCTGACCTCCAGGGGAAAAATATCTGGGAATTAATCCAAAGACTACTGAAAGCAGTGTTTGTTCAGCTGCGGGTTTTTTTGCTGCGTGTGTGTTTGTATGTGGGTGGTGGTCGGGGATAAGCGACAATTGAAAATGCGTGGCGGCTAAAATAATTGTCTTAATCGATCCAAAGACGCTGGAATGGGTTTGGAAAAATAAGCCCTATTTAATTGCTTGTTTGCTTTTGAAGGAAACTCGTATCAAAGCATTTATTACAAAAGAGAAGTATTGGATACAAAAATGGAAGCATTTGATACAAAAAAATTGGCTACAAAGCCAAAATATTGGATACAACAATGTTTGATACAAAGCAAAAGTGTTTGGTATAAAACAAAAATATTTGACGTAAAATGTGATGCCTCAAAGAAGAGTCCCATTATTGATCTGTTTCACCCTTAAAATTCAGGATTAAGCTGTGCTGATTTAAAGGATATTCCTTTCCTTTGCAGACAGGTAATCCTCGACTTACAACAGTACATTTAGAGACTGTTCAGAGTTGCAACGGCAGAGAAAAAAAGGGACGTATGACCACTTTTCACACTTATGACCATTGCAGCATCCCCATGTGAACAAAATTCAGATGCTTGGCATCTGGCTCATATTTATGACAGTTGTAGCATCACCATGGTCAGGTGATCAAAATTTGGTCAGGTGATCAAAATCCATGGCAACTGGCATGGATTTATGACGGTTGCACTGACCTGGGCTCATGTGATCATCCTTTATTATCTCAACTGGCTTCCGACAACTGCTGGGGGAAGATCAATTCACTTAACAATACGATTCGCTTAACAATACGATTCGCTTAACAATACGATTCGCTTAACAATACGATTCGCTTAACAATACGATTCGCTTAACAATACGATTCGCTTAACAATACGATTCGCTTAACAATACGATTCGCTTAACAATACGATTCGCTTAACAATACGATTCGCTTAACAACTGTGGCCAAAGAGCTCGTAAAATGGGGCAAAATTCACATCTGCCTTGCTTAGCAGCAGAAACTTGGCACTCCATCATGGTCGTAAGCCCAGAACTACCCGTATGATGGGGCTCATTTCCAAAGAAAATTGTCCTGAGCTTCAGTCTGTTTCCTTGTCACAAGCAGCTAATTGCAGAAAGCTTCAATAGACATACCGGTATATAAGCATCGCTCAAAAGGACATCTGCATGTTTAGAGTTAGGACCTTGGTGGTCTTCTATCTAGTCCAACCCTCTAGTCAGGCAGGAGACCCTAACCATTTCAGACAAATGGTCGTCCTATCTCCAGTGTTGGAGCACTCATAACCTCTGGAGGCAAGTCGTTCCACTGGTTAATTGTTCTAAATGGCAGGAAATTTCTCCTTGGATCTAGGTTGTTGGAGAGTAGAGTAGAGTAGAATTAGAGTAGAGTGGAGAAAATAGAACAGAATACAGAGTAGAATTAGAGTAGAGTACAATTAGAGTAGAGTATTTATTTATTTATTTATTTATTTATTTATTTATTTATTTATTTATTTATTTATTTATTTATTTATTTATTTATTTATTTATTTATTTATTTATTTATTTATTTATTTATTTATTTATTTATTTATTTATTTATATAGATTTATATGCCGCCCAACTCCCAGGGGACTCTAGAGTAAAAGTAGAAGTAAATAGAACAGAACACAGAGTAGAGTAGAATTCAAGTAGAATAGAATTCGAGTAGAATTCGAGTAGAGTAGAATTTGAATAGAATAGAATAGAATAGAATAGAATAGAATAGAATAGAATAGAATAGAATAGAATAGAATAGAATAGAATAGGAAAGGACCTTGAAGGTCATCTAGTCCACCCCGCCAAGCAGGTGACCCTACACCGTTTCTGACAGATAGCAGTCCAGTCTCTTCTTGAAAGCCTCCAGTGATGAAGTTCCCACAACTTCTGACGGCAACTTCTGTTCCATCGGTTGATTGCTCTCACTGTCAGAAAATTCCTCCTTATTTCTAGGTTGAATTTCTCCTTGATCCATTGTCACTGTTGATGGTGTGCGTAATGACTCACACTGCTTGGCAATAGGGGAAGCTGAAAAAAAAAAGTGCGAAACACACGCCATTTATCCATTTTCCTGGAGTGCGAGCAGTTCCCTGACCTGTTGGGTCTTCCCCCCCCCCCACCCTTCTGCAGCTTCGGGTTGCATCCTGCCGCTTCGGAACAGGAAAGCATCTGTGTTGAGCCTCGCAGGTGTCTTTCTATAGGTCACTTCCTCCCTTTCAGGCTGAGGGACGTGTGACAAAACCCCCACAGCGCTGACATGTCTTGTGCCTTTCCTCTTCAGCGGCTGTAGGTAGTCTAAATAAAGAAACAATTCATTTCGTATAAAAGAAAAGATGCCCATGCACGTCCACGCATAAACAGTCGCTAAACCCGCATCCAAAAATTAGCATTTGCTGGACCCTGGTGTCCTTCCCTTCGTTTGAAAGAGGTTTCCGTGCCTGGAATTTGAATTTTCGCAACCCTGGGATTCAAAACATGGCAGGTGGTCCGTAAACTCCGTCTGGCTGCTTAGCGGCCATTCGAAGTTCTGACACGGGTGTCCAATTGGATTCCTTTTTCTATTATTATTTTTTCTTTTTTTTTTATTCAAAAAGTTTTATTAGTACAAAGTACAAACACTTTTTCAATTTTTCTCCCCCCTTTCCCCTAACCCCCTCCCCTTCCTCCCCCCCCCCCCGACTTCCCAGAAAAAGCACAGGATATAATCTTCAATAAACATAAACTTAAAATATACTAACAAATTATAAATTCAGAAATTTCTCTAATTTTTAAAAACTCCACATTATTTAAAATCTATTAAACCCTTGTACAATTCTTAACATATATCATTATTAAACTATGTATATCTTCTTAATCTGATACTTGTTTTGAAAAAAAATTGGATTATATTCCAATTGGATTTCTTTGAGGACCGGCAAAGCTGGTCTTCGCGCTGGAACCCAGAAGAGAGCAGCTGTCTTGTGCTGCACATGCATGCAACGGAACCTGGAAGAGCAGCTGGCTGCCATGCACATGCGCACCAGCCAGCTGCTCTCTTCCGGGTTCCGTCGTTCCGGCGCATGTCATGCACACGCGCTCCAGTTCCGGCACTCGGTGCCGAAAAGATTAACCATCACTGGTGTAGGGTCTCCTGCTTGAGCCAGTGGTTGGACTAGAAGACCTCCATGGCCCCATCCATCTCTATTCTGATTGATAATCCAATCCGGAAAGTAGGATTAATGGTTTTAAAACAAGCTGGAATATGTCAATGAAGCTTGTTAATCCTTGCTTTGCCTCTTAACAAATTTGAACAATCAACTTTTTAATCAGTAGGAAACCAAACTGAATTGGTTTCTCTTTACTTTTGCTACGAAGGAGATGCGATTTTCTCTTTTATGGCTTATAAAACAGAATTGTATGATTCTCTGCATAGGAACTGAACTGCCCCTCTGCCCAAATGGATTTAGTAATTCACATTCTGTATGTAGCAAGCCCCTGTGGTGTACCAAAGAGTATTCAATTTGTACTTTGTTATTCGCTGGAATACACCCTCTTAGGCGGACTCGGATGAAAAACTTAAATATTTGTCATTTAATGATGTATTGTGTTCCGTGTGACTCAACCCTGAATACGTAGCCTTCTATTTTTTATACCTCACTTTTATTTGAGTTCAGGAAAGTACACATTCAGTATACATGAACATGTTTGTCTCTTTGGATTCCAAGCATCATAAAATGGAAAGATTAATTAATAGGATTCAGATTTAGCATCTAAATGTTCTGTTTCTCTCTCTCTCTCTCTCTCTCTCTCTCTCTCTCTCTCTCTCTCTCTCTCTCTCTCTCTCTCTCTCTCTCTCTCTCTCTCTCTCTCTCTCTCCAGGTTTTAGAAATTTGGAGTGCAGGAACATGTCTCAGTCTGCTGAAAAAGTAAAGGTGAGTTAGAACTTGGGACACAGCCCATCAAAACAATTCTTAGCTTTCAATGTTTTATTTTGGGTTTTAGGGCTTAAAGACTGTGTTTTGCAATCTCTTTGGGGCAGGAAGTAGGGAAAAGAACAGCTGGAATAAATTTTAGAGAACCAGTGTTGTTTAAATAAATAACCCATTTCAATAACTTGAAATCATCCAGCTTTATTCGTTCTACTCCGCTTATTCTCTGTTGAACAGACTGAAGGAAAAAATGGAAAATTCTCGGTAAACTGCTGAATCCATTGTAGAAAACAACGGATAACAACTGCAGGTCAAAATGAGATAGGAATCCTTAATGTAAAATTGGCTGAATATCCTGGTTTTCCCCCTCTCCCACAGCTCAACACTTTAATCATAATTTCTCAGTGTGAGTTTCGAAACAAAAGGATAGTTAACAAAAGATTTTTCTTGGTTTTCTCCACTGTTAGCTGGCAATGAACGAGTAAAACAGCAGTATGTGCCGAAAAGGGAGCACTTCGCGCGCGCTCGTCTGGGCCTCGACCGGGAACAGGAGTTGCCCAGGGGGCATGCGCGTGCCAAAAAATTTACTTCCGGTTTCCGGCGTGCAGTCTTCCGGTTACTGCCGTGCATGCGCCGAACAGGTGGCCACCGCGCATGCTCACAGATCAGCTCTTTCGGTTTCTGGTGTTGCCACACGCACAAATGCCAGCTGATCGTCGCGTGCGCATGCGTGCCAGAAACCCGGAAGAGGAACGGCCAACGCCGGGCGTGCCAGGCGACATGGCTCCGCGTGCCACTTCGGGCACGCGTGCCATAGGTTTGCCATCACGGTTGTAGATGGCGATTGTTGTGCAGCCAATTCAGTTTGAGTTTTAAGCGGGTTTTGGGTTGAGTAGAACGCGGAGATCTCCCTGCAGGGTGAAACTAAATGCTTTTTTTTTCAAAGGTTCTTTTGCTGCTTCATGTTCTCAAGAAGCAGTCAGAGAGGAAGTAAAATTAACCCCCTACTTCCTTGCAGTGAAAGTCCACAGAGACCCTGTATAATTCTTACAAAGAGATCTTCTCCTAAACCATGTTCCTCATCCTCCCCCACTTGCATATCAGCCAGGAAAAGGAAACAGGAATCACATTACTTCTGTTGGAACTTGGTCTGGAGTGTTTCTCAACCTCGTTGGCTTTAAGAAGTGTGGACTTCAACTCCCAGAATCCCCCAGCCAACAAAGCCACACATGAAGTCCACACCTCTTAGGTCATCTAGTCCAACCCCCCACCCAAGCAGGAGACACTACACCATTTCTAATGGCATATAAATTTAAAAAAAATTTAAAAGCTTGGCTCCCCCCTCCTTCTTATGGCAACTTGAAAACTTTGCAAGTTGACATAAGTGTTGTATCTTATGATTTATGATGAATGTATTTTTATGATCATGATTTATCACTTATAGCTTTTATGTACAATGAGAGCTTATGCACCGAAGACAAATTCCTTGTGTGTCCAATCACACTTAGCCAATAAAGAAATTCTATTCTATTCTATTCTATTCTATTCTATTCTATTCTATTCTATTCTATTCTATTCTATTCTATTCTATTCTATTCCATTCCATTCCATTCCATTCCATTCCATTCCATTCCATTCCATTCCATTCCATTATTCTGTTCTATTCTATTCTATTCCTATTCCTATTCCTATTCCTATTCCTATTCCTATTCCATTCCATACCATTCCATTCCATTCCATTCCATTCCATTCCATTCCATTATTCTGTTCTATTCTATTCTATTCCTATTCCTATTCCTATTCCTATTCCTATTCCTATTCCATTCCATACCATTCCATTCCATTCCATTCCATTCCATTCCTCTTTTAAGAAGCTGCTCTCAAGCTTGCAACTTTCCAATGTTGGTGCATTTTCATGAATTCCACCTCCAATTTGCTGCTTTCGTTCTTGATTTCTCATTCCAGTTTTCTGACTCGGCTGGATATGTGGGGTTTGCCAATCTCCCCAACCAAGTCCACCGGAAGTCGGTCAAGAAAGGGTTTGAATTCACCCTCATGGTTGTCGGTATGTGGATTTGATTTTTCCATATCATGCACGTTTGACAATTCAACCGTGGCAGTTTAACTATTGAATACAGGTAGTCCTTAACTTACAACAGTCCATTTAGTGACCGTTCCAAGTTACAACGGCACTGAAAAAAGTTACTTATGGCCATTTTTCAGACTTACAACCGTTGGGCATCCCCATGGTCACATGGTCAACATTCAGACGCGGTCATCTCGATCCCCACAATGGGTGAACGGCTGCAAAAACTGATGGAGTTAGCAAGAGGTGGCTAAATTGACTGTTTTGATTGAAGGAAAAAAATATAAATCTTTTTATTTCTACCTGGAAACCATTTCTGGACTTTCCCCCCACTTTTCTTTTCCCCTTTTCCTCCCCTAACTTCAGCGGTGGGTTGCTCCTGGTTCGGACCGGTTCTTAGAACCGGTAGTGCCGGCGGCGGGAGGCTCCGCCCATTCGCCTGGGCGCGCACGAACCGGTAGCAAAAATATTTACAACCCACCACTGCCTAACTTCCCTACTATTTACTTTTGTATTTTCTTTGTGTGCTATATTAGAAACTAATAAAAAAATGTTTAAAAAAAACATTCAGAAGCTCAGCAACTGACTCATATTTATGACAGTTGCAGTGCCTTGCGGTCATGTCATCCCCTTTTGTAACCTTTATTTATTTATTTTTTATTTATTTATTTTATTTTATTTTGTTTGTCAAACATGTACAAGATAGTTTTTTTTACTTTGGGTGTTGAAGAGGATCACTTTTATACTTTTAAATATAATTTTTTTGGGCATTTCTTTCTTGCTTTTATCAACATAAGCTACCTAAACATTTTGATAAGGTGTTCTGTAAATTCCTGGAATCACATCACTAAATAAAATACGGTGCAGAGGAACTATCAGAGAGAAGCAGTGGGATGTAGCAATTATGGACTTGTAACCTGGGCGCGGTGGCTCAGCGGCTAAGACGCTGAGCTTGTCGATCAGAAAGGTCGGCAGTTCGGCGGTTCGAATCCCTAGCGCCGCATAACGGAGTGAGCTCCCGTTACTTGTCCCAGCTTCTGCCAACCTAGCAGTTCGAAGCACGTAAAAAATGCAAGTAGAAAAAAGGGACCACTTTGATGGGAATGTAACAGTGCTCCGTGCGCCTTTGGCGTTTAGTCATGCCGGCCACATGACCACGGAGACGTTTTCGGACAGCGCTGGCTCTTCGGCTTTGAAACAGAGATGAGCATTGTCCCCTAGAGCCGGGAACGACTAGCACATATGTGCGAGGGGAACCTTTACCGGTTCAGTTCAGTAACGGAGTTGGAAGGGACCTTGGAGGTCATCTAATCCAACCCCCTGCTCACGCAGGGGACCTATACTAGGGACGATTGTTAGTGGAAAACAATGAACGCAGATCCCCCATACGTTTAGATTTGACTTTTATTTCTAAATGAAGAAGAAGAAAAAAGAGAAGATGGTGCTGTTCTCTTCGGTTTGGGCTGTTTTCCAGCAAGCAGCTTCTCAACAGCTTCTGCCTTTTCAAATAGCTCAGAAGCTTATATAAAACTGGTTGTATCTTGAGTCAATTTGACAAGAATGTCCAAAGGAGATGTGAGCTTCTGTGCCAAGAGGGACATATTTATAACTTTTGCTCATTCCTTCCTGTTTTAGAGAAATGACTCAAATCTTTTGGGTCAAAAGCAGTGCATCGAAACGGCAATGTGACAAAAAAAAGCCACTGAGTTCACAGTCCTGTTTTGGCACAGAATTTAGGAAGGAGCGGGGTTTAGAAAAGGGATTTTGGTGGTATGATTCTGACTTCACTCTTCCTCCGTTGCTGTTACTTTAGGCTGCCATATGAAGTTTTTTTTAAATTGCATTAGAGCAGTGATGGCGAACCTATGGCACGCGTGCCACAGGTGGCACACGGAGCCATATCTGCCAGCACGCGAGGTGTTGCCCTGGCTTAGCTCCAGCGTGCATGTGCATGCCGGCCAGCTGATTTTCGGCTCGCGCGGAGGCTCTGGGAGGGCGTTTTCGGCTTCCAGAGGGCCTCCGGGGGTGTGGGGGAGGGCATTTTCGCTTTTCCCAGGCTCTAGGGAAGCCTCTGGAGCCTGGGGAGGGCAAAAAACGGGCCTACTGGGCCCACCGGAAGTCAGGAAACAGGCCATTTCCGGCCTCCAGAGGGCCTCTGGGGGGGCGAGGAAGCTGTTTTCACCCTCCCCAGACACTGAATTATGGGTGTGGGCACTCACACATGTGTGATAACGCGCACGCACGCGCTTTTGGCACCTGAGGAAAAAAAGGTTCGCCATCACTGCATTAGAGGGATAAGTGGCATTACGTGATTGAAATAACAATCACCTTCTGCCACACAGCTCCCAGCGACCGGTGAGATCCCACAGAGTTGGTCTCCTCCAGGTCCCGTCAGCTAAACAATGTCGGCTGGCGGGCCCACGGGGCAGGACCTTCTCTGTGGCTGCCCCCGCTCTTTGGAACAAGCTACCTGCGGAGATCCGGACTACCCCCACCTTATTGGCCTTCCGAAAAGCAGTTAAGACCTGGCTCTTCCGGCGGGCTTAAAGGCCGTTGATCTCACAGCTATAATTGAGATCCGGCCATGAAAGGGTATGTATGAGTTTTTAAATCTGTTTTTATCTGTTTTAATGCTTTTATATTTTTTGTATTTGCAATGTTGGTAGCCTCCCAGAGTCCTTTGGGAGTTGGGAGGCATACAAATGCAATAAATAAATAAATAAATGTGGGCACAAGCAGCCCTTGACTCACAACAGTTCATTTAGTGTCCATTCGAAGTTACAATGGCATTGGAAAAAAAGTGACTTTTGAACACTTTTCACACTTAGAACCGTTGCGACATCCCAAAAAGTCAGTGATCAACATTCAGACGCTTGGCAACCGGTTCATGTTTATGACGGTTGCATCGTCCCGGGGCCGCGTGATCCCCTTTTGCGACCTTCTGACCAGCAATAAGGTCAACAGGGAAGCCAGATTCACTTAACAGCCATGTTACTAACTTGATTCACTTAACAGCTGTGGCAAGAAAGGTTGTAAAATGGGGCAAAACTTATTTCACAAAGGCCTCAGCAATGGAAATTTTGGGCTCAATTGCGGTCGTAAGTCGAAGACTACCTATATTTCCTAGAAATCAGTTGGCCAGATTTAAAATGTGAACAAAAGCCTGCATTTGTAGGTTACTTTTAAAAGGCTAATACAGTGGTACCTCGAGATACGAGTGCCCTAACATACGAGATATTTGAGATACGAGCCGTCGAGCAAGCAAAGTTTTGCTTTGAAATACGAGAAACATTTGAGATACGAGAAACGGCCAGCTGCACACGACCCACCAGTTTACTGCGCCTCGTGCGTCTCGCATTATCCCACGCATCCCCCCAGTGTGCTTGTTTACCTCGCTGTCGAAGCATCTTTGATAAGTTTTTCTAGGGCTTTGTGTTTAAATTTAAATTAAGCATACAGTAGCATTTAAGTTGTGTGTAAGTTGCATTTAAGTGACCAAAATACAAATACACTTTATAAAACCAGTTTATTTCTTTACATTCTCTTTTATTATGTTTTTATACAATATTTGTCATTTATAAATACATTTTTCTTATTCAAAAACACGTAACAAGAACAACTGGACTGGAATTTTGGGGGCTGGAACGGATAAATGGCATTTCAATTAATTTCAATGGGGAAAATTGCTTTGAGATACGAGCAAATTGACATACGAGCAAGGTTACGGAATGAATTAAACTCGTATCTCGAGGTATCACTGTACATTGGTTCCCAATGTGGGGCCCATGCCAGCGGTGGGTTGCTCCCGGTTCGGCCTGGTTCTGTGAACTGGTAGCGGTGGAAGTGGGAGGCTCCGCCCACCTGCACGGGATGGTCCGCCCACCTGCGCATGCGCAAACCAGTAGCAACGGATTTTAGAACCCACTACTGGCCCACGCCCCATGGGGCGGCAATTTGATTTTTAATGGGGGCAATTGGAACCTCGTTTAAACCACGTTAATGGCCTTTTAAGCTTCCTCCGTGTGAGTAGGAGTTCACTTTTTGAATAGTAAGAATTATATGTCACTGGGGGTGGGGGGGTGAATCAGGATTTTGGAGATGCATAGGTGGGGCATGGCCAAAAAAAAGTTTGGGAACCACTGGACTAATGTAATAAGTCCTTTTGATAATGCTGTCTTATAAAACAAGGGGAAAAAAGGAAAATTTGATCATTTGACAAATCTGCCGTTTACATGGAATGGTAGAAAGATTATCCCAGTAATTAAATATTCCTCTTGTTTACAGGAGAATCCGGTTTGGGCAAATCTACTTTAATTAACAGTTTGTTCCTGACGGATCTGTATCCTGAACGTTACATCCCTGGAGCTGGAGGTAATTTGTTTTTTCTTTTCTTTTCTAAATTGGCGTTTCTCAATCTCAGCAATTTTAAAGATGTCTGGGCTTTATCTCCCAGATGTGCGTGGCTGGGGAATTCTGGGAGTTGAAGGCTTCACTTCTTAAAATTGCCAAGATTGAGAAACACCATTCTAACAATGGAATGGAATGGAATATGAAATGGAATGGAATAGAATAATTAGAATAGCATAGAATAGCATAGAATAGAATAGAATAGAATAGAATAGAATAGAATAGAATAGAATAGAATAGAATAGAATAGAATATTGGAATGTAGAATAGAATAGAACAGAATATAGAATAGAATATAGAATAGAATAGAATAGAATAGAATAGAATAGAATAGAATAGAATAGAATAGAATAGAATATGGAATGGAATGGAATGGAATGGAATGGAATGGAATGGAATGGAATAGAAGAATAGAATAGAATAGAATAGAATAGAATAGAATAGAATAGAATAGAATAGAATAGAATAGAATGAGGAAAGAAGATAGAATAGAATAGAATAGAATAGAATATGGAATGGAATGGAATGGAATGGAATAGAAGAATAGAATAGAATAGAATAGAATAGAATAGAATAGAATAGAATAGAATAGAATGAGGAAAGAAGATAGAATAGAATAGAATAGAATAGAATATAGAATGGAATGGAATGGAATAGAAGAATAGAATAGAATAGAATAGAATAGAATAGAATAGAATAGAATAGAATAGAATAGAATAGAATAGAATAGAATAGAATGAGGAAAGAAGATAGAATAGAATAGAATAGAATAGAATATGGAATGGAATGGAATGGAATAGAATAGAATAGAATAGAATAGAATAGAATAGAATAGAATAGAATATGGAATGGAATGGAATGGAATGGAATGGAATGGAATGGAATGGAATGGAATAATAGAGTTGGAAGGGACCTTGGAGGTCTTCTAGTCCAACCCATTCTAAATTATTTTATACGATTCCAGTTTCACCTTCCTTCCTTTAAGCTGAAAGGGCCAACCCTCAACCTTGCTGAGGTCCCAAGTCCCTTTTGGTCACCTTTCCAACCGGGTTTCCCAATCTTGACCACTTCTAGGTGTGTGGCCCTTTTAAATCCCCCCTCAGGATTCTAACGAAGAACTGTGCAGAACTATGGAATTCTGGGGTTGAACATCTATGGAGATTCTCAATCATCCAGGTCACCGGTTGTCCCAAAGGTGCTTTTTCAAAAGGCAACTGGACTTTGGGGGGTTTAACATTTCCATCTCTCTCTCTCTCTCTTTCTCCAATAGAAAAGATCGAAAGGACGGTTCAAATCGAAGCTTCAACTGTCGAAATTGAAGAGCGAGGGGTCAAGTTGCGTTTGACGGTTGTGGACACTCCGGGCTACGGAGATGCCATCAACAGCCAAAACTGGTAAGTGTTGCTCTGGTTTCAAAAATAATAATAATAAAATTGACCAGTATCTGGGCTTCCTTGTGCCATTCTCCATTCTGCCTGTCCCTCCAATGACATCGCCTTCTCGTTGCCAGTAAATCAGACTTGACCCTTTTCCTTTGACTCTCCTGAATGGCTGGACCTCGGCCATTGTGTTTTCAGACTTTCCTGTTGATTGTATTCCGCTGGTTGCGTTTATTCTTCGGAAAGATTTCTTGAAGTTCTGCAGATCTGAAAATTCTGCATTTCTTTTTTTTTTTTTTTTTTTTTTGGTCTGGGAGGGAGACGCTAAACATTGGGTGGAAGCAACAAGATGTTCTAAGGCCCGTCGTTACGTCATACGGTTGAACTTGCTACAGAGAATTCAAAGTCTTGTAGAAACAATCATATTTTTTTTAACGGAAAAATTCCCTGTCTGCTGGAGTCTTCCTTTTCCTTTCTCTCCACAGCCAATAGGAAGGCGATGTTTCTTTTCTATTCATCACCTTAGAAGGTTTCTCACGGCATTGAGGATGACGCAGGACCCAATCTGGGTCGGTCTCCGGGACCAAAAGTTTGGTCTTCCCAGCTTTCGGACTCGTGCTGGAGCCTCATCCTCAGGGAACTTCTCTCCCACCGGAATGTGTCGTGAGGATGGACTCCAGCATGAAATCCAAAATTTGGAAAAATAAGACTCTGCTCCTGGTGACCGACCTTGATTGGATCCTGCAACATTATCCTGGGATAAGTATATAAGCAGTCCTTGATTTATGACCACAATTGAGCCCCAAATTTCTGTTGTTAAGTGAGACCATTGTTAAATGAATTTTGCCCATTTTACGACCTCCCTTGCCACAGTCATTAGGTGAATCACTGCTGTTGTTGGTAATACGGTTGTTAAATGAATCTGGTTTCCCCATTGACTTTGCTTGTCAGAAGGTCGCAAAAGGGGATCACGTGATCCCGGGACGCTGCAGCCGTCATAGATACGAGTCACTTGCCAAGCTGGTCTGAATTTTTGATCACGTGACCATGGGGACCCTGAAGTTGAGCCTGGCTGAAGCCATCTTGGAAGCTTCAGGGTTGCACACAACAGAGGGAGGGGGGAAATAGTTAGATGGGGTTTTGTAGCCAAAACAATAAAGTTTTCCAGTGGGAACCAAGGACATTCTCACAGGTGGCTGGGCAGAGGAGGAGCCAGTAACCCAGCAACCGGCCAACACCTGGATTGGACAGCGTGACCAGTGACTTGTGGGGGAGGGGTGGAGAAAGGGAAAACTTTTACTTTTAATTCAGTGAAAGCCGCTGGAAACCTCAGAGTCGGTTTTCACTAGTTTGTGCCAATATGATGTATCCAATAATAAACTGTTCCTTGAGGCACTCGAGTGCCTCCGAGTTTGTTTTTTATGGGCGCATTACTTGGAACACTGACAGACAGATTGTATTTGCCATCATTCATTCAGGATGAATTGCACATTCATAAAAATCTCTCTCTCGCAAAGCAGTTTTGAGCATGAATGTGTTCCCCGAACTTCCTTTGGCTCGGAAGAGTTTGATCTATCTCCCTGATGTTAGATGCATGCCGTGTTTTTTTTCCCCCCAAGTAAAAAAAGAAACTTGGCTCCCTTTGCTGTTGTAATGCAGAGAACAGGATATGACCTCATGAAGGCTGGTGGCTCATTTAAAGACAGGTGCTTCCCCAGTCACAAAGCCAGGTGCCGTTAAGAGGAACAATAGAAGATTCCTTGAAAATTACCTTCCCCCGAATTTCAGAGCGCGAGAGAAGCTTATAAAAAATGGCCATCTATGTGTCAGCTTTGGTTTTCTTTTGTATCCAAATTTTATTTTATTCAAAACATTAAAATACAAACTGCCAAAAAGGGGGAAAGAAGAAAAAGCAACACAGAAGCAAAAAGCCAGATGTGTGCATTGAACCCCACCCCCAAAACAATATATACATAAATTATCCCCCCTGTTGAATACTGATAAATATATTTTGAAGATAATAACTCCCCTCCCCTTCTAAAGCAGGCACACATTTCTACAACACTGTTTACCCAACCCACTTAGCCTGGCATCTATCTACTATATGGAAACATAAGTTAACTGGTAAAACCAACAGCCAAATTAAACTTCAAAGCCCATTGTTAACAGTCTGTGGTTGTATTTCACTCCCAGACAGTCCACAACAACTTGTAGTTTACCATTTGTTGTTGTTAGCTGCGAAGTCGTGTCCGACCCATCGCGACTCCATGGACAACGTTCCTCCAGGCCTTCCTGTCCTCTACCATCCCCTGGAGTCCATTTAAGCTCACGCCGACTGCTTCAGTGACTCCATCCAGCCACCTCATTCTCTGTCGTCCCCTTCTTCTTTTGCCCTCAATCGTTCCCAGCATTAGGCTCTTCTCCAGCGAGTCCTTCCTTCTCATTAGGTGGCCAAAGTATTTGAGTTTCATCTTCAGGATCTAAAGAGCAGTTGGTTGATCTCCTCTAGGACTGACCGTTTGGATCGCCTTGCAGTCCAAGGGACTCGTAGGAGTCTTCTCCAGCACCATAGTTCAAAGGCCATAGTTCAAAGGCCTCAATTCTTTGGCGCTCAGCCTTTCTTATGGTCCAACTTTCACAGCCCTACGTTGCAACTGGGAAAACCATAGCCTTGACTATACGCACTTTTGTTGGCCGGGTGATGTCTCTGCTTTTTTAGTATGCTGTCTAGATTTGCCATGGCTTTCTTACCATAAGTCGCCACAATCACCTTATGGGTCAGCTTTGAGAGGTGTAGTTCAGACTAGAAGCACACCCAAAGTAGTAGCCTTGTAAAAATTGTGTCTTCCCTCTCTCTCTTTTTGACCCAGTTTCAAAACCATCATCCATTATATCGACAATCAATTTGAAAGATACCTTCATGATGAGAGCGGCTTGAATAGGCGCCATATTGTGGACAACCGAGTTCATTGCTGTTTTTATTTCATTTCCCCTTTTGGACACGGGTAAGTATTAAGGTGGTGGTGTTTTTATTTTTAATGTCCCAGGATAAAAGCTTCATTTCTAAGCCTCACGGAATAACTTTCTGCAAGGGGGCTTTTCGTATTGTTAGCCAATTCAATTAAAATCATCTTTGGATATATATATATATATTTTCCATCTTGGTTTTGTCTCCGTTTCAGAAGAGATTTATGCAGAAACCTCCAGGCGTACGTCTTAAAATTGACAATGAGCAGGAACATTGTTTTTTATATATTGTTTTTATGAATTGTTTTTTCTCTGTATTGTACGCCGCCCTGAGTCCTACGGGAGTTGGGCGGCCTATAAGAACTTCCAATTAAATTAAATTAAATTAACACCTATTCCTTAATACGAGAAAGTACCGTAGTTTTCGGAGTATAAGATGCACCGGAATATAAGACGCACCTTAGTTTTGGGGGAGGAAAATAGGAAAAAAAATCTGCCTACCAGTATTCATCTGGCTAGCATCCTTAGTCTGGTCAGCTTCAGCACATTATTTTATCCCCTGGTTAGGGCTTAAAAAAACCTTATTCGGAGCAAGTAGCAATGAAAAAAAGCCTGCAAAGACTTAGGGCTGGAAAAAACCTCCTTCGGAGAGAGTAGCAATGAAAACAAGCCTGCAAGCCGGTAAGAGCTGTTTTTTGTAAGAGCTTTTTTTTTTGAAAGGAGGTAAGAGCTGGGAAGATCATTAGCGCCTCGTTAGGGCTGGAAAAAAAAGCTTCGAAAAAGCTACATTTGGAGTATAAGACGCACCCAAATTTTCAGCCTCTTTTAGGGGAGAAAAAGGTGCGTCTTACACTCCGAAAAATACGGTAACCACTTTATATAGCCTTTATATATGTCTCAAGAAAACAGCCAAGCTCAGAGAGCATCAAGGACCCCACAGTTCACCTGAGCTACAAATATTCTATTGGTAAACATTTTATTAAAATCATGTATCTGCATCTTAGCTTTTCCTTTGAGAGTTTAAAAGGATGTTCAGAAGTGGGAACCCCACTCATTTTAACCATAGAGAAACAACCCTGCGAGGTAGGATGGATTGAAAGCAAGAGGATAGTACCCGCCCAGAATCCTCCAAGTGAATTTCTATAGCTTGGGGTGAAATCATGGGTCTTCCTGGCCCAAATATGATCTATTAGGTTTCCTAAATATATGTGATCCAGGCAGTGTGGCATTCTGGACAATCCGTAAATAGATCCTGGCTTGATGTTAGGTGAAAGCAGCCACTGCATTTTTTGTTGTTGTTGTATAACTTTTTTTTTTAAATGTATTATTTTCCAGACTGAAACCCTTGGATGTGGAATTCATGAAGGCAATTCATGGAAAAGTGAATATTGTTCCTGTCATAGCGAAGGCAGATACTTTAACTTTGAAGGAAAGGGAACGACTAAAGAGAAGGGTAATGTGTCAGTTTTTCTGGGGAATTCTGGGAGTTGAAGTCCACCCATCTTAAAATGCTGGCTGGGGTATTCTGGGAGTCGAAGTCCACCCATCTTAAAGCATGTTGGCTTGGGAATTCTGGGAATTGAAATTCACCCATCTTACAGCATGCTGGCTGAGGAATTCTGGGAGTCGAAGTCCACCCATCTTAAAGCATGTTGGCTGGGGAATTCTGGGAATTGAAATTCACCCATCTTACAGCATGCTGGCTGAGGAATTCTGGGAGTCGAAGTCCACCCATCTTAAAGCATGTTGGCTGGGGAATTCTGGGAATTGAAATTCACCCATCTTACAGCATGCTGGCTGAGGAATTCTGGGAGTCGAAGTCCACCCATCTTAAAGCATGTTGGCTGGGGAATTCTGGGAATTGAAATTCACCCATCTTACAGCATGCTGGCTGAGGAATTCTGGGAGTCGAAGTCCGCACAATGTTGCTAAGGTTGATGAAAATCACTGAATTAAGTCGTCTTCTTTACATTTAAAGAAATGGAGAGCTTTAAAACTCTTTCTTTGAGCATCTTGCCCTGCAGAAAATCACAGTTGCTTAGTTAGTTTCACCTCCTTTCGCCTTGGCGTTACCGGCTTGTAAATTTTCGGTGGCTTATTTTTGCATTAAATGTTCACAGACAGTTTAACAAAAGCCCCCGCCCTATATAGAGCCGCAAAAGGGCAAATAAACATCTAGCCCATTGTTTGAATTTTGGTCCATTTGAATCAGCCTTTTAAAAATATATATTTCCCCCTACAAACTGGCTTTATAAGGCAGAATGTTTCATGTTGATCCAAAGCTTTGAAATTTCAGCTACTGTATATTTTTCTTCCTGCAAACTTCTCTTTCGTGCAAAATCTCTAATCAAAGCCGGGGATCAAAATTTGCCTTTCTTGGCACAGCTTCGAAGGTTTTTTTGGGTTGGTTTTTTTTTTTTTTAGATGTTTCTGCCATTTGGCAATCCATCTGAAGTAAGGATTAGGGTGGGTTTTTTTCCCCCTTCTGGTTTTTTAAAAAATATTTGAATAAGCAGAAACCTGAATGGTGGGTCTTTCTGTTAAGGAAACCCATCCTGAAGGAATTCCTGTTTTGACTTAGTGGAATTGAATCTTCTTTATTTATTTATTTATTTGTTTGTTTGTTTGTTTGTTTATTTATTTGTTTGTTTATTTATTTATTTATTTATTTATTTTATTTGTCAAACATGTATAGTAGTAATTTGTAAAAACATAAGTAAAAAGTAACGATAAAAGAGGACAATAGGACAGTAGGACAGGGACGGTAGGCACAGTGGTGCGCTTATGCACGCCCCTTACAGACCTCTTAGAAACGAGGAGAGGTCTACTGTAGACAGTCTAAGGTTAAAGTTTTTGGGGTTTGGGGAAGAAACCACAGAGTCAGGTAGTGCATTCCAGGCATTGATCAATCTGTTGCTGAAGTCGTATTTTCTGCAGTTGAGTTTGGAGCGCTTTACATTTAGTTTGAATCTATTACGTGCTCGTGTATTGTTGCGGTTGAAGCTGTAGTAGTCATTAACAGGAAGGACATTTTGGTATATGATTTTATGAACTACATTTAGATCAGATCGGAGGCGACGTAGTTGTAAATTGTCTAATCCCAGTATTTCAAGTCTGGTGGAATAAGGTATTTTGTTGTGAGCGGAGGAGTGGAGGACTCTTCTTGTGAAATATTTCTGGACTCTCTCGATTGTATTTATGTCTGATATGCAGTGCGGGTTCCAGACAGGTGAGCTGTATTCCAGAATTGGTCTAACAAATGTTTTGTATGCTCTGGTTAGTAATGTAATGTTGCCAGAGAAGAAGCTACGCAAGATTAGATTAACAACTCTTAGTGCCTTTTTGGCAATGTTGTTACAGTGGGCTCTAGCACTTAGGTCGTTGGATATGAGTACTCCAAGGTCTTCTTCTTCTTCCTTTTTCTTAAAAAAATAATAAAATTGAGCCTCTCAAGTGGGAACCAATGCGTGGCCAATTCACAAGCCACACACTGCCGGTTTTTCAAGGAAGTTCAAAAAAAGAATGACTCTGCGTGAAGGGAAACTTTACATTTTGACTTCTTTTTTTTCCTCCTCCTTTTTTTATTTCCTGGGAAGCCTAATCTTTAAAGCGCACGGAGCCTCTAGGGACCCATAAACTGATGTCTGAAGAAACAAAACGCAGTTTTATTGTTGGGAGTATGAAATGCAGTTTGTTTGCCTTGCAGTTCTTCCTTTCTTTTTTGTTTTTCCTTTCAGGAAAGCACTTGGCTGAACAGCTGTGATATATTATTTAGGCACCCTTGCTGGTTTTCCCGCCATTGTTTCGGCGGTTTTTACAGTTTTATCGCCAAGATCTCTGCCCGGAGAAATTGGGCTTTCTTATTCCCCATCAATTGACAAGCAGCAAACTAGCCAATTTTGGCCAGTCCCCTCATGTTAGGCTGTTCCTGGGAGGGTCTTTGTCTCTTGCAACCTATTATTAAAACTACTGTGTGCGCCAGTTGCTAATTCTTTTAAGTCCTGCCTTTGGAAAATAGCCTGCCAGATTTGCAAAATGTTTGTCCGTTTGTGCTTGGATGGATTAGGCCTGGATGTTCTGTTCGGTTGATCTTTATTATTATTATTTTGCGGAGAGTTATATTTTCCTCTAAGAGAATGGGTAAAGCTTGAGAAGAGACAACGATCCCATTTGGAGTGGGGATACGTCTTGTTACGAAACCGGGCAAATGAATCTGGAAACCGTACAGTGATGGGAAATTAAGAAGGACTTGCGGTTTGACCTTTAACTAGAAATTGTATTTTAAATAAATTGTGCTGAGAACCATGGTTTAAGTAAGCCAGGAAGGGTGCATAGGGGTCTAGGAGTCCCTGCTTAATGAGATAATAAGTTTAGATAGCATGGATCAACCAAAACCGTAAGCCAATTTTTTAAATGCCTCAAGTATTGTTTTTAACTGTTCTAATTGTGTATTTTTGATCTTGCTTCCAAAACTGAAGTGCTAAAGGAGTTTTTCCCAACCTTGGCAACTTGAAGATATCTGGACTTCAACTCCCAGAATTCCCCAGCCAGCATTCGCTGGCTGGGGAATTCTGGGAGTTGAAGTCCAGATATCTTCAAGTTGTCAAGGTTGGGAAACACTGTGCTAAAGAGTCTTAAAAGATCTTGAAGTTGAGGGGGTAAAAAGCCAGTTTTAAACTGCCAGCAAAGCCAATTTTAAAAGGTAAAAACTTCTTTTGAAAAAAGAAAAATATGAACAAAACAGCGATTAGGACAAATGGGGACAAATAGCCCTGAACAAAGCATCCCTAAACGAACCCGGAGTTAGTTTCTTTTGATTTTACAATAACGTTATTAAACATTCCAGTTAAAAAGATGAAAACCCATACCAGCTAGGAAAAAATAAAAGAATACCAAAGGGAAAGCGCAGAAAATAAAACATAGAAAAAATAGGAAAGAAACAAAATATATATTAAAGGGGGGGGGAAGGAACACGTCATAAAGAAATGATTTTTGCTTTCATCCCAACCGAACCACTTCAGGAAATGATCATCTTTCCCTACAAGATAAAAAATCCACTCTGCTTTATCTCTGATGAAAACTCCAGAAAAAATAAAAATAAAACACAGGCCGCATCCTGCGAATCAAATCAGTCAAAGAGGGCAGAAACCCAAGCAGCCATTGTGCAAATACAATTAAAGGCTGATGTCTTTTTGTTTAGAATGGAAAATGATGGCTGCCCTTTCTTTCTTTCTTTCTTTCTTTCTTTCTTTCTTTCTTTCTTTCTTTCTTTCTTTCCTTCCTTCCTTCCTTCCTTCCTTCCTTCCTTCCTTCCTTCCTTCCTTCCTTCCTTCCTTCCTTCCTTCCTTTCTCCCTCCCTCCCTTCCTTCCTCCCTCCGTTTTCTCTCTCTCTCCCTTCCTTCTTTCTTTCCTTCCTTCCCTCCCTCCCTTCCTGCCTTCCTTCCTCCCTCCGTTTTCTCTCTCTCTCTCTCCCTTCTTTCTTTCTTTCCCTTCTTTCTTTCCCTTCTTTCTTTCCCTACTTTCTTTCCTTTCTTTCTTTCTTTCTTTCCTTCCTTCCTTCCTTTCTTTCTCCCTCCCTCCCTCCCTCCGTTCTTTCTCTCTCTCTCTCCCTTCCTCCCTTCTTTCCTTCCTTCCCTCCCTCCCTCCCTTCCTTTCTTCCTCCCTCCCTCCCTCACTTCCTTCCTTCCTCCCTCCGTTTTTTCTCTCTCTCTCTCTCCTTTCTTTCTTTCTTTCTTTCTTTCTTTCTTTCTTTCTTTCTTTCTTTCTTTCTTTCTTTCTTTCTTTCTTTTTCCCTTCTTTCTTTCTTTCTTTCTTTCCTTTCTTTCCTTTCTTTCTTTCCCTTCCTTCCTTTCTCCCTCCCTCCCTCCCTCCCTTCCTCACTCCCTCTGTTCTTTCTCTCTCTCTCTCCCTCCCTTCTTTCCTTCCTTCCTTCCCTTCCTTCCTTCCTTTCTTCCTCCCTCCCTCCCTCCATTTTCTCTCTCTCTCTCCCTTCTTTCTTTCTTTCTTTTCTTTCTTTCTCGACGTTGCCAGGTGTTAGACGAAATATCTGAGCATGGCATCCGGATTTACCAGCTGCCCGATGCCGACTCCGACGAGGACGAAGAGTTCAAAGAACAGACGAGGGTCCTGAAGGTGAGACGATGCAACCGCGTCATTACCGACAGTCCTCGACGTACGATCGTTTGTTTAAACGACCGTTCGAAGTTGGAATGCTGCGCAAAAGCGAGGAGGGCCAGTTGTAAGTCCCAAAGGTGCTTTTTTTCCAACAGGCAACTGGACTTTCTTGCTTTTCTTCGAAGATCTTGAAAAGTCCAGTTGCCTCTTGAAAAAAAAGCACCTTTGGGACAACCATGACCTGTATCAAGGGTTTCCAACCTTGGCAACTTTAAGCCTTGGTGGACTTCAACTCCCAGAATTCCCTAGCCAGCAAAGCTGGCTGGGGAATTCTGGGAGTTGAAGTCCGCCAGGCTTAAAGTTGCCAAGGTTGGAAACCCCTGAGTCCTGGATGACTGAGAATCTCCATAGACACCAGTAACTTAGAAAGGGAGGGGTGCGGTGGCCTAGAGGTGGAGCTCTTGCCTCACAATCAGGAGACTGTGGGTTCAATCCTAGGTAGAGGCAGATACTTCTCTCTCTGGGCATGATGAGAATCTATCTGCTGAACAAAACTCCGCATTGGCGACAGGAAAGGCATCCGGCCAGTAAACACTCCGCTCCATTCAGTTGCCCAGACTCCACCCTGCAAGGGATTATGGGGTCATTAAATAAAGAGGAGGATGATGGAAACTTAGAAAAGTTGCTAAATGAATTAATCTTTCAGTGTTAACACCCTTGGATACTTTCTAGAATCTGCATCTTAAGAACGTTAGTTCCTGGATGCTTTTTGCCCAAAGGATGCATTTCTAAAGGGGGAGCAAATTTTTGCTGTTTGTGGGGGGGTCAAATCATGGGCTTCTGGAAGTATGAGTTGTGGTTTTTCACACGTGCGACAAGGGCTTCTTAATCTGCCCGCTTTCAGTCTGTGTATTTATGTATTTATTATTTATTAGTCAAATTTATTTGCTGCTTATCTCGCCATGGGGCTACTCTAGATGGCTTCCAATATAGGTAACTAGCTGATAACCCGGCGTTGCCTGGGTATTTATAGCCTTTGTCTGACAGGGAGCCATTGAGAGGGGCCTTTCTTCCCCCTACTCCCATGCCCATCATCCCTGCCCTCTCCCTTCCCCCTCCCATGCGCTCCTCTTTCCCGCCCTTTCTACAATCCTGGCACTTTGCCCCAAATCCATCAGGCGCTTCCCCATTGGTCCACTGGAGGGCGAACATCACGGCTGGCTTTCCAGAGGAAGCTGCGAAGGAACTGACATCACAAGCAACTGCTGCTCTAGGATCCTGCACTCGCTCTCCTTAACAGCCCAGGCTCTGCCTTTCCCCCTCCCATGACATCACAAACAATTGCCGTTCTAGGATGCCGCACACGCTCTCCTTAACGGCCCAGGCGTTCCAGAGTTATGCTGGAACACACACACACACACACACACACACACACACACACACACACACACACACACCCTAGGGGTGTCTTACCCCCTCCCCCCCAGTATTTGTTTCCAGATAGCAAGTCACCTGTGTATCAAGTTTGGTTGAAATTGCTCAAGGCGTTCTAGAGTTATGCTGGAACATACATACATACATACATACAGCCATTTATATATATATATAGATAGATCCTCGACGTATGACCACAATGAAGCCCGGCATTTCTGTGGCTTAGCAAGACAGTGGTTAAGTGAGTTTTGCCCCATTTTATGACCTTTCTTGCCACCGGGACACTGCAACCATCATAAATGTGAGTCGCTTGCCAAGCGTCCGAATTTTGATCACGCAACCGTGGAAATGCTGCAACGGTGCATCTCTGCAAGTCACTTTTTTTCAGTGTCGTCGTAACTGAACGGTCACTGAGTGAATGTTTGTAAGTTGAGGACTAGCTGTGATACAGAGGAAGAAAAGGAAAGGAGTGTAAACAGAACAGAAGTAAAACAACAGGACAATAAAATAAAGATCAAGGAACACAACGAGAATAATAACATCGACAGGATAACCGACGGTCTCTCAGCTTTTCGATTTGGCGCGTGACGTGTATTTTCTTCCTCCTCCTGACTCCTCCAGGCCAGTGTTCCTTTTGCTGTGATCGGGTCCAACCAGCTGATTGAAGTGAAGGGAAAAAAGATCCGAGGTCGCCTCTACCCCTGGGGGGTGGTGGAAGTGGAGAACCCCGAACACAACGATTTCCTCAAGTTACGCACGATGCTGGTGTAAGTCCCGTGCCGCCTTTGGCAAGCGCTGTGCATTATGTCAGCTAGCAATATCTGATAGATATCACTGAGACGGACGGACGGAGGGATGGATGGGCGAACAGACATATAGATAGATATGGATAAATAGATATGGATGGATGGATGGATGGACGGATAGATGGACAGACAGAATAGAAGAACAAAACAGAACAGAACAGAACAGAACAGAACAGAACAGAATAGAATAGAATAGAATAGAATAGAATAGAATAGAATAGAATAGAATAGAATTTTTTATTGGCCAAGTGTGATTGGACACACACGGAATTTGTCTTGGTGCATATGCTCTCAGTGTACATAAAAGAAAAGATACGTTCGTCAAAAATCATAAGGTACAACACTTCATGATAGTCCGGATACAAATCAAATCATATTAGGAACCAGTCAATATAAATCGTAAAGATACAAGCAACAAAGTTACAGTCATGCAGTAGAACATTTGAAGCAAGAACGAACATAGCACATCTCTAGTGATTTATTGAAGATTTGGAAAGAAAATGAAAGAAATTGATAGATTGATAGATATGGATAGAGAGATACGGATGGATGGATAGAGAGAAAGAGAGAGAGAGAGAGAGGGAGAGAGGGAGAGAGAGAGAGAGAGAGAGAGAGAGAAATTCCTGGCCGTTTATTCTTAATTCCACTTTGCATCTTTGGAAATAATAAATTCCAGTCCAAGCATTCCCTCTACTGGACAATTTTCGTGCTACACTTGAAGATTTTGTCCTGTTTGTTGCTCATAGTTATCTGGGCTGCAGAAGCTTTTTAAACAAGCCATACGGAAGACATACCATTGGCTTAATGTCCATTCTGATCAGCCCCTATTGTGCTTCTTCTTTCAGGACACACATGCAAGACCTCCAAGAGGTAACCCAGGATTTGCATTACGAAAATTTCCGGTCGGAGAGATTAAAAAGGACTGGCAAGTAAGTTCTTTCTTTGTGTCTCGTTGCTTTCCTACGTTGGCTGCAGCTTTGAATCTCCCTTATAAAGTTTCCTAACCTTGCCGTTCCTCTGTGTTACTAGGCAAACTGCAAAAAGGGGCAGCAATTTCCTGTCAAATGACCCCTTGGGAGGGTTAATTAGCAGAAACTAGCTATAGATTCAAGTGGCACAATGCCCTAGTGGTTACGACTCTAGGCTTGTCGACCGGAAAGAGGACAGTTCAAGACCCAAGCACGGATGATGGGGTGAGCTCCTGTTCTCGCCCCAGCTCCTGCCAAGTGCTCCTAGCAAGTAGAGTTAATCCTTGAATTGTGACCACCATTGAGCCTCAAATTTCTGCTACTAAGTGAGACAGTTGTTAAGTGAGTCTTGCTCCATTTTATGACCTTTCTTGCCACAGTTGGTGAGGCTCCCTGCACCCCGTTTTCAATCTGGACGGCCTCCTGCAGCACTTTGAGAGCTAAACGGAGCACGGGGGGGTGTCACACAACCTCCCTCCGCTCCCCATTTTGGCCGACAAGAGTACTGCAGGAGGCCGTCCAGGCCGAAAATGGGGAACGGGGGTGGGCTCATGCGCCCCCCCGTGCCCCATTTTGGCTGCCAGAGGGCGGTCCCATGCTATTTCCAAGCCGGCCCCGCAGGCCAGATATAAGCACCCCACGGGCCGGATCTGGCCTGTGCGCCTTGAGTTTGACATTCCTGGTCTAAGGCTAAGGAACGGAGATGAGCACTGCCCCCTAGAGGCAGAAATGGATGGACAGGTGAACCCTTTACCTTTTAAAAACCTTTTATCTATAGATTCAGCAAAAATAAGGATTGTGATGGCAGATGCTGCCCAGAGGTAAAGATTCCAGCTAAGATATGAGCCGAGGTGGCGCAGCGGTTAGAGGCAGTACTGCAGGCCACTTTAGCTGACTGTGATCCGCAGGTCAGCGGTTCAAATCTCACTGGCTCAGGGTTGACTCAGCCTTCCATCCTCCTGAGGTAGGTAAAATGAGGACCCAGATTGTTGGGGGCAATGTAAATATATACATTGCTTAATGGTGTAAACCGCTTAGAGAGTGCTTGCACTGTGAGGCGGTATATAAATCTCACAAATAATAATAAATAAATAAATAAAAAATATAAATAAATAAATAAATAAATAAATAAATAAATAAATAAATAAATAAATAAATAAATAAACATAAATAAATAAATAAATAAATAAATAAATAAATAAATAAATAAATAAATAAATAAATAAATAAATAAATAAATAATGGGATGTGAGAAATACCATTTCATAGGAGATTTGTCCTATGTGTGAGAATAAACACGACTTATAAATTCAGAAAGCTGTCATAGAGCAGGCTATTTTCGGAGGTGGAGGTACTTCAGCTTTTGACTGCCCAAACACCAACGAATCTCCTGACCCTTTAAAAACTGACAAATGTATCCTTGCATAACCTATATATATATATATATATATATATATATATATATATATATATATATATATATATATATATATATATATATATATATATATATATATATATATATATATATATATATATATATATATATATATATATATATATATATATATATATATATATATATTTTTGCAACTCAGCTTGTTCAGGACGTGTCTTTAGGATACCACCAAACTCTAAACTCAGACTGTTTAGCCATCTAATTCTCTCTCCTCCTCTTGTGTTTTTAATTTTACCACTTTGTTTTACAAAGAATTCTGGAAAAATTGTACATTTTCTATTTTCTAACTTGAATTTAGCTAAACAGTAGCTTGATGCGGATGGCTGATATTTGTTTTGTTTTGTTTTGCATTGCACCTTATTAGTGACAACCCTGTTCCTTTGCTTCTCTTTTGACACATGTAGAGCATGAACAGAAATATATATTTTAATTAAAGGAGTGAGTGTGTAGGTGTGAGTGTAGTTCTTGCCTTTGGGCATTAAAAGATACACATGAAAGAGAGAATAGGAATAGGAATTAGAATAGAAGAATGGAATGGAATGGAATATTGGAATGTAGAATAAAATTAATAGAATAGAATAGAATAGAATAGAATATTGGAATGTGGAATAGAATAGAATAGAATAGAATAGAATATTGGAATGAAGAATAGAATTAGAATAGAATAGAATAGAATATTGGAATGTAGAATAGAATAGAATAGAATAGAATAGAATATTGGAATGAAGAATAGAATTAGAATAGAATAGAATAGAATAGAATAGAATATTGGAATATAGAATAGAATAGAATATTGGAATGAAGAATAGAATTAGAATAGAATTAGAATAGAATAGAACAGAATAGAATATTGGAATGTGGAATAGAATAGAATAGAATAGAATAGAATAGAATAGAATAGAATAGAATAGAATATTGGAATGTGGAATAGAATAGAATAGAATAGAATATTGGAATGAAGAATAGAATTAGAATAGAATAGAATAGAATAGAATAGAATAGAATAGAATAGAATAGAATATTGGAATGTAGAATAGAATAGAATAGAATAGAATATTGGAATGAAGAATAGAATTAGAATAGAATAGAATAGAATAGAATAGAATAGAATAGAATAGAATAGAATAGAATAGAATAGAATAGAATATTGGAATATAGAATAGAATAGAATAGAATATTGGAATGAAGAATAGAATTAGAATAGAATTAGAATAGAATAGAACAGAATAGAATATTGGAATGTGGAATAGAATAGAATAGAATAGAATAGAATAGAATAGAATAGAATAGAATAGAATAGAATAGAATAGAATATTGGAATGTGGAATAGAATAGAATAGAATAGAATAGAATATTGGAATGAAGAATAGAATTAGAATAGAATAGAATAGAATAGAATAGAATAGAATATTGGAATGTAGAATAGAATAGAATAGAATAGAATATTGGAATGAAGAATAGAATTAGAATAGAATAGAATAGAATAGAATAGAATAGAATAGAATAGAATAGAATAGAATAGAATATTGGAATATAGAATAGAATAGAATAGAATAGAATAGAATAGAATAGAATAGAATAGAATATTGGAATGAAGAATAGAATTAGAATAGAATTAGAATAGAATAGAACAGAATAGAATATTGGAATGTGGAATAGAATAGAATAGAATAGAATAGAATAGAATAGAATAGAATAGAATAGAATAGAATAGAATAGAATAGAATATTGGAATGTAGAATAGAATAGAATAGAATATTGGAATGAAGAATAGAATTAGAATAGAATAGAATAGAATAGAATAGAATAGAATAGAATAGAATAGAATAGAATAGAATAGAATAGAATAGAATATTGGAATGTAGAATAGAATAGAATAGAATATTGGAATGAAGAATAGAAATAGAATAGAATAGAATAGAATAGAATAGAATAGAATAGAATAGAATAGAATAGAATATTGGAATGTAGAATAGAATAGAATGGAATAGAATAGAATAGAATAGAATAGAATAGAATAGAATAGAATAGAATAGAATAGAATAGAATAGAATAGAATAGAATATTGGAATGTAGAATAGAATAGAATAGAATATTGGAATGAAGAATAGAATTAGAATAGAATAGAATAGAATAGAATAGAATATTGGAATGTAGAATAGAATGGAATAGAATAGAATAGAATAGAATAGAATAGAATAGAATAGAATAGAATAGAATAGAATAATTTTATTGTCACTTTGAATGTACACTAATCGGCATACATTAAAAGGAAATTTTATGGCATACAGCTCTCAAAGGGTCTCCACCTCCAATATACACGACATAAACATGACAAAATAAATAAATACAAAATTATGCATATACTCACGTATATGACACAGAGAAACAATATAGTCTAGTTCGGGTGTATATACGTACATGGCTAGAAAAATGAATCTTGCGTTTTCAGTAGTTCTCTTTGTCTGAATTTGGCTTTCCCTGCCAGGTTTTACAGGGGAAAAAGTCTACAATACAGGTAGTCTTCAACTCGGTCCAACTGTTCCAACGGTTCTTTTATGTACACTGAGAGCACATGCACCAAAGACAAATTCCTTGTGTGTCCAATCACACTTGGCCAATAAAGAATTCTATTCTATTCTATTCTATTCTATTCTATTCTATTCTATTCTATTCTATTCTATTCTATTCTATTCTATTCTATTCTGAGGTAACGCCTGTTCTTTGCCTTTAATTCTGTGGCCCATCTTATATTTCACAGGCCTGTGGAAAAAGAAGTCATGGACAAAGACAGGATCCTTCAGCAGAAGGAGGCTGAGGTAAGGACCTAAAAGCCAAGCCGGGGATATCTGTTGAGTTCAAATTCAGTTAGTGGTGTAACCAACAACGATAGCCTTTTGAAGGAGGCACATTTAACCGTGGTTAAAGAGCCAAGCAGAGAAACAGTAAAGAGGCAGCAGATGCCCTCCAAACCTGGCAATTGAATTTATGGTACACCGTACCTCTATCTATCTATCTATCTATCTATCTATCTATCTATCTATCTATCTATCTATCTATCTATCTATCTATCTATCTATCTATTTATAATTTTATTTAAGAATGGCAGAGTTCTTCAAGGCTTTAAGAGTTCCTCTTTTGAAAACCCAGTAAGGGAAAAAAAGATTACCCAGATTGCTTTCTTGGTTTCTCGTTTGTAATTTCCCTTTTACATTTGAAAATCTGAGCCAGTTTCTTTTGCAGAATCCAGGGAAACATCCGTTTCTAAGTCCTTCTCTTGGCCTGTCTGACGTAAATCCATTTTCAGTACCATCTCTATCTTTTGTCACGTAGTGAATATTGTCAGTTGTAGGTCTATGCAGGGTGATGCACCCCTATCTAATATTATGGTACATTCCAGTACAGGCAATAGCACTTCGCAATAGCACTTAGACTTATATACCGCTTCCTAGTGCTTTACAGCCCTCTCTAAGCAGTTTACAGAGTTCAGCCTATTGCCCCCAACAATCTGGGTCCTCATTTTACCCACCTCGGAAAGATGGAAGGCTGAGTCAACCTTGAGCCGGTGAGATTTGAACAGCTGAACTGTTGAACTGCAGTGCTGCTTTTAACCACTGCGCCACCTCGGCTCTTCAGAACACGTGATATGCTTTCTACGCATGTCTACATTCCTAAGCCACCATTAATTCTTCTTCTGACTCGGGTCTTGACCGGGACGGTCGCATTTTCTTAGCAAAGATGTAATTATTCAGAATGTATTGTTTTTGTACCGAAATTAATATTTTCTATTAGACTTTTAACCTCGGCTTTATTTCTAACTGTTTGAATTCCAAGAAAAGATCTAAATCGCCTCTATGAGATTTATTCTCACCCTTAACAATCTTGTTATATAAAATTCGTTCTACATCCTCAATAACATCTTTTAGACACAATCTGTCCACAGAAGCAGACCTCACTACTGAATTTGCTGATATTGTGGCTACTCTTCTTCTGATCCCATTCTTCAAAAACGCCCTTCGGTACTTTTAGTGTCGTAACCATCTTGCAAGCCGGTTTATCCTTCCTCTTACCTAAGAAAACTGCCTGTTCTCTAAAGCAGTATTTATAATGCTCGAGGAAGATGGAAAAGCAGGACTAAAAAAGACACAGGAAATGGGTTTACATTCCTTGGACTTTGTTGGGAGCACAAACATCAATTTCCCTTTTAGTGTTTTACATTCTGAGCAGTAACAGCGCTTGGAATTCTGTTTACAAATCTTGAAAGTTTATATAGCCTTCTGAGTGTGTCTCTTTGTACATGTTTATATGTATGTGTGTGTGTGTGTGAGAGAGAGAGACAGACAGACAGACAGACCTTGGAGAAGTGCCAGATTCACAAGGATCAAGATATCAACTCCTGCTCAATAGTCATTCTGGATTTTATCAAATGATAAAAATTCTTGACTTTTGAGAACTATTAATCTTTTCCATGCTTTGTTTCAGCTGCCAAACTGCCCTGTTTCTTATCGGCCTTCGTTTAGTGTTGTGTCTCCTGGGCTTTTGCTTCCCGAACTGCCTTTAAATATCTCTCTCTTCTTCCAAATATAAAGCTAGCTACTTTTTCAAAAAAAAAAACCAAAACGAGTCTTGAGACAGGCAGGTTCTTCAGAAACAAAAAAGCATGTTTTGAGTCTCTCTCAGGTCTGAAAAGTCCACCGATTGGTTTTTAATCCGATCTCCGAAATGTATAAAGATGCATTCTCTTCCTTTAACTCAGCATCCTCTGATAACTTTCTCTGATCATTTGGTTCAAATAATTCCGATCGGAAAATTCACTGGGGCTCGAAAGAAACACAGGGCGAAAAAGTAATTTGCACCCGAGCGCTGAGCTTATGCCAATATTGGCTACAGATCCGAGGTGAAATGCTACCGGTTCAGCCCGGTTCGGGTGTACTGGTAGCGGCTGCTGCTGGTAGTTCACAGAACCGGTAGCGGCGGCAGCATGAGGCTCCGCCCACCTGCCCGGACGTCGTCATTTTCTGTTTTTGACCCTCTGCACACGTGCAAAGCCTTCTGCGCATGTGCAGAGGGTGAAAAAGTGTGTGCGACGGTGGCGCGTGTGCTTCCAAACCAGTAGGGAAGGTAAGTTTGTTTCACCGCTGCTACAGATAGCTCTTGACTTACGACTACAATTGAGCCCCAACATTTCTGTTGCTAAGCAAGACATTTATGAAGTGAGTTTTGCCCCATTGGATGACTTCTTGCCACCGCTGCTAAGTGAATCACTGCAGTGGTTCAGTTAGCAACCACGGCTGTTAAGTGAACCTGGCTTCTCCGTTGATTTTGCTTGTTGCAAAACGGGGATCGCATGACCCTGGGAACAGTGCAGCCGTCATAAATACGAACCAGCTGCCAAGCGTCTGAATTATGCAAGAGTTAATAAAGCCACAAGAGAGCAGGATGTTGTACAAATTTGGTGGCTGCTAAATCCCTGGGCCTCTAAAATATGTAGATAATGCAGGAATTTGGAGAAGATAATAATGATAATAATAAATAAACCAGGAAGTGAAGTAGGAACAAGAATAGAGATGTATAATCTGTGCTGAAATTACTGTTCATACTGGGATATAGCAATAGCCCTTAGACTTACAATGATTGGACCTACACAAGAATATAGACAACAATTGTATGATATATTCAATGCTATCAATTTTAACCATTTTTATGACTGGAAATGTATTCATTTCAGCGGTTTATTGGAAAACTTGGCTATGTCTTAGGATTGACGATTTATGGTTATGCGATTTTACAGCCCTGGTACACAGCAGTAACTAAATACTGTGATGTGTCGTTTTCACCTTTATATAAAGGATTATTATTAAAAGCTATTAAATCAATTAAAATCAAAATATTAAGAGGAAAGGAGAAATTTCCTATGCCTACAATAGCAGTAAGATGCATGTTTAGAATCAGTAGCCTGGGTGGAATTTTCCACTAGGACCTTTGACACAGTGTACTAGAGGAATGATTACCCAATACATGTTAAAGAATTACTTATAACCTTGATTGCTTGTTTAATGTTTAAACCAAAAGCTATAGAAACTGATTCTATGTTTGTTTGTTTGTTTGTTTGTTTGTTTACATTTCTATGCCGCCCAACTCCCGAAGGACTCTGAGCGGCTCACAGCATGTAGAAACATAAACAAACAATCAATATAAAAATTAAAATTTAAAAAGACAGAACTAAAACATATTAAAAAATACAATCATACAGCAGTCATGGGCCGACCTCCACTATTTATTTATTTATTTATTTGTGAGATTTATATACCACCTCACAGTGCAAGCACTCTCTAAGTGGTTTATACCAGTAAGCAATGTATATTTATATTGCCTCAACAATCTGGGTCCTCATTTTACCTACCTCGGAAGGATGGAAGGCTGAGTCAACCTTGAGCCGGTGAGATTTGAACCGCTGACCTGTGCATCACAGTCAGCTAAAGTGGCCTGCAGTACTGCCTCTAACAGCTGCGCCACCTCGGCTCATTATCTATTAGAGCCGAGGTGGCGCAGTGGTTAAAGTGCAGCACTGCAGGCTACTTCAGCTGACTGCTAGTTCAGCAGTTCAGCTGTTCAAATCTCACTGGCTCAAGGTTGACTCAGCCTTCCATCCTTCTGAGGTCGGTAAAATGAGGACCCAGATTGTTGGGGGCAATAGGCTGAACTCTGTAAACCGCTTAGAGAGGGCTGTAAAGCACTATGAAGCGGTATATAAGTCTAAGTGCTATTGCTATTGCTATCATCGGAGGTCAATGGTCCCAAGCCTGCCGGAACAACCAGGTCTTGATAGCTTTCCGGAAGGCCAGCAAGGTGGGGGTGGTACAGATCTCGGGAGGGAGTTGATTCCAGAGAGCCGGGACCGCTACAGAGAAGGCCCTCCCCTGCGGGCCCGCCAGCCTACACTGTTTAGCTGACGGGACCTGGAGGAGGCCGACTCTGTGGGCTCTCACCAGTCGTTGGGAGGTATGTGGAAGCAGGTGGTCTCGCAGATAACCTGGCCCTGAGCCATGTCGGGCTTTAAAGGTCATAACCAACACCTTGAATTGTGCCAGGAGACCAATGGGGGGCCAGTGCAGCTCGCAGAGGATTGGTGTAATGTGGGTGTATCTAGGAACACCCACAACCGCTCCCGCGGCTGCATTCTGGACCAGTTGAAGTCTCCGAACAGTCTTCAAGGGTAGCCCCAAGTAGAGCGCATTGCAATAATCAAGCCGTGAGGTGATAAGGGCATGAGTGACAGTGAGCAAAGTCTCCTGATCCAAATAGGGTCACAATTGGTGCACCAAGCGAACCTGTGCAAAGGTCCCCCTAGCTACAGCTGTAAGATGTTGGTCTAATTTCAGCTGTGAGTCTAGGAGGACACCCAAATTGCGAACCCGTTCTGAGGGGATTAATTTCTCCCCCCCCCCCCCCCCCCAGAACCAAGGCAGGACAGTCGGTTAAGTCCTTCGGAGGCAGTATCCATTGCCATTCGGTCTTGTCAGGGTTGAGTTTGAGCCTGTTGATTCCCATCCAGACCCTCACACCGTCCAGGCACCGGCACATCACGTCTACCGCTTCACTGAAGTGATGCAGGGTGGAGATGTACAACTGGGTATCATCAGCATACTGCTGAGACCTCACCCCGTGTCGTCGAATGATCTCACCCAGTGGTTTCATGTAGATGTTAAATAGGAGGGGGGAGAGGACCGAACCCTGAGGCACCCCGCAAACGAGGGGTCTAGAGGTCGATCTCTGCCCCCCAGCCAACACTGACTGTGACTGATCAGAGAGATAGGAGGAGAACCACCACAAAACGGTGCCTCCCATCTCCCGTAATGGGCACAGAAGGATACCATGGTCAATGGTATCGAAAGCAGCTGAGAGGTCAAGTAGCACCAAAATAGAGGAAAAACCCCTATCTTGGGCTCACCAGAGATCATCCATCAGCGTGACCAACTGTTTATCTTGCATAAACAGTTTTCATCTTTACCTTTTATGTTCATGCTATTTGCTTATGAAGTATTGCAACATGTTTGTCTGTACTACGTGGCGTCTTCAGAGAACATTGTGGATGCTCCTTCACACTCTCAATCTCCTGATTGGTCTCTGCTCTTTAACCACACCTACACACCTCTCTGTAAAAGCCAGTGGGTGCCCCCACTTACCTCAGTTTACACAACTCTCTTCGAGAAGCATGTCAGACCGTATGCTCTACATCTGTATTCAAGCTTGCGGTTGAATTTTTTTATTTGTGTATGGGTCTGTGAGTATATTGATAATTGTTTATGATCATTTTCTCTGCTTGTATAAAATGAATAAAGCCAGATATGAGTTAGGAATAGAAATGATTCAGCATCTTCCAGATGATTTTTTCCCACCTTTGGTGGAATTACTTCAGTATGTTTGGGATACATTACATGATCGTATTGTTGTTGCTGATGAGGCTTTCTATCCTGAATATCATTTAAGAAGGGCTAAGGACATTTACAAACAACTGGTATTCTTGGCTCCTTTAGTTTCTTTAGCTGAACAATGTACCATTGATATGAGAAATGCTGCTTTTGCAGCAAACACCCCAGGTGCTTCCGTAGTTTTAAGTGGATCCCCAATTCCTCCTTCTTTGTCACCAAATCCTTTTGTTCAAGGTTTATTGGGTCCACCTCAACGCTTGGTTTCACCAGCTGATAGAGACCCAAGATTAAGAGATTGGCCTGAATTTGAACAATGGCCAGTTCATCTTGATGTCGATCCATTACATGCTAATAGACCTGACAGAACCATCTATGATTTTTCTTATAATTTGGTGAGAGATCATGTGAAGACACTCATTGGAGATGACACTCAATTGGCATTGTTCCCTTTGCCACATATGCTGGTTCCAGCATTTCAGATGAGACATATTGGGGAATCATTAGCCTTTAAAATAAATAATGATGCAAAGGAATTGTGGCTACATGTCAAGATAATTACCTGCGGAGAAAAACCTGTGTTGAAATATATTACTAAATTGAGGGAGTGGTTCAGCACTCCTGCTAAGTTTAGAGGAGCCAATGTACCAGTTATTGAGGAAGTCTTTGACACTATCAGGATCCCCGAAAGACGAAGGCACGTGTTTGGTGAGCGAGCTGGAAAAACTTTTAGAAGATGACCCGATGCTTCTTACAAGAAGACACTTTATATTACAAAATCCAGAAAGTCACCCTCTCCTAAGCGAAGGTCTCAGGGGTGGCCAAACTATGGTTCTTTGAGGACCTGTGGACTTCAACTCCTAGAATTCCTGAGCTAGCCATGCATGCATGGCTGGCTCAGGAATTCTGGGAGTTGAAGTCCACAGGTCCTCAAAGAACCATAGTTTGGCCACCCCTGGGACTCTAAATCCAAAAGTCCTCCGCCCCAAAACTAAACATTATTTAGGGAATTTAGCAGGATTGTATCAAAACCATGAAGCCCCTTACAATCCTGACTGGGTGACTACAGATCACCAATTAACTCATATTCAAGAAGAAGCATTGAATGAAATCCCAGATAGGAGATGGGCATATGTATACCCGGCAAGGTTTTGGCCACATAGGGTTAAATATAGACCACTCATAGAGGGGGTAACATGGGGCTACCCTTGAAGAGTGTCCGGCGATTGCAATTGGTGCAAAATGCAGCTGCGCGAGCTGTGGTGGGTGTACCTAGATACACCCACATAACACCTATCCTCTGCCAGCTGCATTGGCTGCCCATTAGTCTCCGGATCCAATTTAAGGTGTTGGTTTTAACCTTTAAAGCCTTACATGGCTCAGGGCCAGGTTACCTTCGGGACCGCATCCTGCCGCATACCTCCCTACAACCGGTTAGGGCCCACAGAGTTGGCCTCCTCCAGGTCCCATCAACCAAGCAATGCCGGTTGGCGGGGCCGAGGGGGAGAGCCTTCTCTGTGGGAGCTCCCTCCCTTTGGAACCAGCTTCCTCCAGAGATCAGGACCATCCTCACCCTGCTGGCCTTCCGTAAAGCAATAAAAACTTGGCTCTTCCGGCAGGCGGGGTGAAAGTGAGACCAACTAGACCAGATATGGGTCTCCCCCCTTGGTTATGAATGTTAGATGCTCTTTTTAATTTTTGTAGCTTTTAAATTGTTGTGTCTTTTTATATTGGAAAATGGATTGACATGTTGTGAGCCGCCCAGAGTCCCCTGGGAGTTGGGCAGCATATAAATCCATTTAAATAAATAAATAAATAAATAAATATCCGGAATATCATGAAGCCCATAAGGGTAAAGTTCAATCCTTCTTGAAGCTCCTCTAGGAACAAGGGGTTTTGTACCGCAGAGAAAATGGCCATGAATTTTCATTTTTTGATACTCATATGTACCCTTGATACTCATATGTACCCTAGCACAGTGTTTCCCAACCTTGGCAACTTGAAGATGTCTGGACTTCAACTCCCAGAATTCCCCAGCCAGCATTCGCTGGCTGGGGAATTCTGGGAGTTGAAGTCCAGACATCTTCAAGTTGCCAAGGTTGGGAAACACTGCCCTAGCATACGCCGACAAGGAAGCAGACTATCGGGCTGCAGGAGCATTAGCAATACTTCAAAGAATATAGGGCACATTTGCTCCAAAACCACAAAAATCAACCAACCAAGGCTCAACAAATAGCAGCGGTAGTGAATCGGTTTCCACCCGACACACAGTACCTAGCTGCAGCCTACGTCCAACATGGATGGCAGCTCATAAGCAATCCTGCCTTCAAAAGAACCTGCCTTCAAAGCGACTGGAGAAAAACCAATTGTGTGACCAGGACAGAATGGACATCAGTGGTAGCTCTCCAGATTTCCCCTGTTCCCGTAGAATTTCACACGATTGTCTTAATATTAAAAGCTTCAGAATGGGACAAGGTGGAGGTAGCCTACAGACTAAATATGATTCCAGACGAATGGCACAACTTTTATCGCTTGTCTAGGCCCGCATGGAAAAGAACAAGTCAAGCAAATCATTCACCAAGGGGTAAATCCTTCTTGGGTAATACCTCCCACGGAAACCAAAATAGCCAATGGGAAGACCAAAAAGTATACCCCAGGTCCTGCTGCAGGAGAAAAACAGAATGCGCTGAAAGCCACACACGTCATATCAAATGGGACTTACACAAATTCCACAGGCAATCATACGTGGACAACAAAAGAAGGAGAGCAAATTGCTGTTTCTGGCAACAAGGTTCTGGATCAAGTGCTGAGGTTTTTACACCATTGGAAAGAGGAACTGAGGAGCTGAGATAGCGCAGTGGTTAAAAGCAGCATTGCGACCGTCAGCTGATTGCTAGTTCAGCAGTTCAGCTGTTCAAATCTCACCAGGCTCAAGGTTGACTCAGCCTTCCATCCTTCCGAGGTCGGTAAAATGAGGACCCAGATTGTTGGGGGCAATAGGCTGAACTCTGTAAACCGCTTAGAGAGGGCTGTAAAGCACTATGAAGCGGTATATAAGTCTAAGTGCTATTGCTATTGCCCTTCCTTCTTTTCCTTCCTTCCTTCCTTCCTTCCTTCCTTCCTTCCTTCCTTCCTTCCTTCCTTCCTTCCTTCCTTCCTTCCCCTTCCTTCCTTCCTTCCTTCCTTCCTTCCTTCCTTCCTTCCTTCCTTCCTTCCTTCCTTCCTTCCTTCCTTCCTTCCTGTTGGCTCCGTCTTCCATCCTTCCGAGATTGTTGGGGGCAATATGCTGAACTCTGTAAACCGCTTAGAGAGGGCTGTAAAGCACTATGAAGCAGTATATGTCTAAGTGCTATTGCTATTGCCCTTCCTTCCTTCCTTCCTTCCTTCCTTCCTTCCTTCCTTCCTTCCTTCCTTCCTTCCTTCCTTCCTTCCTTCCTTCCTTCCTTTCCTTCCTTCCTTCCTTCCTTCCTTCCTTCCTTCCTTCCTTCCTTCCCTCCCTCCCTCCCTCCCTCCCTCCCTCCCTTCCTTCCTTCCTTCCTTCCTGTTGGCTCAGCCTTCCATCCTTCTGAGGTTGGTAAAATGAGGACCCAGATTGTTGGGGGCAATATGCTGAACTCTGTAAACCGCTTAGAGAGGGCTGGAAAGCACTATGAAGCAGTATATAAGTCTAAGTGCTATTGCTATTGCTATTGAACTGGAACCGGCACAAACAACCCAGCCTCCTTTGGACACGTTGAATCCGGTAGTGATACCAGTGGCAAAGAAATTAACAAGCAGAACAGTAAGTGTACTGAAAAAGATTCTGGACAAACAGAACGTGTCAAGTTCAGGATCTGGATGCGCACGCGCATACCTAATAGGCACACTAGGAAGTGTTTTCTTGTTAACAAAAATAATAGAGATACTACAAAGGGTAGATTGGTGGTGGACTTTTCTCAGTTTTCAAGGGGCAGTTCCAGAGCGCATTTTCCAAAATATTTAATTTCATAATTTCATTTAATAAACGTTCTTATAGGCCGCCCAATCCCGTAGGACTCAGGGTGGCGTACAGCATAAATAAGATATGTACAATAAAAACAGTAATAGCAGTTTAAGAGATAAAAACATTATTTTAAAAAAGACCACTCATTCATGGGGGAATCTGATCTTCTTTTTCACCCCGCCTGCCGGAAGAACCATGTTTTTACGGCTTTACGGAAAGCCAGTAGGGTGGGGATAGTCCGGATCTCTGGTGGGAGTTGGTTCCAGAGGGACGGGGCTCCCACAGAGAAGGCCCTCCCCAGCGGCCCCACCAACCGACATTGTTTGGCCGATGGGACCCGGAGGAGGCCCTCTCTGTGGGACCTAACTGGTCGTAGGGAGTTATGTGGTAGGATGACTTGCAAGGTTGTTGCCCCGTGACATGTGGCGGATTTCCCTGGACTTGTCTGAGGCGTTTTATCATATCCCTTTTTATCCGGATGCGGCTGCTAGGCTTCTTGTTTCTGACGGGGAAACACTGTTATGGATTTAGGAAAAGCGCTATGTGGGTCGGTCTTAGCCCTTTTCTCCTTACTATGCTCACTAACACCCTCGCAGCCGATAGTCGTAGGACTGTCAACGTTTTTTGTTTCGCTTATATGGATGACTTCATCATTTGCCACCCACTGTATATACCGCTTCACAGTGCTTCACGGCTCTCTCTAAGCGCTTTATAGAGTCAGCATATTGTCCCCAACAATTTGGACCCTCATTTTACCGACCTCAGAATGACGTCTAGTCCGATGAAAAGAAGAACATGATAGCAGTGTTCCAATATCTCAGGGGTTGCCACAAAGAAGAGGGAGTCAAGCTATTCTCCAAAGCACCTGAGGGTAGAACAAGAAGCAATGGGTGGAAACTAAGCAAGGAGAGAAGCAACCTAGAACTAAGGAGAAATTCCCTGAGAGTCAGAACAATTAATCAGTGGAACAGCTTGCCTGCCTCCAGAAGTTGTGAATGCTCCAACACTGGAAGTTTTTAAGAAGATGTTGGATAACCATTTGTCTGAAGTGGTGTAGGGTTTCCTGCCCAAGCAGGGGGTTGGACTAGACGACCTCCAAGGTCCCTTCCAACTCTGTTATTCTATTCTATTCTATATGGAAGGCTTGAGCCGGTGAGATTCAAATATATTCACATTTACGAAGCCACTAGCAAGTAGATTTTTTTAAAAAAATGTTTTTATAGTAACACAGACATGCTCTTGGCTGAATTCTTCATCCCCCCCGCTTCCTGCCGTGGTTATTTTTATTAAAAAATTCTTCTAGGTCTTTTCTTGTTCGCTTTACCGTAAATGCAGTAAATGCCAGAATGGACGGGAAAAAAGAAAACAAATTGCTGTCCATAAACAGCATGGAGCGAGCAGTGGGTCATACTTGAAGAATGTGGCTTCTGCAATACCCAATGAAGTCCCACGGGAGAACTGAAGAAAATAATAATTGCAAGCAGCCTGTATGCTTTGGCCATATGCCTCCAGATTAGTGGCTAGTTAAAACATACCTTGAATACCAAACAGCCTGTTACAGCATCGTGGGAATGCCTTCCCACGATGGTTTTCTGGTGGTTTTCTGAATGGAAATTCTTGGGTTCTTCACTCTGTAGAATCCAGTGGATTTTTTTTTTTTAAAAATGCAGGTAGTCCTCAACTTACGACCATAACGGAGCCCAGAATTTTGGTTGGAAGTCATTGCGGCCGTAAGTCGAGTCACCACGTGACAAATTCGATGTTGCGAACCGTTTTGATAATGGTCATTAAGCAAGTCGCCATGGTCATGAACTCTGTAGAGCCTGCTTAGAGAGGGCTGTAAAGCAATGTGAAGCGCTGTATAACTATTGCTATTAAGCGAATCACATGGTCACAAGTCCAAATCGATTTTATCCAATGGACACATTTTGGCCAAAAACATCGCAAAACGTGTGACCCCAGGACCGTGGGGGGTTGATGTGGCAGTCGTAACTTTGAGGACTGGTCGTAAGTAACATTTTTCAAGTCCCTTTGTAACGGTTGTAAAGTGACCAATCTTAAGTCAAGAACTACAATGCATTACATTTTTATATCGCGTTGCATTACATCATATATACTTCCTGGTGGCCGAGGGGTTAGAATGCAGTATTGCAGGCTGACTCTGCCACTCTGTCTGGAGTTCGATCCTGACCGGCTCAAGGTTGACTCAGCCTTCCATCCTTCTGAGGTGGGGAAAATGAAGACCCAGATTGTTGGGGGCAATATGCTGACTCTGTAAACCGCTTAGAGAGTGCTGTAAAGCACTATGAAGCGGTATATAAGTCTAAGGGCTATTGCTATTGTCTTTCCTTCCTTCCTTCCTTCCTTCCTTCCTTCCTTCCTTCCTTCCTTCCTTCCTTCCTTCCTTCCTTCCTTCCTTCCTTCCTTCCTTCCTTCCAGGTAACTCAGCCTTCCATCCTTCCGAGGTGGGTAAAATGAGGACCCAGATTGTTGGGGGCAATAGGCTGATTCTGTAAACCGCTCAGAGAGGGCTGTAAAAGCACTATGAAGCGGTATATAAGTCTAAGTGCTATTGCTATTGTTCTTCCTTTCCTTCCTTCCTTCCTTCCTTCCTTCCTTCCTTCCTTCCTTCCTTCCTTCCTTCCTTCCTTCCTTCCTTTCCTTCCTCCCATCCATCCATCCATCCATATACCCACCCACCCACCCACCCATCCATGGTGCACAGTGGTTAGAATGCAGTATTGCAAACTAATTCTGCCCACTGACAGGAGTTCGATCCTGACTGGCTCAAAGTTTGACTCAGCCTTCCATCCTTCCGGGGGTGGGTAAAATGAGGACCCAAATTGTTGGGGGCCAAGAGGCTGACCCTGTAAACCGCTTAGAGAGGGCTGGAAAGCACTGTGAAGCGGCTTATAAGTCTAAGTGCTAATGCTATTGCTAACTGGGCTCACCGCATTTTTTCTCTTTTTCTTCCCCCCACCCTCCCCCCCCCCACCCCCAGTTGCGTCGTATGCAGGAGATGATCGCCCAAATGCAAGCCCAGATGAAGATGAAACCTGCGGATGACTAAGACTTTGATGGTAAGTACGGCTTTACATTCCCGAGCTTCAGGAATGCACACTGGCTTATTTTCTTGGAGTTGATGCAGAGACGAACAGAGACCAGATTCCCATCCCTTGAAGTATGGAGAACAACAGCGGTCAGCAAGGGAGGATGAGAGTGGCCTAACAACCCCCTGATGGGTGGGAATCAAAGATCTCATCATCCCTTTGCACAGCAGTTGACGAACCTGCTGGGAATCAGAATAAAAATACCCGGTTGTACACGGTACACAAAGACGATGAGACCCTAAGAAAGAGTGCAAGAGAAGAGCCACAAAGACGATGAAGGCTCTGGAGGCTAAACCGTACGATGAACGGTTGAGGGAGCTAGGTATGGCTAGCCCAGGGGTCGGCAACCTGCGGCTCTGGAGCCGCATGTGGCTCTTTCATCCCTCTGCTGCGGCTCCCTGTCGCCGGTCGGCACCACAATTTTAAGAGGAGCTTCCGGTTGGGGGGAGGAGACTCTATGGCCAGGAGGAGACTCTATGGCAAGGGGCGGGTTTTCCGGTCAGCTCCACAATTGATAGGGCTTTCGGTTAGGACTGGTAGAGGAAAAAGGACGCCAAGCTAGGAGGAGACTCTATGGTGGGGAAACCGGACTTCCGGTCGGCTCCAGAATTGAACGGGGGGGGGGGATTCCAGTTACGACCTTTGTGGCTCTTTGAGTGTTTAAGGTTGCTGACCCCTGGTCTAGCCTATCGAAGTGAAGGATTAGGGGGACCTGAGACAGATTGTAGGATGTTGGATGCTGTTTAAATGGTCAGTTGTGAGCACCAGCTGTGCTTTGCTGACCTGTTAAAATGTAAAACCTTAAGCAACGTGGCTTGTGTTCTACCTTAGGGCTTTGCAACAGTTTCCACATTGAAGGAAGTTTATTTATTTTTCTTTCGTTGCTTTTTGCTTTCCTTGTTTGAAGTAAATACGAACCCAAAATATTCATGTGGTTGGGAGAACGTAACATTGATGTCAAGCATTTCCCACAACTTGGAAAGTTAGTGTAACGATTGAAGTTTAAAGCTTAAGATTTTCTTCCGATGATTTTACTCCAGTCAATATGGGATCTGCACAACTGTTTGGGAGCGGAGGAGCAGGATTCCCTGGAACTAGTAACTGGGTTTATACATTTATTTTAACCATGTTGCATTTTAACATAGTTTGCTGACTTAGCCTCAGTCCTAAGGCATATATTTTGCACGCCACAATGGTGGATGGACTCAACATGCTGACCAGAACAAAGAAACACCCATTGTCATGTTTTTTTTATTTTTTATTTTCATTAAGATCATAATATAAATCATGAATGAAAATAAAGATAGAGGGGAAATGAGGAAGGAAGGAAGGAAGGAAGGAAGGAAGGAAGAAAGAAAGAAAGAAAGAAAGAAAGAAAGAAAGAAAGAAAGAAAGAAAGAAAGAAAGAAAGAAAGAAAGAGAAAGAAGTATGCGATAGAGAAGAAAAAAAGCACTGACTTCTAACTTTTTTCAGCGCAGTAGAATAAAAAATAAAATTACAGCCTCAACTTTTTTACTTTTACATACTTGACAAATCCCCTTTCTATAACCACAAAGTAATCTAATCAGCAAATCCCAGAGTCAAGATTTCATTTTTTTTTCTGCCTCGAGCAGAAAGTCTAGAAATGGTTTCCAAGGAGAAACCAAACTCAATATATCCTGTTAACGTCCACTGTTACGTCCGAAGATAATAGGTGAACCTCGACACCGAAAAGCTAGGATGGAGAATATTTTCGGCTTTCGATTGGGAGCCTTTTGGTTTCCTCCACGCCCTGGAAGAATGGAAAATTAAAATTTGGGAAAGCAAGCTCCTCCCACTTATAGCTCCACCCAGGAAGTTGTTAGCGATTGGCTGGCCGTCTTATTTCAAACCGATGATGGGCGAAAGCATTCTGAAGAAGCCTGTTTTCTAATGGGGGAAAACATTTCTTTTCCATAACAGACTTTTACAAACTAACTTCATGTAACAGTTCCCAGTCTAGACACAGCAATGAGCCAGGATTCTGTGGGATCCACATTTTTTGGGAATGAGAGATCCCGATGCACATGGTCTGGTTTCTTTTTTTTTCTTTCCTGGCTGGGTTGCTCCTGCAAAAAAAAAAGGGGAAGAAAAGCAAGTTGTATGTTCGCTTCTTAAAACTTGTAAACTGGAGCGATCAGAATGGAAACTTTTCCTGGGAAAGGAAGTGTCATAACTAAACTTGGCTTGAGTCAGAGTCAAAGAGGGCAGCCAAGCGTTTCCCGCATGGTTGCAGCCAAGAAGGGGTATCTGTCTGCTGCTGGGAGAGCTAGGGAGTAGCCCAATTTTGCTGGCTACCAAAACTGAAATAATGAGTGTTTTTTAAAAAGCCGTTTTCAATATGCAACTACGAGGGTGAGTCAAAACGTAATGCCATTTTCATATGTCGCTTTTTTTTCAGTGCTTTGAAAGGTCACGAAATGTTGTAGGTCAAGGACTACCTGTATTTCCCCCCCCCCCAATATCTCTTTTACAACTTGAGAATCTAGGGAGGGTCCCTTCTGAGCCTCTTGTCCCACTCATTGTCCAGCTGCTGGATAAGCGGTCCCTTATCTGACCGTTCCCTTGGCAGCCTCTCTTCCCCCTGTCTCCCAAGGTCTTTCCTACATACCATTACAGCCCTTTCCTTTACAATCCAAGAAACTAGGGAGGGTCCCATCTGAGCATCTTTCTCCACCCATTATGCAGCTGTGGGCTATGCCATCTCCTATCCGACTATTCTCTAGGCAGCCTCTATTCTCTCCTTTTCTTCCCCAACTCCCAAGGTCTTTCCCACATACCATTATAGCCGCCTCCTTTATTTATTTATTTATTTATTTATTTTGGAATTCTTATATGCCGCCCAACTCCCTAAGGACTCAGGGCGGCGTACAACAGTGAGAAAATACAAGAATAACCAAAATCTAAAAAGTTAATTAAAAGCAAATATAAAAATTAAAACACACTATAAAAAGAATCATCACCAACCATTCAACATCATACATACTTGGGGGGTGGGCTCGAATGAATTAAGCTCTACCCCCCGCCTGCAGGAAAAGCCATGTCTTAACAGCTTTCCGGAAGGCCAGCAGAGTGGGGATAGTTCGGGTCTCTGGTGGAAGTTGGTTCCAGAGCACAGGGCCAGCCACAGAGAAGGCTCTCCCCCTTGGGCCCGCCAGCCGGCATTGTTTGGCCGACGGGACCTGGAGGAGGCCCACTCTGTGGGCCCTAACCGGTCGAAGGGAAGTATGAGGCAGAATGCGGTCCCGTAGATAACCTGGTCCCAAGCCATGAAGGGCTTTAAAGATGGTGATCAACACCTTGAATTGGACCCGGAGACCGATGGGCAACCAATGCAGCTGGCGGAGTATCGATGTCACGTGGGTGTACCTTGGCACACCCACCACAGCACGCGCAGCCGCATTTTGCACCAACTGAAGTCTCCGGATACTCTTCAAGTGTAGCCCCACGTAGAGCGCATTGCAGTAGTCCAAGCGAGAGGTGACAAGGGCATGAGTGACCGTGAGTAGAGCCTCCTTCTCCAAATATGGCCGCAACTGGTGCACCAGGCGAACCTGTGCAAAGGCCCCTCTAGCCACAGCTGAAAGATGATGGTCCAATTTTAGCTGTGGATCTAGAAGGACCCCCAAGTTGCGGACCTGGTCCGAGGGAGTCAGTTTCGCTCCCTCAAGGACCACGGAGGGACAGTTGTCGTAGTCCTTAGGAGGCAATATCCACAGCCACTCAGTCTTATCGGGATTAAGTCTGAGTCTGTTCCTCCCCATCCAGATCCTGACGTCGTCCAGGCACCGGCACATTACATCAACTGCCTCACTGAAGTCAGACGGGGTGGTGATGTACAGCTGGGTGTCATCAGCGTACTGATGGAAACACACCCCATGTCTGCGAATGATCTCCCCCAGCGGTTTCATGTAGATGTTGAACAGGATGGGCGAGAGAACCGACCCCTGAGGCACCCCACATAATAGGGGCCTAGGGGACGATCTCTGCCCCCCTGCCAGCACCGACTGCATCCTATCAGCGAGATAAGAGGAGAACCACCGCAGAACGGTGCCTCCCACTCCCAACTCGCTGAGACGATGCAGAAGGATACCATGGTCGATGGTATCGAAAGCCGCTGAGAGGTCAAGTAGCACCAGGATGGAGGAATTTCCCCCATCCCGGGCCCGCCAGAGATCATCCATCAGAGCGACCAAGGCAGTTTCTGTACTGTAGCCGCGCCTGAAACCCGACTGGTAAGGGTCTAGATGATCTGTTTCATCCAGGAGCTGCAGAAGTTGAGTAACCACCACCTTCTCCACAACTTTCCCTAAAAAAGGTAAGTTGGAGACCGGACGATAGTTCTTCAAGTCAGCTGGATCCAGGGAAGGCTTCTTCAGGAGGGGTCGCACCACCGCAGCTTTTAACGACTGCGGTACGGATCCCTCTCTCAAAGAAGCGGTGACCACCGCCTGGATCCAGCCGCGTGCTACCTCTCTGCTAGCCGAAACCAGCCAGGAGGGGCACGGGTCCAATAAACAGGTGGAGGTACCCATCGCTCCCACAGCCCTGTCCACATCCTCGGGAGAAACAGGCCCAAACTCTTCCCATAATGATGGACTAAGACTAGCCCCTGTCAACTCAATGGACTCTGCCCAGCCGGAGTCATCCTTAGAAACTAGGGAGGGTCCCTTCTGAGCATCTTTCTCCACCCATTATACAGCTGTGGGCTATGCCATCTCTTATCCGACTCCCTGGGCAGCCTCTCTTCTCTCCTTTTCTTCCCCAACTCCCAAGGTCTTTCCCACATACCATTATAGCCGCCTCCTTTGCATCCTTAGAAACTAGGGAGGGTCCCTTCTGAGCATCTTTCTCCACCCATTATGCAGCTGTGCTGTCTCTTATCAGACTACTCCCTAGGCAGCCTCTCTTCTCTCCTTTTCTGCCCCAACTCCCAAGGTCTTTCCCACATACCATTATAGCCGCCTCCTTTACGTCCTTAGAAACTAGGGAGGGTCTCTTTTGAGTCTCTTTCTCCACCCATTATGTAGCTGTGGGCTATGCTGTCTCTTATCAGACTACTCCCTAGGCAGCCTCTCTTCTTCCTTTTCTGTCCCAACCACCTCCTTTACAGCCCAAGAAACTAGGGAGGGTCTCTTCTTGAGTCTCTTTCTCCACCCATTAGGAAGCTGAGGGCTATGCTGTCCATTATCTAATCATTCCCTAGGCAGCATCTCATCTCCCAGTCTCCCAAGGTTTTTCCCACATAGCATTACAGCCCTCTCCTTTACATCCCAAGAAACTAGGGAGGGTGCCTTCTGAGTCTCTTTCCCCACCCATTATGCAGCTGTGGGCTGTGCCATCTCTTATCTGACTGGTCTCTTATCAGTTTGTCTCCCAAGGTTATGCCTAACCATGCCATTACATAGCCTTGGAAGTTCTTGCAGGAATTAAATGGGAGGAGGCATATTAATCAGGCTGCCCTGGGCTGCCTGAAGAAGAACAGGCTGGAAACACAACACGGAAAACCTCTTTATGTCTAATTTGTCTATGATAGCAGATTTTTGTAAGGGAGTCTCACATTCTTCTCCACCCTTTTGCTTAAGATTGCAAAAATCTGACCAAGGTTTATCTCACAATGGATCCCAGCTTCTGAATCTGCCAGGGCTGCAGAAATTGCTCCTAAATGATGGAATGCCATTTTTGTTTTTCTTTCTGGAAAGAGGAACACATCCCATAAATCCTGTTTTTTTTTCTCCCCCCCCCCCCGGGGGAAAAAAGGCAAAAAAAAGAAAAGAGGATTTCAAGGAGAAAGTCCTTTAAATTCCCTTTATCTTCCGTTTGTTACAGATAACATCTGGAGCAGCTCTGAGCATCAGCAATCATTTTTAAATCCCTCCAGATGCTAATAACGCGTTTATTTCACTTAGGATTAATCGCGGAAGAACATTTAAAACAAGGAAAAAGAAAGATGGGGAGGAAGCCTTCTTGGGGGAAAAAAAAACTTTTACATAATTTTCTCTGTTATCTCAAGTTGCTTTTTTTGCTAACGCCCGGTTCGTCTGGTTCCTGCCAAGCACATTTTTGCAAAAGGTTGAAAAATAAACCCTCAGCCCCTTGCGATAACGGATATGTGGGGTTTTTAAAAAGACGAATGGGTCTGGCATCGCCATAGCAACCAGACTTGGGTCGTGGTCTGCTCTGATGCCAAAGGGAGGTGATGAGGGATATCATCTGGGGGAGAAGGTTGCAGAATGTCTTTCGGGTTGGAATGTGAAACTTAGCCAGGAGTTCTAGACCGTCTTTGGAGTAACCATCACATTGAAGTTTCCAGTAATTATGGTTAATGGAGGCTTAGTGAATTGCCTTATTGTTTGAGTAGATCCTGTCTCCTTGTGAGTCATGTTGGCTTGTCACTTTCTCTGTGTGAGCTGAGATCCCTTCGCTTTTCCTTCCCTTTTTCCTTTCTCTATTTCCATTTTCTTTCTCTATTTCTTTTCTTTCTTTCCTTTTCTTTCTCTCTTCCTTTCCTTTCTCTTCCTTCCCCCCTTTCCTTTCCCTCTTCCTTTCCTTCCCTTTTTCCTTTCTCTATTTCCATTTCCTTTCTCTATTTCCTTTCTCTCTTTCTTTCCTTTCCTTTCTCTTCCTTTCCTTTCTTCCTTTCCTTTCCCTCTTCCTTTCCTTTCTTTTCTTTTCCTTTCCTTTCCATTTTCCCTTCCCTTCCTTTCCCCTTTTCTCTCCTCTCCTCCACCTCCTTTCTTTTCCCCATTCCTCTTCTCCCCTCTCCCCTTGCTTTTCATTTTTCTTTTCTTTTCCCCTCTCCCCTCCCCTCTCCTAACCCTGATCCAAAGCAGAGAAGATCATTAGAAGACCCAAGATACCTTTTGCTGCCTCACCCTCATCTGTGTGATAGCCACATGCCTGCTCTTGCAAGCAGCACAATAGATCTTGTGGAACCGCTACACGTCACCGCTGAATTTTTTAATAGGCCTACAGTGCATTAACCTGCCGTTTCGGGCTGTGATCCGTGCGAGCATAGGCCGCCGTAGTTCTGTCACTTCACAGGGTACCCCACGACCGTCGTATTTGCTTCTTTGTACTTCCTGTCTCAGTTCAAGCAGCCTTCCTGAACTCGGTTCCTCCCTGTGTCTTCGCTCGGCCACTTCCAGTTTTTCTGAACTGGCTGGAAACTCCAAAATTACACACTTTATAAATGGACGCTGGCAGAAACTCACATAGACCACAATAGCTGTCTCTCTCATGCCCTCGGTTGAACCGACCGTGACTATGTGCCTCAAGGCAGGCAAACTTGTAAAATCCCTGCTATGCGCTAAAGCAGTGCTTAATTTAAAAGTACAGGAACCATTATTATGCAAAAAAAAAAGGAGGGAATTTATTCAGGGGTGAAATGCTACCAGTTCGGCCTGGTTTTGGCGTACCGGTAGCGGTTCGGAGAACCGGTAGTGGCGGCAGCGCGAGGCTCCGGCCACACGCCCGGACGCCGCCATTTTCTTTTTTAAAATCCTCTGCGCATGCGCAAAGCCTTCTGCACATGTGCAGAGGGTGAAAAAGTGTGCGCGATGGTGGCGCACAAGCACAAATCACGCGGCTTCCGAACCGGTAGGGAAGGTAAATAGATTTCACCGGTGGATTTATTCTGCCAAGTGTTTAAAGATAAGACAATGCAACAAAATCTTTAGTTCCAGCACAGCAAAACAGGAGCTACCATACAGGGAGTCCTCAGGCTTATGGCCACAATTGAGCCCTATATTTCTGCTGTTAAAAGTGGGGTTTTGCCCCGCTTTATGACCTTCCTTGCCACCGTTGTTAAGCGAATCACTGCAGGGGTTAAATAAGTTACTAACCCGGTTGTTGAGTGAATCTGGCTTCCCCCCTCGACTTTGCCCCTCGGAAGGTCGCAAAAGGGGATCCCGAGACGCTGCAACAGTCATAAGTACCTGCCAGTTGCCAAGCGTCTGAATTTTGATCACGTGACCGTGGGGAGGCTGCAATGGTTGGGAGCGTGAAAACCGGTCATTGGTTGTTGTTTTTTCCCCCCAGTGCCGTTGTCACTTTGGTCACTCAACGAGTGGGTCGTATGTCGAGGATCGCCTGTACGCCAGTCGTTCTTCTAAACTCTTGCCTTGTGCTCTTCCTTTAACAGCGGGGACTCGCTGGTCTTAAGACAAAGGGGCCATGAATTGAAATTGGATTTCAACGATGACACTAATGGATTTGAGAGGTTCATGCTTGGATGCCGGACCGGGACATATGGATCCAGTGCAGCTAAAAAAAAACCCTTGAAGTTCACATTGGAAAAATTGAACCCACCTGTCTGCGTATACGTATAACATTGCTTATATCTTCTTTCTCTTGTCTTGCTATGCATGAATGTAGCATCACAATAGGGGACTTATTTCTCCCCCCCTCTTCCTATCCTTCGATGTGTCTCTTGCGTTGTTTAAAATCCCCAATTAACACGGCACCTTGTATCTGCTAAGCTTGAGGAGCGGGACTTAATTCCATTTTTCTCTTCTGCCCAGGTGGCTCTTGATACCTTTCTACCTTTCTTTCTTTTTTTTTTCATTAAGCAAATTCCTGAAATCTTTACCCTAAACATGCCCTGCCGGGAATTCTATTTTAGTTAAGACTTGCCCAATTCTTCTGAACCTCGTGAGTGGTATATACCTTTATTTGCAGCCCTGGGTGAGTTTATAGCATTCTTCTCTCTCCGCTTCGTAAAAAAAAAAATATGTTTGCGGGTCACATGGGATCAAATTCTTCCTTTCTGGTGCTCCCTTAAAATACATATATATATATATATATATATACGGTACAGAACATATAACTTGCCAAGGATGTGAAAAATTTGGAGTGTTTCACCCACAATGCCTTAAAAATCATGGGTAGAACATTACACACCCATCTCTAAATTTCTTTCTAAAAAAACCAGTCATGGGGTTTTTTGGGGGTATTAGGTTCTCACGGTGTTTTCTATCCAATTTAAGCTTTACTCAGTTGAGAGAACAATGATATAAATCCTCAAAAGTTTTGTAGGCATAAGGACACTAATTTTCTGGACCTTTTTTTTGGTAATAAATGGAATCAACCTGACAAAACTTTGTGAGTTTTCCTGGTTTTTTTTTTAAGGGGTGGGTGGGTTTGAGAGAACCTGTGGGCGAAATCCCTAGAGCTTTGAACAAAGGTGGGAAGGTAAGTAGATGGAAGTGTCTTTTCTTGAAATCCACCGAATTTTGGAAAAGGAATTGGGACCAGAAAAATAAGAGTTGGAAAGGGACCTTGGAGGTCATCTAGTCCAGCCCCCTGCTCAAGCGGGAGAAGCTATTCCATTCCATTCCAAATGGTTGTCCAATCTCTTCTCGAAAACCTCCAGTGAGGGAGCACCAAACAACTTCCCACAATCAGAACTTCCACCGCTAAGCGAGGCGGTGGTTAAGTGAGTCGTGTCCCATGTCATGACCTTGATAGGTTTCTACCTTTTTTCCCCCCACTAAGCAGATTGCTGAATTTGCCCTATCACAACTCTATTCAGTTAGACTTGCCAAATTCGATGCAGAAAAAAAAGCCATAAAATCAGATGCGGTCACGACTTGCCACCAAATGTCCGGCTCAGTTATGGTCATAAGTTGAGGACTACCTGAATTTTTTAAGGCTGGCTGGGCACATCTGGACTATCGGGAGCGCACGGATACTCTTAGAAAACTGATGCCCAAGTGGCTTGTTCAGATGTTACGGTGATGAACGTGGCAAATCGCCCAATATTCATGTTTGCGCTGGAAATAACTTACTTTTTACTTTACTTTATTGTCATAGCACCTTGTACAACGAAATTAAATGCCATCTTCAGTGTACATTATACATAAAGAATAAAACAAAAACACAGCTCCTTCACATTCTTGTACAATTAAATTGAAAACCCCCGATACAGGGGTGGGTTCTAACTTACCTTGCCGCTGGTTCGCTTCCTTTCATGCCACGTGGCCGTGCGCAGTGCCGAAAATTCTGTTTCTGCGCATGCGCAGAAGCAAAAACAAGCAAAAAAATAGCAAAAAAAGCCAAAAACAAGATGGCGGCACATGCGCAGTGCCAAAAACTCAGCTTCTGCGCATGCGCAGAAGTAAAAACCAGCAAAAAATTCCAAAAAAAATTATTTTAAAAAAACCCAAAAAAAAGACGGCGGCGTCCATGGACCGGCACCGACAGAACCGGCTCTGTGACGTCACCACCGGTTTACTACCGGTTCTATAGAACCGGTGCGAACCGGGAGGAACCCACCTCTGCCCTGATATTGCATTAATATTGCCCTAATACTGTAGAATTCAATATAGTTACTGCTCTGGGATAGAAGCTGTTTAACAAATGAAACATGGATTTATTCAGTGCCTCTCTTAAAGCATGGGACCCAAATATCTTAAAGCGTGGGACCCAAAGACATCACACTTACAAATCAATTCAGTAAATTTTCCTTACACCCAATGTATATTAACGCTCAACCATTCAGTTCAATAAGGTATTTAAATAAATGCCCAAGGATAGGACTGGGTGTCTAGACAACCATCATAATGAGAGGTGTTAACCTGCAGCTGTCAGCTAAAGGAAGAATAGGTGGAATAACATACAACCTTCTAGTAACCTACTAATCAAATTAAAATCTCCATCACCCAGTCTACTTCTATCCTCTCCGATATGCCCTTTTTAATGGACATTTATCGCTACAAAGCTGTGAGTTGTAATTGTCCATTGGGGTTATTTCTTAAAGGGGGCTTGATGGACCTCCAAGGCAGAGGAGACCTGGGGGGGGGGGGAGACTGAGGCCTCGCCTTCTATTATGCCTGGCACTCGTATACCCACACGTGCCACAGAGCAGTTGTCAACAGGCAAGATTTGGCCAAGATTTACTTGCTTCCAGCACAGGTGACTTTGAAAGGGTGGGTGGAATAAATCATTTTGGGGTGGGGGGGGGAGAAGAAGCTATAATAGAAGAGAATATGTGTAGCTCAGGGTTCACTTGGTGCTCTCTGAGCATGCTGACGTTTCATGACCCAACTAGGTAACACCCTCAGTGTTCAAGGGAGTACGGTGTGTAGAGAGAAGAAGAAGAAGAAGAGGACTGTGGGGGTTTCTCGATGCTATCTGAGCTCGGTTGTTTTCTCGCAGACCTTTCATGACCCAACTAGGTAACATCATCAGTGCTCAAACAATACACGTTGCCGGAAATTTTAGGCGTAGGAAACAAAACGGACGGTTGTGCGGATGTTTTAAAAGTTGAGGGGAGACCACAGGAGAGTTTTCCTGTTTTTTAGAAGCTGCGGCAAAAAGAACAGAGGAGACTGTACCCCAGTCATAGCCCCCCCCAAACTCCCAGAAGATCCTGCTGCTGTGGCGTAGAGGTGGACTCTTGCCTCAAAATCAGGAGTTCGATCCTAGGTAGAGGCAGATGTAGATGTAGAGCCGAGGTGGCGCAGTGGTTAAATGCAGCACTGCAGGCTACTGCTAGTTCAGCTGTTCAAATCTCACCGGCTCAAGGTTGACTCAGCCTTCCATCCTTCTGAGGTCGGTAAAATGAGGACCCAGATTGTTGGGGGCAATATGCTGAACTCTGTAAACCGCTTAGAGAGGGCTGTAAAGCACTATGAAGCGGTATATAAGTCTAAATGCTATTGCTATTGCTATAGGGTCTCCTGCTTGTGCTGGGGGTTGGACTAGATGACCTGCAAGGTCCCTTCCAACTCTGTTAATCTCTCTCTGTCTGTTAATACCCACTGGCTACCCTGCCACAAATTCTCGGCTAATACCATCACCCCAGCTCTGACGGGAACGGGAAAATTGCTACTTTACCTTACTGGTCCCGGAGGGCCCTCTATTTTTCAGCCAAATCATGAGGACTAGCGCCCGGAATGATCCGGATGCAGCGCGAGGATGCAGTTTTCATCCTTGGGAGACTCTTTATGGGGAAGCGGGGGGGGGGCACCGATCGGCCGGCTCGGGGCTTGGGTTTTGATTGGCTGCCGGCGACAGATTGGGCGGGGCCAAGCCTCCTTTGGCTCCGCCTCCCTCCTTTTCTATTCCTCCCCCCCCCCCACCTTTCCTTGGATCTCCGTTTCTCCGCTGCTGCAGCCTCCGCCGGAGCCGCCTTTGCAAAGCCGGGAGGGCGGTGGGGCAAGGCTCGCTGCCGGGAAAGCGGGTGGGTGGGTGGGCAACCCGGCCCGGATTGTAGGGCGGGGGGTGGTGGAGGAGGAGGAGGAGGCAACCGCCACCCCTAATCCAGGAAGCCCCACACCCTCTTTGGGGAGGGGGCGAGGGTCTTCGAGATGAGCACAGCCCTGCGGTACAAGAGCAAGCTAGTCAACCCAGGTGAGGGTTTTTGGGGGGGGGGAGCGGAGAGAATAAGGCACGTTTTTTTTTTTACAACCTGCCTGCTTTTTTTGGGGAGGGGGTCTTGAGTGTCAGACGGTTTTGTGTCTTCTAATTTGGCTTTTTTTCCCCCTTCCCTCTTTTCTCCTCTCTCTCTCCCCCCCCCCCCGGCATCTGCCCGTCTGGGTTTCTCTTCCATAGAAGAAAAACAGGTAAGGTTTGGCTACCTTATTCTTTCGCTCTCTCTTCCCCCCACCCTTGGGCATCCCAGATGATGCTAAAAGAGAGTGGGGGGGGCGCTTCCATTTTCTCGCCTGCCTCAAGGGAGGACAAGCGGAAGCCCTCCCCTCTTCCCTCCCTCCCTCCCCCAGCCCAGCCCCTCAATTTTACAGAGACCCTCGCTGGGTTGAGTAAGGAGAGGGCGAGCAAATTCCAGTTTCCCTGGAAGATTATTAATAAGCAAGACACCCACATACAGACACGCACTTAAGAATATTGGTTTGGGCTGTGCAGGAAAGCAGGATTTTTTTAAAAGGGTGTTTTTTTCCCTTTTTTTGCAAATCCTAAACCCTGTCCTTTGATTGGCAGCTTGCCACCCTGCTGAGCTACTCCTTGGCCATGTGCTGGGGCCAAGCCAAGCCAGTCCATGTTCTCTCTCTCTCTCTCTCTCTCTCTCTCTCTCTCTCTCTCTCTCTCTCTCTCTCTCTCTCTCTCTCTCTCTCTCTGCCATTTGTGAGATTTCAAAGCTTGCTTCCTCCTTATGCTCTGAGGCTTCCCCCCACCCACCCCTTCAGCATCCTTTTCGGCGTGCCCCTGGAGGGATGCTAGGGTGTGTGTTTGTGCAGGGGTGGGGTGGGGTGGTGGGGAAAGCTAGCTAGGGTGATGTAATTCCGTGGCTTGGAGGAAGGTTGTTTATCTGCAATTGAGAGAGAGGGAGAGAGGGAGAGGGAGGAGGGAGAGAGAGGGGGGAGGGAGAGAGAGAGGGAGAGGGAGAGAGAGGAGGGGGAGGGAGAGAGAGAGGAGGGGGAGGGAGAGAGGAGAGAGAGAAAGGGAGAGAGAGAGGAGGGAAGGGAGAGAGAGAGAGAGAGAGAGAGAGAGAGAGAGAGAGAGAGAGAGAGAGAGAGAGAGAGAGAGATGCAGAATTAGGATATTATTGTTATTGGCTGGCAGAAGGGCAGATTGGATTCCAGACTATATCCAGATGATTTGTCCCCCCCCCCCCACTTTAAAAAAAATAAAAATAACCGTTTGCATGCCATCAAATCATGGCATTTGAAATCATGGCTTGCGTGCCCTTTGGGAGCTAAAGGGGCTTGTGGCTCTCTGGTTTCGGAGGTAGGTAACTGTTGATGGAGATGCAGCAAGACTTAAATCCATGCTTTGGGCTTGGCTGTTTAGCCGGTTTGAGCGGGAAAGAATGCAGATGCTGAAGGCATGAAGGGTAAATTGGCCTTCTCGAGTCTTTTCCCCATCTGAGTAAGTTTCCTCAACCTGGCAAGGAGGAAGGAGAGAGTTCAGACGGAGGAGAGAATGGTTTAGGGCAGGGGGTCTCCATTCTCCAACCTTGGCTACTTTTAAGACTTGTGGACTTCAATTCCCAGAATTCCTCAGCCAGCTTTGCAAAGCTGGCTGAGGAATTCTGGGAATTGAAGTCCACAAGTCTTAAAGTAGCCAAGGTTGGAGACCCCCTGGTTTAGGGAGTGAATTAAATTGTGTTAAACATGGTACCGTAACCATGCTCATCCTTCTGTCGGAATTATACAGTATTTTATTTGTTTGTTTCCTGCCTTTTTATTATTTTTACAAATAACTCAAGGTGGCAAACATATCCAACACACCTTCCTCCTCTCTATTTTCCCAACAACAGTCCTGTGAGGTAGTTTGGGCTGAGAGGGAGGGACTGGGCCAAGGTCGCCCAGCTGGATTTCATGTCTAAGGCGGGACTAGAACTCCCAGTCTCCTGGTGATTGGCCCAAAGTCATTCAGCCGATTTTCCTGCCCAAGGCGGAAGTAGAACTCACAATCTTTTGGTGATTGGCCCAAAAATCACCTGGCCAGCTTTCCTGCCTAAGGCTCAGGACTAGAACTCGTAACCTCCCATTTTCTAGCCTTATGCCTTAACCACCAGACCAAACTGGCTTGTTTCCTTCCCCATCCCTGTCTGATTCACCTATTTTTTCTCTCCTCTTTGATGGCGTTCCTCAAACACGTTCAGCTTTTCCCTATGTCTTCCCTAAGCCAATATGGTTTTTTTTTTGGTAATATAACTTTATGTAGATAGAGGGTACAATTAATGATATGCCCCCAAGTCAATATCATCTTTCAGAGACCTTATAAATAGTTCTCCAGGGTGATTTGGCTCTAACCTGGTCCTTCAGGTAATCCAAAATAAAGTATATACCCATCACTGTTATAATAACTAAATCCATCCACCTTGTTATTGGTCATCTCCTCTTTCCTTTCACCTTTCCCAGAAATATGGACTTCTCAAAAGGTTATTTATTGTATAAAGTGTCCAAAATTGGATACATTTGAACCTGCTCCTTTGTGGCTCAAGTTGAAAAAGTTGTGTTGATGTGTTCAATGATCCATTTGTGGGCTTTCTTCTCCGTGGTACTTTCAGCGATCTTCCCCAATGCTGAAATTCAACAATATTCTCCCATTCCTGCTTTTTTTGGGATACAATGATTGAATCTGAATAAGCTTGTTTACAGATGTTTGAGAAGATAATGGTCATAACTGGATCTTAATTGCCTAACGCTCAGCTAAGTAAGCTTGAGCTCAGGTAAAACCATGGATTGCTTTGATGCCTCTGATCTTATTATGCTGCTGATTATCTAGAACCATTCATCATACTAAGCTGTGAATCAGGCTTTACAAATTGCTGGGGCTGCGTTCCACTTCACCACAAACATTCAGATCAGTGGTGGGTTCCTACCGGTGCGGTCCACTCTACCGCACCGGTAGCGGCCAGCCGATGACGTAATTTGCACGTGACACCGGTCTGTTGTCTTCACTGGTCCGTCGCGCGTCACCATCTTTTTTTTCAGAATTTTTTGGCTTCTTTTGCTTCCTGTGCATGCATGGAAACAAAATCTTGCAAGGGGATGTGTGCGCGCGTGAGATTTCGGCGATTTTTTGCTTTCGCGCATGCATGGAAAAAAAATCGCCAGAATCACGCGCATGTGCGTCCCCTCACAAGATTTTGCTTCCACGCATGCGCAGAAACAAAATCGCACGAGGAACGCGCACGCATAGTGTATGTGCGCGCGCACAAAACGTGGAGATGCGCACACAGCGCACCGGTAGCAACTTCGAGAGGTGAATCCAGCCTCTCGTCTGCTCAACCAAACCTCTCTTATTACAGGTTGCTTAGAAATTCAGGTAGGCCTCGGCTTGCCACAGTTCATTTAGTGACCGTTCTAAGTTACGATGGTGCTGAAAAAAGTGACTTACGACCGTTCTCCACACTTACGACCTTCGTAGTATCCCCGTGATCCTGGGATGAAAATTCAGAGGCTTGGCAACCGGCTCATACGACCGTTGCTGCGTCTCAAGGTCCTGTGATTCCCCTTTTGCGACCTGTTATTGATTTAACAACTGCAGTTGTTTCACTTAACAACTATGCCAAGAAAAGACATAAAATGGGGCAAAACTCACTTAACAAATGTCTCATTTAGCAACAGAAATCTTGGGCTCCATTGTGGTCGTACGTCGAGGAGTTGCCTGTATTCATCCAGCCTCGTGAGAAATTCAGAGCTCAGGAAATCAAAGGGGCTTATTTCACGTTGCCCTGTTGGGTTGAATTAACGGTTGCCTTGTCTGACATTTGGGTCGCTTCCAAACCTTGCTGAGACACGTGCAGTGGGAAGACTCCATGCAGGGAGCAAAAAAAGTGGCCTTGAACCTTCTCGTGGAAACCACAGCAAGGTCTAAGAATAGACTGGAGGAGATTGCTGGAAGCGAAACCGTTCCTGTATCTCCATCCAGGGTTGTTGCTAAGCAACGGGAGGCATCCACACACTCCTGTAAAGTCACGCTAGCTGTGCACGCCAGCAATATTAAATGGGGGGAGCATCGGCGCAGATGTGCGTAACGGGGAAGGGAAAGGACGGCATTGTTCCAAACAGCTGCCTGAATTCCACCGGCTGGGATTGAACTCGATGGGGGAAGGCGCTCAGGAGGTTAGATCTCATCCTTTGGCAAGATTGAAGATCTGGTCTCAAATCTACGTGGGTGAGAGCTTCTTAATAGGTGGTTCTTCAGTTGCAACCATAATATTGAGCCTGGAATCGTGGTCGCGAGCCAATGCTGTTAAGTTGGGTCACCTTGGTGTCTGATTCGACGACCGTTTTTTGCTGTGTTGTTTTAACAAATTAACAGAGTTGGAAGGGACCTTGGAGGTCTTCTAGTCCCACCCCCACCTCTAGTTAGATTAACATTTTATTCAGAAGCCTATTTTTCAAAGTCAAGAGCATAGCAGAAAGTGGCACCAAAGCTGGCTAGGCAAGTTTCGGTCTTGCAGAAATTCTGCTTTGGAGAGCCAGCAGATCCAGTTTTATTTGCTAATTGGTTTGGACTCCTCCTGGATTGCGACGTGTCCCAATTTTCCCTTCCTGTTGAAGAAGAGGCAAGGGACAAGCAGCATCTAAAAAATGTGGAGCAGTTTCTCTTCCGGTACCGCCCCGGAAAATATCCACCCACATCACGATAGAAATTGGAGTGGTGCCGGTAGCCTTGAGCTGGAGTTCTCACCTCAGAATCGGGAGGCTGTGAGTTCGATCCTAGGTGGAGGCAGATATTTCTCTCTCTGGGCACACTGAGAATGTATCTGCTGAACAAAACTCCGCATTGGCGACAGGAAGGGCATCCGGCCAGTAAACACTCAGCTAGCTCCATTTAATTGCCCAGACTACACCCCGCAAGGGATGATGGGGTCATTAAATGAAGAAGATGATCAAGAGAGAAATTGCAAATCATCCTCAATTTACAATTAGGAACAGAATTTCCATTGCTAAAGGAAGATGGCGGTGAAGTTGAATTGTTCCCGATTTCAGGACTGCTTTTGCCATGGCTGTTAAGCGGATCACTGCAGTTGTTAAATGAATCAAGCAGCCGTTAAGCCAATCCGACTCCCTCCATTGAGTTTGGTTGTCGGAAGCCAACTGGGAAAGTTGCAAATGGTGATCACATGACCCCAGGATGCTGCAACCCGTTGTAAACACATCTTGGTTGCCAAGCACCTGAATTTTGATCATGTGACCTTGGGGATTTGGCGACGGTTGTAAGTGCAAGGATCGGTCGTAAGTCACTTTTTTCATTGCCGTCCCAAAGATGCTGTTGTTGTTTTTCTCAGTAGGCAACTGGACTTCCTTGTTTTTCTTTGAAGGCGTTTCGCTTCTCATCCAAGAAGCTTCTTCAGCTCTGACTAGTGGATGGTGAGGAATGGAAGGATTTATACTCCTTGCAGACAGCTGGTCATTTGCATTTTTTCAAAGAGTCCGTTGAGGCCACTTGGAGGTTTGTCTATGTCCTCGGGATCACCTGAGTGGTGCAAATGGGTGAGGAGCCTTCTTGGAACTGCTGAAAGGACTGGGTTGTAGACTGGAGATAGACGATGTCATATCCCTCCCCCTCCGTTGAGAGAGGACTGTTCAATTTTGACATAGATGGACTCTTTGACAGTGGTGGTATTCAGCCGGTTCTATCCAGATCGGGCGAACCGGTAGCGCTGACTACGGGTGGCCCTGCTCACCCGGCTGGATGCAAGCACGTTGCATTTTTTGAGGCTGTGCACGTGCGCAGAAGGCTTGGCGCAGGCGCGGTGGTGGCGCGTGCGAGCGAAGTGAGCGCATGCGCGGGCTCACATTTGCGAGCCGGTAGGGAAGTTAAGTGGCACCCTTGCTCTTCGACCCCTCTTTCAAACCAGCGGTGCTCTCGGTCCAAAATGTGGACTTTGCTGTCTTCAAAAGAGCAGTCTTTGTCTTTTAGATGCAGGTGGATTGCTGAATCGTGTCCTGATGGGTTTGTTCTCCTATGTTGCGCCATGCGTTTATGAAGCAAAAACTCAAAGCTGGATTTGCTTAGCAACCCCGTGTCCCAAAGGCACCCTTTCCAAGAGACAACTGGAGTCTCTTGGTTTCGCTTCTCACCCAAGAAGCTTCTTCAGCTCTGACTGGATGGTGGGGAAATGGAAGGATTTATACTCCTTGAAGACAGATGGTCATTTGCATCCTTTTAGAGGGTTGTTGAGGCCACTTGGAGGTTTTTCTGTGTCCTCAGGGTCACCTGAGTGGTGCAAATGGTTCCTGTAGTCTGCCATTTTTCCTCTGGAAATCCATTCCTACTCCCACACCATTCCAAGGGTGTTCATCCCAAATTGTATAGCTAAAAGTCTGTAGAGGTTCTCAGTCATCCAGGTCATGGTTGTCCCAAAGGTGCTTTTTTCAGGAGGCAACTGGACTTTCTTGTTTTTTCTTTTGAAGACGTTTTGCTTCTCATCCAAGAAGCTTCTTCAGCTCTGACTGGATGGTGGGGAAATGGAAGGATTTATATTCCTTGCAGACAGCTGGTCCTTTGCATCCTTTTAGAGGGTCGTTGAGGCCACTTGGAGGTTTATCTGTGTCCTCAGCAGGGGTGGGTTCCACTTACCTTCGCCACCGGTTCGCATCGCGATGATTCGCGCGCACGTGTTTGCTCCGCTCGCATGTGCATGCGTGTCCACTCATGCAATTTGGCTTCCGCACATGCTCAGAGCCCGGAACACAGCTGAGGAGCTGATCAGCTGTGCTTCGGGTGAAGAAATAAATGTCAGAATTCACCTGCGGGTGGGCGGGCCATTTTCAAGCCGCGGAAGGGGAAAAATTTGCAAAAAAACCCGAAAGAAAAATGGCGGCACGGACGGACTGACAGTGATGTCACCAGCGGGTCGCTAACAGTTCGGGCGAACCGGGAGGAACCCACCCCTGGTCCTCAGGGTCACTTGAGTGGTGTTCCTGGTTCCTGTAGTCTGCAATTTTTCCTCTGGAAATGCATTCCTACTCCCACACCATTGAAAGGGTGTTCATCCCAAATTGTATAGCTAAAAGTCTGTAGAGATTCTCAGTCATCCAAGTCACGGTTGTCCCAAAGGTGCTTTTTTCAGGAGGCAACTGGACTTTCTTGTTTTTTCTTTTGAAGACGTTTCGCTTCTCATCCAAGAAGCTTCTTCAGCTCTGACTGGATGGTGGGGGAATGGAAGGATTTATATTCCTTTCAGACAGCTGGTCCTTTGCATCTTTTTAGAGGGTCGTTGAGGCCACTTGGAGGTTTTAGCTGTGTCCTCAGGGTCACCTGAGTGGTGCAAATGGGTGTGGGGCCTTCTTGGCTGCAGGATGCATTCTGCCCTGGGTCCCTTCACCGTTGAAGACAGGTGCAGGCCGTTGGGGATGAGCCTGTGTTGTCCCCATCTCAAACCGAAGTGCAAATGGTTCCTGTAGTCTGCAATTTCATTCATTGCATCGTTGTAACTTCAAACAGCTCTAAATAAATCGAGGACGGCCTGTCTAGGATCGGGGGGGGATTGTTTTCATGTGCAATTTCCGTGAAATGACTTCTGAGGTGGTTTTACCTGTAGGATAAATTGCTTTCCCCACCTATGAGCCTGTTCAGCATCCCCGAGTCATTTTATTCTGACCAACAGATTGTGATGCGAATGGTAGTTAAACTGTCATTAATCCAGCTGTGGCTGGGTTAAGCTTAAACCGCCGGAGAAGCTGTTTTCGGATTCTGTCGATCCGCCAAGAATCTTTGTCTCTTTTTAATCCGTTGCCGGATGGAGTGTTTTTTTTTTAAAAGGTAATACCATTTCCCTCTAAATGACAAGAGTACGTTCACCCCCCAACTAGCTTTCATTAAAGAAAAGCAACCGGATGTCCTAGTTTAAATCGCTGAATTAGAACCCGAGCAGGAATCAAAAGTATTTCTGTCGTAACTCAATCTCGAGCAGTGTTTGTCAACCTTGGTGGTTTTAAGATTTAAGGTGGACTTCAACTCCCAGCATTCCCCAGCCAGCCGTGCATTAGAAGAGAGGTTTTGGGAGGCATCCGAACCGGATCAAAGGGGCTGCAAATCTCCCACGACCCCAGCTTTATTTGAGTTAAAGCTGGGCTTGACCCCCAAATGTCTTTATTTATTTATTAATTTATTTGCGAGATTTATATACCGCCTCACAGTGCAAGCACTGTCTAAGCAGTTTACACCAGTAAGCAATGCATATTTATATTGCCCCCAACAATCTGAGTCCTCATTTTACCTACCTCGGAAGGGTGGAATGCTGAGTCAACCTTGAGCCGGTGAGATTTGAACAGCTGAACTGCTGATCACAGTCAGCTAAAGTGGCCTGTAGTACTGCACTCTAACTGCTGAGCCACCTCGGCTCTTGCAGTGCCGCAGCAGAGGGATGAAAGAGCCACATGCGGCTCCAGAGCCACGGGTTGCTGACCCCTGAGATGTAGGATAGGTTCTCTGCCACCCCAGGTGACACTCCCTAAAAAAGATATTTCTGCAATGTAGGTCTCCTTTTGGTTTGACATATGACATAATTGAAAATGGTGCATACAATATACACCCCAGCAGATGGAAATCTGTCTTCTGAGACTGGCTGGATCCTTGAGCGATGTTTCCTTCTCCTAAATAATTCATGCTACAAGCAGACAAATCCATCAGAGAAGAATGACTTGTCTGCATATGTTGGGTCTAGTCACGCAGGATTTAACCCTTTCGGGAATAAAAAAATGGAAATCCTTTTTTTTTTTTAAATGCAATCATTCCTTGTTCTTCTTGCATTTTTTTTTTGGTTCCCCGGAAAAAAAATGTTTCATGATCTTGCCTTTTTAGGGTATCTGAGGCTTTCTAGGGTGGACTGCAGGTCTCAAGTAAAAAAATGTTAGGTATGAAGGAATTGTTCGCTGCACAAGAAATGCAATTGATTTTGTCAAAAAGTTAATAAGAGTTGAAATACTAAAAAGGGCAAGAGATGATGGATAGATACATACATAATTCCTCTCAATATGGGAATTGCTTTATTAGGGGTTAGGAAAAAGGTAGAAAATAGAAATTGGGAAAATATTACTGTGTATATACTGCTACATAATATAATTGCAATGTATACGTAAATGTTAGAAGTTGAAATATTATATTAAGAGCCAAGGTGGCGCAGTGGTTAAAATGCAGCACTGCAGTTCAGCAGTTCAGCTGTTCAAATCTCACCGGCTCAAGGTTGACTCAGCCTTCCATCCTTCCGAGGTGGGTAAAATGAGGACCCAGATTGTTGGGGGAAATAGGCTGAACTCTGTAAAGCGCTTAGAGAGGGCTGTAAAGCACTATGAAGCGGTATATAAGTCTAAGTGCTATTGCTATTGCTATTATTACATATACCTAAACAGCATTATCATTGTTATCAGTACTGTGTATAAAGTAAGTGTTAGTGCTGCCCACCCCAGATTAAAAGAACCACTTATTCCTAATATTTCAAGCGCCGAGGAACTGAACACCAGGTGCAGTTGGCAGGAAAAAAAATATTTCTAAGGTGTAGAATTAGTAAGACGGGGTACCTTAGAGTCTGCTCTCATTTTTTTTTCTGCCTCCCTATTTTATTTATTTATTTATTTGTGAGATTTATATACCGCCTCACAGTGCAAGCACTCTCTAAGCGGTTTACACCAGTAAGCAATGTATATTTATATTGCCCCCAACAATCTGGGTCCTCATTTTACCTCCCTCGGAAGGATGGAAGGCTGAGTCAACCTTGAGCCGGTGAGATTTGAACCACTGACCTGCGGATCAGTGTCAGCTAAAGTGGCCTGCAGTACCTGCCTCTAACCGCTGCGCCACCTCGGCTCTTCTTATTTTTAAAGAAAATAAAATAAAACGATGGAACAGCAAAGGAAAGACTGCTGGTGTGTTTTTTTTTTAAGAGGAAGAAAACATCCCTGCAGAATTTTTGATGAAGCTTTCACACTGCTTGGCTTTGTGTCCCAGGGCTGAGAGAACTGCAGCGTGGCGCCTTTCTGGTTATAAATCCTGTTCAAAAGCGCCATAGGAACGGATCTCAACGTTCCTCTTTTCTCAGTTTCTTTGCTCTGCAAGTGTTTGGGTACTTGGAGAAAGACAGTGGGATGCCTCGAAGCTGTGGGGCTGTGTCCTTTCAGGCCAGCTTTTGTTGTTGGCTCACACAAAGCGCTCCTGTTTGGGAACCACACACCCGTCGGTACATTCTTGGCTGGTGCCAGCCAGTGCTGGGACATGGCTGCAAATTGACCATGAAACCAAGTCGTGTCTCTACGTTTAGGAGGACAGAAGGCAGGAACAGCTCAGCTGGGGATGGGATGCCTCTGGATGGGTGTTTTTCCATCTCTGCGACGTCAACTCCCAGAATTCCCCAGACCAGCATTGGAGGGGAATTCTGGGAGTTATAGCAATAGCAATAGCAATAGCACTTTATTTATATACCGCTTCATAGTGCTTTACAGCCCTCTCTAAGCGGTTTACAGAGTTCAGCATATTGCCCCCAACAATCTGGGTCCTCATTTTACCGACCTCGGAAGGATGGAAGGCTGAGTCAACCTTGAGCCTGGTGAGATTTGAACAGCTGAACTGCTGAACTAGCAGTCAGCCTGCAGTCGCAGCATTTAACCACTGCACCACTTCAGCTCTTCAACACCATTAGTTGAAGTCCCTGCATCTTAAAAGTTGCCATGGTTGAAAAACACCATTAGTAGGTGCTCATCTTTGTGCCTTGCCAGGTTTGCGCTCTGCTATTTGTATATAAAAACGGAGATTTAAAATCCCACTCCTTTCAAGCTCTGATGATGTTCCCTAGTTGGGTCGTGAAACGTCTGCAAGAAAAATAACCAAGCTCAGAGAGCACCAAGGACCCTACAGTCCTCCTCCCCTCTCATTGATGATGATGATGTCAGACCACACCTAGAGTACTGCATCCAGTTTTGGTCACCACACTACAAAAAAGACATTGAAACCCTAGAGAAAGTGCAGAAGAGAGCAACCAGGATGATAAAAGGTCTGGAAAATAAAACATACGAAGAGCGGTTGCAGGAACTGAGCTTGGCCAGTCTGGTGAAGAGAAGGACCAGGGGTGACATGATAGCAGTCTTCCAATACTTGAGGGGATGCCACAGAGAGGAGGGGGTCAGGCTGTTCTCTATGGCACCAGAAAGCCAAACAAGGAACAACGGATGGAAGCTGACCAAGGAGAGGTTCAACCTGGAAGTGAGGAGAAACTTTCTGACAGTGAGAGCGATCAATCAGTGGAACAGCTTGCCAGCGGAGGTTGTGAGAGCCCCAACACTTGCGACCTTCAAGGGGAGACTGGACTGCCATCTGTCTCAAATGATGTAGGAACTCCTGCTTGAGCAGGGGGTTGGACTAGATGACCTACAAGGTCCCTTCCAACTCTAATAATAAATCTAAATCTAAAATCTAAATAATCCTCCTCCTCCTCCTCCTCCCCCTGTTGATGATGTTTCTTAGTTTGGGTCATGAAAACGTCTGCAAGAAAATCACAAAGCTCAGAGAGCACCAATGAACTCATTCTTCTTCCTCCTCCTCCTCCCCCCATTGATGATAAATCCTAGTTTGGGTCATGAAAGGTCTCCAGGAAGACCACCAAGCTCAGAGAGCACCAAGGATCCCAAAAAATTCCTTTTCATGAGGAATGCAGGCAGATCAAATAGCATTTCAAGCGTTACAGCCACTGAACCTTCCTTGCTGTCTGAATGCCTTCATTGACAGCCCAGGGCGGGAATCGCCGTTCCGGTGCCAAGGAATATAGTAAGATGGGTGTGGGGTTTTTTTTTTTGAGCTTGCCAAGGTGGACTCGGGCTGAGCCAGCTCTGTTTACGCAGTCAAACGAAACTTTTAACACCTTTCCCACAAATGCCGGATCTTTTCACAGTGTGTTCTCTTTGGGCCCTCAAGTTCAGAAGCGTTTATTCCTCCCAGGGTTCGAGGCGAGGAGGCGCAAAAGCAGAATTTAATTTGTTTTTCCATCGATATCCAGCAGGAATTCTGCATTTTGGAGCGCATGAAAAATAAGCGAGGGGCTTCTGCGCTTTTATGTGTCTTTAGATGTTGGCTCTGTCACATTTTGATGCTAAGGCGGGTAGTCCTCGACTTCAAGTTCGTTTAGTGACCGTTCATAGTTGAAAAAAAGTGACTTTAGGACTGTTTTTCACACTTACGACCATTGCGGCATCGTGTGGTCAAAATTCTGAAGCCTGACAACTGACTCGCATTTATGACGGTTGCAGTGTCCCGGGGGGGGTCACGTGATCCCCTTTTGCGACCTTCTGGTAAGCAAAGTCAATGGGGAGGCCAGATTCACTTAACGACCGTGCTACTAAGTTCACAACTGCAGCGATTCACTTAACAACTGCGGCAAGAAAGGTAAAAATGGGGCAGAATTCACTTAGCAAATGTCTCACTTAGCAACAAAAAAATTTGGGCTCAATTGGGGGTCGTGCGTTGAGGACTACTCGTCCTCAAGTTACGACCGCAATTGAGGCCAGAATTTCGATTGCTAAGCAAGACGTTTGTTAAGTCAGTCATGCCAAATTTTATGACTTGTTTTTTGCTATGGTTGTTAAGGAAATCGCTGCTTTGAATTAGTCACACGGTTGTTAAGTGTATCTGGCTTTCCCATGGACTTTGCTTCCGAGAAGGTCTCAAAAGGGGATCGCGTGACCCCACTGGGACACTGCAACCGTCATAAATGTGAATCAATTGTCAAACATCCGAATGTAAATCATGTGACCACAGGGATGCTTGCAATGGTCATAAGCAGTGGTGGGTTCCTACCGGTGCGGTCGACTCTACCGCACCGGTAGCGGCCGGCAGTTTACGCAATTTGCGCGCGACGGCTCCGGTGCCGTCTTCACCAGGCCGTCGTGCGTCACCATCTTTTTTTCGGAATTTTTGGGCTTTTTTTGCTTCCTGCTCATGCGTGGAAGCAAAATCTTGCGAGGGGACGCGGAAGCAAAAAATTGCCGAAATCGTGCTTGTCCCCTCACAAAATTTCAGCGATTTTTGCTTCCTGCGCATGCGCGGAAGCAAAATCGCATGAGGGGGTGCGCGCGTGTAGCGAGTGAGCACACGCACGAAATGTGATGCGCACGCAGCGCACCGGTAGCGAGGTAAGAGAGCAACCTGCCCCTGGTCATAAGTGTGAAAAATAACCATAAGTCATTTTTTCCAGTGCCGTTGTGATATTCGAACGGTCACTAAGTGGACTGTTGAAAATCGAGGACTACCTGTAGAAAGAAAGAAAATGAAAATAATGGGGAAAGAGGGAGGAGGAAAAAGTACAAGGGAAAAGCCGAGGTGGCGCAGCGGTTAGAGGCAGTACTGCAGGCCACTTTATCTGACTGTGATCCGCAGGTCAGCGGTTCAAATCTCACCGGCTCAAGGTTGACTCAGCCTTCCATCCTTCCGAGGTAGGTAAAATGAGGAGCCAGATTGTTGGGGGCAATATAAATATACATTGCTTACTGGTGTAAACCGCTTAAAGAGTGCTTGCACTGTGAGGCGGTATATAAATCTCACAAATAAATAAATAAATAAATAAATAAATAAATAAATAAATAAATAAATAAATAAATAAATAAATAAATAAATAAATAAATAAAGGTGTAAAACATTGACTTCCAATTTTTTTGCCTAATAGAATAAGATAATAACATACGACCTCAGCTTTTTATTTCTATAGTAATATATACAGTACTATCCCTTCCTCTAATGACAAACTCATCAGCAAAATCCAGAATCAAAGCTTCATTTGTTTTCGCCTCAAGTACCAAGTCCAAAAGCCATCTGAAGCTCTTTTTCCTTTTCCTTTTCCTTGTGTTTGTGAGACGCTGAAGCCCAGCTTCAGAGACCAATAATAATTCAGCCAGGCACCATGAACTGGACACAGTTCATACTTTAAACGAGGTTTGCTGCGAACTGAACCGACCTCGCGAAACCAGTTTACGGAAAATCAGCGTAATGGGTAGACCTTGTGAGTTTTCCCTGTATTTTTCTTTTCCTTCCAAATGAGCAAAAAGGCCCCATGTAACTACAAGAACTTTGGATAGGCTTGGAGAAAAATTGTGTGTGTGTGTGTGTGTGTGTGTGTGTGTGTGTGTGTGTGTGTGTGTGTGTGTGTGTGAGAGAGAGAGAGAGAGAGAGAGAGAGAGAGAGAGAGAGAGATCCTCCTGGATCAAGATTCTTCACACTGGGCCGACGTACAGAAGGGAGTTTGTGAGTTCGGGGTGCGGTGAACCATCCGTTTGTCAACTTCGGGGAGTTGGCAAGAGAGATGGGGAAGTAGCTGCTGAAATAAGAACTATTAGCAGAGGATCATAATTACGTGAAACTAGAGTTTAAAAAAAATTGGCATTGGATAAAAGAGTTCTAAATGGAGTAGTGAAGATGTGACAACCATCATCGCAAGTATTTCTTCTTCTGCTTCTTCTCCTTTTCCTCCTCATTATGAAAACATCTTTTCCTTCTCCTCCTCCCTCTTCTTCTTCCTCTCCTCCTCCTTCCTCTCCTCTCCCCCCTCTCTTCTTCTCCTCCTCCTTCTTCTCCTTCTCCTTCCTTCTTTTTTCTGCTTCTCCTTCTCCTCCTCTTCCTTCCTCTCCTCTCCCCCTCTCTCTTCCTCTTCTTCTTCTTCTCCTCCTCCTTCTCCTTCCTTCTTTTTTCTGCTTCTCCTTCTCCTCCTCCTCATTATGAAAACATCTTTTCCTTCTCCTCCCTCTTCTTCTTCTTCCTCTCCTCCTCCTCCTTCCTCTCCTCCTCCCTCTCCCACTCTCTCTTCCTCTTCTTCTCCTCCTCCTTCTCCTTCCTTCTTTTTTCTGCTTCTCCTTCTCCTCCTCCTCATTATGAAAACATCTTTTCCTTCTCCTCCCTCTTCTTCTTCTTCCTCTCCTCCTCCTCCTTCCTCTCCTCCTCCCTCTCCCACTCTCTCTTCCTCTTCTTCTCCTCCTCCTTCTCCTTCCTTCTTTTTTCTGCTTCTCCTCCTCCTCTTCACTTCCTCCTGCAAGCTGAGACAAGAACTGCATTCAATTTGTTTTGGGCGACAACAAGTTGGAAGCTCTATTGTACAAGAATGGGCAACCAGACCCAAAAGAAGCTCGTGTTTCATCGCCTTCCACCATCATGAGATCTAGAAACCTAGCCCAGGGGTCGGCAACCTTAAACACACAAAGAGCCACAAAAGTCCTAACCGGACTTTTGTGGCTCTTTGTGTTCCCCCCGTTCAATTCTGGAGCCAACCGGAAGTCCAGTTTCCCCACCATAGAGTCTCCTCCTAGCGCGGCGTCCTTTTTCCTCCGCCAGTCCTAACCGAAAGCCCTATCAATTGTGGAGCTGACCGGAAAACCCGCCCCTTGCCATAGAGTCTCCTCCTGGCACGCCCTGCTTCTCCCCCCAACCGGAAGCTCCTCTCAAAATTGTGATGCCGACCGGTGACAGGGAGCCGCAGCAGAGGGATGAAAGAGCCACATGCGGCTCCAGAGCCGCAGGTTGCTGACCCCTGACCTAACCCAACAAGTTTGCTCTGACACTCTTCACCACCTCAGTATTTTATATATATATCGCTCTCGAAAGCTGTTTGACTGCATCATCTTCCCTGGTTTTTAATTTGGAGGAGAAACTTCATTTTTTCTAAGGGAGTTTTCCTTTATCACAATTTTGTACATGAGGACCAAAACTGTTTTTTCCCCTCTGGGCTGGGAGGATCAGGAAAACAGGTGCATTTCCCAGCATCAATGACTCAGTTGCTTCATTTGTTGGCAAAATGAATTTCCTGAAATAATTCCACTTGGTTGAATCCAACTAAATCTTTCTGGCTTTCTCGTTCTCCAATGATAAACATGTTTTCTGCCTAACATTTTTTTTCTTTTCATTTTAAGGCACAGAATGTTTAATGATGTCTTTAGCTAGAATGAGGAGGGGGGGGGAATACCCCAGGTTTCCATTTAAAAAAAAACACCCTTTAAAGCCAGTTACTATGATAGGGTGGTAGAGAATATCGAATAGAATAGGGATGTCAAACTACTGTATTTTTCGGAGTATAAGACGCACCAGAGTATAAGACGCACCTTAGTTTTTGGGGAGGAAAATAGGGGAAAACAATCTGCCTACCAGGTATGCATCTGAAGAGCTGAAGTGGTGCAGTGGTTAAATGCAGCCATTGCAGGCTGACTGCTAGTTCAACAGTTCAGCTGTTCAAATCTCACTAGGCTCAAGGTTGACTCAGCCTTCCATCCTTCCGAGGTGGGTAAAATGAGGACCCAGATTGTTGGGGGCAATATGCTGAACTCTGTAAACTGCTTAGAGAGTGCTGTAAAGCACTATGAAGCGGTATATAAGAAAAGTGCTATTGCTATCTGGCTAGCGTCCTTAGTCTGGTCAGCTTCAGCACATTATTTTATCCCCTGGTTAGGACTTAAAAAAACCTTCTTCTGAGAGAGTAACAATGAAAGAGCCTGCAAGCCAGTAAGAGCTGGGAAGATAGTTTAGCACCTGGTTAGGGCTAGAAAAAAACTTATTCGGAGCAGCTTCAGCACATTATTTTATCCCCTGGTTAGGACTTAAAAAAACCTTCTTCGGAGAGAGTAACAATGAAAGAGCCTGCAAGCCAGTAAGAGCTGGGAAGATCGTTAGCACCTAGTTAGGGCTAGAAAAAACTTATTCGGAGCAAGTAGAGCAATGAAAAAAACCCTGCAAAGACTTAGGGCTGGAAAAACCTTCTTCGGAGAGAGTAACAATGAAAAAGCCTGCAAGGTAAGAGCTGGGAAGATCTGTTAGCACCTAGTTAGGGCTGGAAAAAATGCTACATTCGAAGTATAAGACGCACCCAAATTTTCAGCCACTTTTAGGGAGGAAAAAGGTGCGTCTTATACTCCGAAAAATACGGTAGATTTCATTGAGGGCCGCATCAGGATTGTGTTTGACCTCGGGGAGGCCAGGGGTGTTGTGGCCAGGGTGGGCATGGCTCGTCACTCTTGTCGGGGGCGTCTGTGGAGGCCTGAGTGCTCTGCCAGCAAAAATGGGCTCCCGAGCTCTGTTTTTGCCTGCAACGGCCTCCTGCAACCCTCTGCCAGCAAAAACAGAGTTCGGGATGGCCGCCTGCAGCCCTCCAGAGCTCGGTTTTTTCTGGCAGAAGCAACATGGGCCGGTCCTTCGCTGTTTCCAGGGCGGCCCCGCGGGGCAGATCTAAGCACCCTGTGGGCCGGATCCGGGCCCCGGGCCTTGGGTTTGACACCTCTGGAATAGAATATGAAACCAGACTTGAAATTTTAGGACTGGAAAATTTAGAACTACGCCGCCTTCCATCTGACCTAAGTGTAGCTCACAAAATTAACCTGCCACAACGTCCTACCTGTTAACGACTACTTCAGCTTCAACTGCAATAACGCACGAGCTCACAATAGAGACAAGCTTAATGTAAACCGCTCCAGACTTGATTGCAAAAAATTCGACTTCAACAACAGAGTGGTCAATGCCTGGAACACTTTACCTGACTCAGTAGTTTCTTCCCCAAACCCCAAAAACTTTAACCTTAGATTATCTACCATCGACCTCACCCCATTCCTAAGAGTTCATTAAGGGGCGTGCATAAGCGCACATTCGTGCCTACCGTTCCTGTCCTAATGTACCCATATATTCATACCTCTTATTCTCTTATTCATGCTTGTACTATACGATCATATTTTTACTGTTTATACTTTGCTTTAATCATATATGCTTGACAAATAAAACAAACAAACAAACAAACATACAGTAGAATAAGAGAGTTGGGAGGGACCTTGAAGGTCTGCTAGTCCAACCTTCTGGTGATCTCTCTCTCTCTCTCTCTCTCTCTCTCTCTCTCTCTCTCTCTCTCTCTCTCTCTCTCTCTCTCTCTCTCTCTCTCTCTCTCTCTCTTCCTCCCTCCCTCCCTCCCTCCCTCCCTCTCTGTGTGTTTGCACGCCATTCTTCTGGAAGTCATTGAAATGTTCAATCTTTTGTTTTTCCTCTTTGGAATTTGGTGCCTTTGGGATAATAATGCTCTTTTAATAGAACATCTAAATAGTGATATTTATATCCTTTCTTCTTTTTTTTCTTGTAAAAACAATGAGAAAAATATAGCTACTGTTGAAAGAACAGGGAAAGCTCCTCGAAATAATCCACGGCCTTGTTTTTGAAGTGAGTGTGACCTGCCCTATGTTTACTTAACACAAGGAGCTATTAAGTCAATGTCTTGGCGTTTGCTTTTTGTTCGGTTTAAATTGTTTTGCGCCCGGCTGTTTACATTTATTACATTACATTTAAAACAAGGCTAGTGTTGAAATGTAGAAAACTGGCTTAGTTTTGCTTTCTGCTCATTTCTTCAGGAGAAATAGAGGAAGAAAACTAAGAATGAGCCAGGGAGCTTCAATTATTTTGTTGGTCTGTGAAAAGGTTGCTGATCTGGCTGGGTTCCCTCAACATCCTAGCTAGTTGAAAATGGTGTAGGGGAGCATTTCTGGAGGTTTTTAAGAAGAGACTGGACAGCTATTTGTCTGGAATGGTATAGTGTTTCCTGCTTAAGTAGCGGGTTGGACTAGAAGACCTCCAGGGTCCCTTCCAACTCTGCTATTCTGTTACAAAATGTTGACTTCCAGCATTCTCTCAATAATGGAAGTTACAAATCTGTTATTCTGTTATTTTGATTCAGTGTGTTGTGTGAACCATTATAACCTGGCTATTTTCCTTAAACCACCATAGGATTTGTTTTTATTATGTATTTGAATGCAGGTATTATGTTTTGATAACCTAAGGGTAGGATTTAAGATGTTTTTTCAACCTTGGCAGCTTTTAAGATGTGTGGACTTCAACTCCCAGAATTCCCCAGCCAGCATGTTTAACATGGGTGGACTTCAACTCCCAGAATCCTCTGGTCAGCATGGCTGACTGTTTACCTGTCTTAAAGCATGATGGCTGGGGAATTCTGGGAATTGACATCCATACATCTTAGAGCACGCTGCCTGGGGAATTCTGGGAGTTGAAGTCCATACATCTTAAAGCATGCTGGCTGGGGAACTCTGGGAGTTGAAGTCCACCCATATTAAAACATGCAGGCTGGGGAATCCTAGAAGTTGAATACGTCTTAAAATTGCCAGGATTGAAAAACACTGATGTAGAGTGGTGTTTTTTTTTAATCTGATTTTTGACTTTCTGGGCACAGCACACATTCCTTTATTCTTTAGTATCCCTTCCTGGTACCAAGGAGTTCAAATAAAATTGGTTTTCCATCAACTTTAATTGATGGGTGCCTCTTTTGGGTGAAATGATTTTCCATTTATAAACCAGTGTTTTCCTCACCCAGTGTGTCAGATGGGGACATTACTTTCCCTTTGATTTCATTCTGGACAAAGGGATGATTGTGATAGAGAAGGAGGGTATTTCGAGCCAGGATTTTTTTACATTTGCTATTTTCCACTGTTTATTCACGTTGATTTGCTGGCTGGTAAATGTCAGATTTTGAACCCTGATTGGGCTTCCTCAAGGCCAGGCAAAGCTTTGGTTGTTTAATGCTTTTAAAATAATAACGGAGAAAGAAAAACAACAGGCACAAAACACAAACATAAATTGTAACGCCCGAGGCATAATTTCTGCAAAAAATTACTTTGCTGAGCAACCTGGAGAGAACATGCCAGGAAGACCACAGAGCAATATTTCTCAGTCTGAGTAACTTTACGTTTGGACTTCAATTCCCAGAATTTATTTTATTTTATTTATTTATTGGAATTTGTTAAACAAAAGCCAGAACAAGAATAAGAGAATAAAAATACAATGGCAGGGGCGATAGGCACGCTAGTGCAACTTACGCACGCCCCTTCTACTGACCACTTAAGTATGAAGTAAGGTCCACGGAAGTCAATTTGGGACTGAAACGGTGAAAATTTGTAGCTGAGACAACTGAATCCTTAGGTAGGGCATTCCAGACTTTGACAACTCTGTTACAGAAATCATATTTTTTATGGTCAGATTTAGAACGATTTACATTGAGTTTAAAGCGGTTGTTCGCGCACGTATTATTGCGATTAAAACAGAAAAAGTCATTTCCAGGTAAAACATTACTATGTATAATTTTGTATGCAATACCTAGGTCTGACCGCAAGTGACGTAGTTGTAATAAGTTATCCAAACTGAGAATTTTGGATAGCAGCCTGCATGAGAAACTGTTGGAATCCTCTTTTATTCCTTAAATGTTGGAAGATAGGCAATGATTTGCAACCCAGGCTATATGATAATTGTCTGCATTATAGTCTTTGACATCCCTCTAGTGGTCGAAGCTGAACATTGCAGCCATGGAAAACAATTTCTAATCTCAAGGCTTGAGCAGCTGGTAGAATCTGGCAATGACCTGCTTCAAAGCAAAAGCTTTTTAAAAAGGAGTAAAATCAAACCTTGGAGTTTTAAATGTATTGTGTGCCAGCTCCAAGTCACTGACACACTATTCCCCTATTGATTTTTCTTTTAAGTAAGAAATAAATGTTGCAACAAAATAAATGTTGCAATAAAATAGCAATAAATGTTGCAATAAAATAGCAATAGCAATAGCACTTAGACTTATATACCGCTTCATAGTGCTTTACAGCCCTCTCTAAGCAGTTTACAGAGTTCAGCATATTGCCCCCAACAATCTGGGTCCTCATTTTACCCACCTCGGAAGGATGGAAGGCTGAGTCAACCTTGAGCCTGGTGAGATTTGAACAGCTGAACTGCTGAACTAGCAGTAGCCTGCAGTGCTGCATTTAACTGCATTTAACTACTGCACCATCTCGGCTCTTCAAATATTCAAATTGGTGCAAATGCGGCAATAAAAAAAATTAGAAAAAAGTTGTGGAACATTGTTTTGGTGTATGACCGAACATAGAGCATAGAATAACAGAGTTGGAAGGGACCTTGGAGGTTTTCTAGTCCAACCCCCTACTCAAACAGGAGACCGTTTATCACTACAGACAAATGGCAGTCCAGTCTCTTCTTAAAAACCTCCAATTGATAGAGCACCCATAACTTCCAGAAGCAAGCTGTTCCATTGATTAATTGTTCTCCCAGCCAGGAAATTTCTCCTTATTTCCAGGTTGGTTTTCTCCTTGATTAGTTCCCATCCATTTTTTCTTGTCCTGCCTTCAGGTGCTTTGAAGAATATGTCCACCCCCTAAGTAAATTTCTAGCAAGTTGTTGGGCAAAGGAGCCACTTCCTCCTTATTGCACAATAGTTGACTTGGGCAAAAGAAAACAGAACTGGGAAGTGGTTGAAAGAACGCGTAATTTGTATTGCAAGTCAGGTTTACTGCAACAAAATGCAAGAACGATTCTTTAACTGAACAGCCTGGTTGAGTTTTGTGCCCGTACAGAAGGAGGATCTGTGTATGTTTTGTGGGCATTAAAATCCCCATTTAAAAATGATAATCTCTATGTGTTGGTTGGGAATTCCCAGCCGGGCGAGGAGGAATCAAGCAAGGAGCTAGCCTCGAGTCATTGCGCAGCTGCAAGAGAGACCAGCACTCGGCCACCTCTCTAGGTTTTTTTTTTTTTAGCATGTTGACCATTAATATATTAAAATAGATGGGTGTTATTTGTTTAAACTTAGAAAGAGTTGGGTGTGTTGTATTGTTAACTTCTCTGTACTAAAAGAAAGTTGAAGGTCCTTTTGGTTGTATTTGTTTGATGCATATTTTTGGGGTCACTTTTAAACTTGTTTTGTCATTCCCTTTCCTTTTCTCCTTTATCTTAGTTTGCATTTTAATGTTTGATGTTGAAATCTAATAAAGACATTCCCTCTCCCTCTCCCTATCTTTTATGTACCATTTCCTATTATCTATCTGTCTTCATTCATCTGTCTATCCATCATCTGTCTGTCTGTCTGTCTGTCTGTCTATATCTATCTATCTATCTATCTATCTATCTATCTATCTATCTATCTATCTATCTATCTATCTATCTATCTATCTATCATCCATCAATCCATCCATATCTATCTATCTATCCATCCATCCCATTTTGTATCATCAATCCATCATCTATCTATGATGTCTGTCTGTCTGTCTGTCTGTCTCTCTCTCTCTCTCTCTCTCTCTGTCTCTCTCTCTCTCATCTATCATTTTCTGCCTGCCTGTCTCTCCCCCCTCCCTCCCCCCTTCCCCTCCCTCTCTATTTATCAAAAAGCATGTGAGGAATAGCTGATTTGACCCCAATTGCTATTCCAAAGCCTTTGTTATAACTCCTAGGCTCCGTTGCCACAATCAGGGTGACAATGCTCACTCTGGAAGCTCCTATTAGCTGCAGTGGATGTTCTCCTTTGTGTACACACACACACACACACACACACACACACACACACACACACACACACACACACACACACACACATTTTCTCCTCCTTTCCCTCTGAGTAAGCCTGTAAGAGTTGGACAGGAAATTCTAGCCCTCTGGCTGGTGTTAGTGTGTGTACGTGTGGGTGGGTGGACTGGTGCCTGCCAGATACAGTTAGTCAAAACTGGATAAGAACTCCCGAATGGGGCTGTTCTCCTCGGCGCTTATCCATTAATAGCTTGATGCTTGGAGCTCCCCCGGGGGGGCCTTTCTGCACAATTCCTTCTGATGGACTCCATCATTCTGCAAGAGCAGTTAGTGGAAAAGCTGCTTTTACCCCGCACTCAAACCCAACGGAGTCCTTCTGCCAAACTGAAGGTACCAGAATATCTACAGAGCGAGGACCAAACTGGGAAGGAGTAGGTGGGTGCGTGGGAAGAGGAGGGAGAAGGGGCTTAGACTTAGAGAGAAGGGTAGCTCAGGAGAAGCATCATCTCCCCATCCAAGAAACTTCCAAAGTGCAAGGGAAGAAAACGTTCAGGATAAAAATGAGGGGTCCTTGGTGCTCTCTGAGCTTGGTGGTTTTTCTTGCAGACGTTTCATGACCCAACTAGGTAACATCACCAATGCTAGCAGGGAATGGGGTTTGTGAGGAGGAGGAGGAGGAAGAAGAGGACTGTGGGGTCCTTGGTGCTCTCTGAACTTGGTGGTTTTCTTGCAGACGTTTCATGACCCAAACTAGCTCAACATCATCAGTGCTAGATCATCATTTATGATGTTGTCTAGTTTGGGTCATGAAACGTCTGCAAGAAAGCAACCAGGTTCAGAGAGCACCAAGGACTCCTCATTTCAACCCCGAAAGAATATACCGGTACTTCTTTATTAGGTCAAAAATTGCTGAGGGTTAGAGTTTTAGATTAGATTAACAGAGTTGGAAGGGACCTTGTAGGTCATCTAGTTGGCGAGGCAAATCGGAAGAGACGGTGATGGGTCAAGGTTGTTTTGTGGTTTGTTTGCACCCATCGGTGGCTTTCTGTGGCTGCTCTGATTTGACTCTTGACAAAGAAGAGGAGGAACGAAAAGGATTTTTGAGAGGATAATTTGGGGAGATCTTCCCAGCCGTCAACCCAATATTGTCTGAACAGAAGATTGAGGTGGATGTGAGTGAGGTGAGCAGATGTGTGCAGGTAGATTGGCGTGCATCCTATGCTGGGGCTGTCCCATTAGATGCTTATGATCTGATGGTGAAGTTTGGGGAAAACTGGGAGCTGACGTCCACCACATCTTAAAGTTGCTGAGGTTGAGAAACACCGTTTTGGAGGGATGGGACTTCAGCACCCATAATTTTTAGCTAGGGTGGCCTTTGACGATGGGAACTGGGACATATCAAGGGGGCACCAGATCAGCCGATGTCCATGTTGACATTAACAAAAAAATGAAAATCTGTTGATTTCTTTTGGAGGCCACTGTGTACCAGCCTTGACTTCAGAAGGCAAAATGTATCCGAAAAAGCTGATTATATTGCTATGGTTTGCAACCTCTGCTTTTCCCTTTAGCGGGCTTTCCCGTTCATGTTTTTCTGGCTCTCTGCTGGAAATAATCTTTCTGCGTTTTTGCTCTTTCTTCGAGAAGAAGCAATTGAGTCACGCCGTGTCTTTCTAATCACAAAAGATTGCATTCTGGAATGAGCGCTGTGGCCTAGATTTGCACATTGTCCTAAACTGCAATGAGGCTTTTTTTCCAATTTTGATTTGCGTTGTTGTTGTTGTTGTTGTTGTTGTTGTGTAAACCTAGCTGTGGAGATTTTGGAAGCCGGGGGTATGTGTGTTAAGACTGAGCGTGTTGTGTGTGAACGAGGGTATCAACCCAACGCTCATTTCCTTTTGAGCAAACGCCAAAAAAAAAAAAAAAAAAAGGAAATTGCAAGTAGAAACACAGATCAATTTTTGCTAGAGAAAAGAAAAATGTAATTCTTTTTTTATATTCCTGGCCTTCACTGAAGATGGTTCCAGGACAGGGTCAATTAACAAAGTTCTGGCAAATTTGTTCTTGGTTCTTGTCCAGTAGGTTTGCATACCCTTAACTAGCTTTTCGAGAAATTATGAAAGCTCTATAGAGCATTGCAAAATTACAGAGTAACAGAGCTACAAGGGACCTTGGAGATCTTCTAGTCCAACCCCCTGCAGGAGATCCTGTATCATTCCAGACAAATGGCTGTCCAGTCTCTTCTTGAAAACTTCCAGTGATGGAACATCCACAACTTCCAGTGGCAAGCTGTTCCACTGATTCGTGGTCTGGTTATCCTTGAATTCAGGGGTGGTTTCTAACTTACCTCGCTGCCGGTTCGCTTCCTCCCACGCTGCGTGGCTGCGCCTCTTGGGCGCGCGCGAGCATGCACAGTAGCAAAAAATCTGAAAAAATCCCCCCCCCCAAAAAAGTTGAAAACATGATGGCGATGCATGCACAGTGCTGGAAACTCGGCTTCTGCACATGCGCAGAAGAAACTCCCCCAAAATAAAAAAAATGAAAAAAAAATGAAAAAAAGATGGCGGCCTCCACGGACTGGCACCAACCAATCCGATTCTGTGACATTGTGATGTCACCAGCGGGTTGCTACCGGTTCGGGCGAATCGGTCCAAACCGGAAGGAACCCACCTCTGCTTGAGTTAGTGGGAACTATGAATGATGGGTTCAGAGCTTGTTTTCCAATGAAGTAGAAATTTTGTAGGAATCTTCTTTCAGTTCTTGGATTGATGGAAAGGACTAGCATACCCAAATGCAAATTCTTTAGTGGCTTCGAGTCCCATTTTTAAGGTTCATCTTCTTCAACCTGGTGGCTTTGAACCCAGGTGAGCTACAGCTTTCCTCACCCCAGCCAATACAAGAATTGGAAACATGGAGGATGTGTCACGTAGTGAATATTGTCAGTTGTATGTCTATGCAGGGTGATGCACCCCTATCCTAATATTATGGTACATTCCAATACAGGCAGAACACGTGATATGATGAGTGCGCATGTCTACATTCCTAATCCACCATTAATTCTCTTCTGACTTAGCTGTTTACCTGAATGGTCGTGTTACTCAGCAAAGATGTAATTATTCAGGATTTATTGTTTTTGTACCGAAATAAATATTTTCTATTAGACTTTTAATTTTGGTTTTATTTCTAACTATCTGAATTCCAAGAAAAGATCTAAATCACCTCTATGAGATATTTATTCTCACCCCAGCAGGATGTTACCTAACGTTGTTGGGGGAAGGAAAGGAGACGTCTCCTAATCTCTTTGGGTTCAGCTAACATCTGATCTTCTAACATCTTTGGGTTCAGCTAACATCTGATAGTGAGTTTCCCAATCTGGGCAGTTTCCAAATGTGAGGACTTCAACTCCCAGAATTCCCCAGCCAGTATGGACATTGCTAAGAGTTTGGGAGTTGAAGATACCTAGGATGGAAAATAGAAACCCAGTTTGGTCTAGCCTTGTCACAGTGTGATTTATTGCCTGTTACATGTATATGCAGGGAGAAGCATCCCTATCTAATATAATGGTTCATTCCTGAGCACGTGATTGATATGTTCTTGTACGCATGTGTGCATTCTAAACTCCGTTCTACCCTTTCTTCTTCAGGCTTCCAATGAGAGAAGTCGCATTTTTATATCAGACATGTAATTAATTAGAATTTTATTGTTTTTGTACCGAAATAAATATTTTAATTAGAATTTTAAACTGCGGTTTCTTTTCTAATGCCTGAATTTCGGGAAAAGTTCAAACATCACCTCTGTGAGATTTATTCTCACGTCGTCAAGCCTAGCGGTTAAGACACCAGTCTAGAAACCAGGAGACTCTTGAGTTCTAGTTTCTCTTTAGCCATGAGAACTGGCTAGGTAACTTTGGGCCAATCACCAGGAGTCCGTGAGTTCTAATCCCACTTTAGGCATGAAAGCCGGCTGAAAGTGACTTTGGGCCAATCACCAGGAGACAGTGAGTTCTAGTCCTGCCTTAAGTCCTGAAACCCATCTGGGTGACTTTGGGGGCAGTCCCTCTCGTTCAACCCAACCCGCCTCGCAGGACTGTGGTTGTGGGGAAAATAGGATGTGAGAAAAATATCATCACTTCCTCTCTTGTACATTCCCAAACTTTTGGTACAAACATATCCTGTGTATGAGGACAGTGCAAATGAGCTGACATACATAAAATACATTTTGTTACACAATATGATTTGTCATTACAAATAGATTCAAAATGGTTGTGCTATGGCTCTTATTACATGCCTTATTTAACAAGAATAAATTCATACTTCTCACATAGGAGGAGGAAAGTGTATTAGACATGTTCACTGCCTTGAGTTATTGGTAGAAATAATAAAGGTGGGGTACGAATTAATGAATGAACATGTCAGAGTTTAGGCAGCGTGATTAGTATTATCAGATAAACCCAGGAGCAAAAAAAAAAAAACAGCACACACAGCCTTTAGATAATTAATAGTGGTTTATATACAGCTAAATATATACAAACTTATACGTGGTTAAATACCTTATCATACAGCTACTGATACACGGAGAAGAGCAAAATGAGAGAGAGAGAACACGAGGAGAAGGGAAACGCCCTCTAATGGCTTCTCTTATATAGGCAGCTTTTTTACCCAGCTTCTTAAAGTGGCAGTAACCCTGCTGCCTCATTCCCATTGCATCAGCTTCGCTTACAACCTTTCATCAGCTTACAGCTATTAAATCTACATACCCTGACAGAACACTACTCTGGTACCACTGACCAGCAATGTAACCCCAACTCTAGTTTCCTCTCCTTTCAATATTCGATTTGAAGGGCCTGTCTTTGTCTCTTGAGGGGGTTGTTATCCAATGCAGAGGCAAAATTAGGACCACCTCCTCTCTTCCAGCCTCCATTCTCTGTCCATGAACGGAGATCTTCTTGCCCAGTGGGTTGTATCTCCTATACAAGCGAACACCTCCTCAAGCGTTGATATGATTGTTGTGCAAACCAGCAGTTTGTTCCTTTCTCATTCTCTCCTTTTTCCCCAGTCTGACCCATGGCTCCTTATCTCCCCTTCTCAGGACCATGAGAAGCAGTATGTGGGCTTTGCCACTTTGCCCAACCAGGTCCATCGGAAATCGGTGAAGAAGGGCTTCGATTTCACCCTCATGGTGGCAGGTGAGGGAAGTGGGATTTGGGGGGTTCTCTGAAACTGCACAGAATCTTAGCTAGAGGTTCTCCCGAATCCCCTGCGAACCCCTATCAGCCCACCCCTGGATGTGGTTCTACAGGATGGGTTTTCAGCTTCCTGGTATAACAGTCCTGGGATGGACTAAGCATTCTGGCTTAATAGATCTTCCAAGATCATCCAAAATCAGTTAGGAATGGTCAGCCAAGATCTACTTATCAATGGCTTGCATATTAAACCTCATCCTTACTAGAGGTGGACCAACTGTGGACATCCAGGGGTGGATGAATCGAAAGGATGAATGCTGTTGAACCTTCCTTCCTTCCTTCCTTCCTTCCTTCCTTCCTTCCTTCCTTCCTTCCTTCCTTCCTTCCTTCCTTCCTTCCTTCCTTCCTTCTCCTTTCCTTCCTTCCTCCTCCTTTCCTTCCTTCCTTCCTTCCTTCCTTCCTTCCTTCCTTCCTTCCTTCCTTCCTTCCTTCCTTCCTTCCTTCCTTCCTTTCTTCCTTCCTCCTCCTCCTTTCCTTTCTCCCTTCCTCCCTCCCTCCCTCCCTCTTTCTCTTCCCTCCCTCCCTCTCTCCCTCCCATCCTTCCCCTCCCCTCCTCCCCTCCCCTCCCCGAGAATGGAGATTAAAAATTAGACTGAAATATTGTCTCTTCGCCAAGGACAGAATGTTCTAAATAAGATATCAGGTACAGAGAAAAAATAGTGTTAGTTCTGCTGTGCCATTTCTGAAGATTCAAGAGTCATTCCAATATATATATATATATTTTAAATAGTTTGATTTTTGTTCTTTCAGGAGAATCTGGTCTGGGCAAATCAACCCTGGTGAACAGCCTCTTTCTGACAGATCTCTACAAAGACCGAAAACTTCTCAACGCTGAGGGTACCGTTCTTGATTAGTCCTTGTGATCAGCCAATAGCACAATTCCCCATAATGTTTATTAATTGTGGATCGTAATTCTTTATTCTTGGTAGAAACCTGTGGGTGGGTGTCTTTGTAATCCGAGAGGATCTGTTTTTACAAAATAAGCTGATTCATGGGACCAACCGGGATCTTTCCTGGCCCAAAACTATACCCTGGAATTGCTGAAAGCGTGCTTCAGTGTAATGGATGAGTTTGTCCCTTATACAGCTTGCCCTCGACTTACAACCGTTCATTTAGTGACCGTTCAAAGTTACAGCGGCACTGAAAAAAAGTGACTTACGACTGTTTTTCACACTTACGACCGTTGCAAGCATCCCCGTGGTCACGTGATCAAAATTCGGCCGCTTGGCAACTGGTTCAGAATTACGACGGTCGCAGTGCCCCGAGGACACGCGATCCCCTTTTGCGACCTTCTGACCAGCAAAGTCAGTGGGAAAGCCAGATTCACTTAACAACCCCGTCCCTCACTTAACAGCTACAGTGATTCACAGCTGTGGCGAGGAAGGTCGTAAAATGGGGCAAAACTCAGTTTAACAACTGTCTTGATTAGCAATAGAAATTTTGGATTCGATGGCAGTCATAAGTCGAAGACTGCCTGCAATCCTCAGATCTTCTCCTGTGTCCTTTTAATCCACCAGGGAAGTAGGTAAATATCCCTCTTGCCTGTTCCTCCCCAAAAATATCAGAACTGGGTTGATTAGTTCAGCCTGCAAATCCTTGTTAGATATGCTCTGCAGGGCCTTGCATGCAGAATTAGAGAAACTGACCTATATTGTCCTTGATTTTGATTGATTGATTGACCTGTGCCATCAAGTCCTTGGTTTTTTTAAATAAATTTTTATTTATAATACAATTAAAAACATGGACATGACGTAACATTCCAGTTGAAACATTTCCATCGAGTTGTTTCTCCTCCTAAATACAATTCTTTATCTCTATATAAGTATATCTCAATTTTATATACAATACTAAATCCACATTTTCCTATTCGCTATCATATACATTTCCTACTTGTCGCTAATTCATAATACCAACAGTCCTCCTCAATTCCCACCAGTAGTACAATTTAGTCCAGATTTCAAAGTACTGTATTTTTCAGAGTATAAGACGCACCTTTTCCTCCCTAAAAGAGGCTGAAAATTTGGGTGCGTCTTATACTCCGAATGTAGCTTTTTCGAAGCTTTTTTTCCAGCCCTAACGAGATGCTAACAATCTTCCCAGCTTCCTATTCCCTCCGAAGTAGTTTTTTCCAACCCTAAGTCTTTGCAGACTTGTTTTCATTCCTACTCCCTTCGAAGAATATTTTTTTCAGCCCTAACCAGGGGATAAAATAATGTGCTGAAGTTGAACAGACTAAGGATGCTAGCTAGATGAATACCTGGTAGGTAGATTTTTTTTCTCTATTTTCCTCCCCCAAAACTAAGGTGCGTCTTATACTCCGGTGCGTCTTATACTCCGAAAAATACGGTATTCTGATTCATTCTTATCTTTCAATTTCATCGTAAGTCTGTCTATTTCAGCACAAGACAGTATTTTATGCAATATTTCTTCCTCTGATGAGGTTTCTTTGTTCTTCCATTTTTGTGCAAAGGCCAATCTAGCAGAAGTCAGAATATGTAACATTAAGTATAATGTTCCCTTATCATATTTATCTATAGTAATACCCAATAGAAAAAGTTCAGGTTTTAGCTCTATTTTCAACATTAATATTTCTTCCAACCGTTGTTTTATTCTATTCCAAAATTCACGGGCTTTCGGGCATTCCCACCACATGTGATAATAGGTCCCAGGTATTATTTTGCATTTCCAGCACATCGGTGAAAGATTTGGGCCCATTTTTGCCAACCTCGTGGGTGGGAAATGCCATCAAGTCCTTGTTGACTGCTATCAATCGCACAGATTTTTCTCCGTGAATGTTCTGTCCTTTCTTGGTAGAAGTTACAAAGGGATTTACCACTGTCTTGGCAATGATTTAGCCGACACCCAGAATGGGACAATTGGTCAGGCCCACAGGGTCAGGGTCACTTCAGCCCTGGAGAAGTGGGTCACCTGGGGCGGGCGAGCCACAGTTAAGTGTCCACGCAGGGCCAGCCAGGGTCGAACGCCTGCGATGGCTCAGCTGGAGTGGGGGGAAATGAGGTGCAGTGGGCATGGCCACCTGGTCATGGCCAACTGTTGTAGACCTGCCAAGGCCACCCAGCACATTGGCTATTTTGGAGGAGAGCAGATGCAACCTGGGGTTGACTCCCGAGTTGGGGCTTGGAGAAGACCATGGTGCTAACCAACCTCCATTGTTGTTTTTCCTTGGTCCTTTATCTATTAAGAAAGAATAAATCAGACGGTAGAGATTGTGAAACATACTGTGGACATCGAAGAGAAAGGGGTCAAGCTGAAGCTGACCATAGTTGACACGCCAGGCTTTGGAGATGCCGTCAACAACTCAGATTGGTGAGTCCTTCCTTCTCCTTTGTCTGAATTTGTACAAAACCCACTTAATTAGGGGGCTGGACTAGAAGACCTCCAAGGTCCCTTCCAGCTTATTCTATTCTATTCTATTCTATTCTATTCTATTCTATTCTATTCTATTCTATTCTACTCTACTCTACTCTACTCTACTCTACTCTACTCTACTCTACTATTTCTATTTCTATTTCTATTTCTATTTCTATTTCTATTTCTATTTCTATTTCTATTTCTATTCTATTCCTATTCCTATTCATTATTCTATTCTATTCTATTCTATTTCTATTTCTATTTTATTCTTTTCTATTCCTTCTCCTATTCTATTCTATTCTATTCTATTCTATTCTATTCTATTCTATTCTATTCCTTTTCATTATTCTATTCTATTCCTATTCATTATTCTATTCTGTTCTACTCTACTCTACTCTACTATTCTATTCTATTTCTATTCTATTTCTATTTCTATTTTATTCTTTTCTATTCCTTCTCCTATTCTATTCTATTCTATTCTATTCCTTTTCATTATTCTATTCTATTCCTATTCATTATTCTATTCTGTTCTACTCTACTCTATTCTACTATTCTATTCTATTTCTATTCTATTTCTATTTCTATTCTATTCTTTTCTATTCCTTCTCCTATTCTATTCTATTCCTATTCATTATTCTATTTTGTTCTACTCTACTCTACTCTACTCTACTCTACTCTACTCTACTCTACTCTACTCTACTCTACTCTACTCTACTCTACTCTACTCTACTCTACTCTACTCTTCTTATTCTATTCTTATTCTTATTCTATTCATTCCTATCCCTATCCCTAACCCTATCCCTATTCCTATTCTCCTTGGTGGTTAACTTAACCCTAACCCTAAGTGGTTAGAATTCAGTACTGCAAGCTACTTCTGCTGCCTGCCGACTGCCTACAATTTGGCAGTTCGAATCTCACCAGGCTCAAGGTTGACTCAGCCTTCCGTCCTTCCGAGGTGGGTAAAATGAGGACCCAGATTGTTGGGGGCAAAAGGCTGACTCTGTAAACTGCTTAGAGAGGGCTGTAGAGCACTGTGAAGCAGTATATAAGTCTAAGGGCTATTGCTATTGCTATTCTGTTCTGTTCTATTCTAATTTCAATTCATGCATTCTCTGAGCTGCTCTCTGCATGACCAGCAAAGACACCAATGCATATACATTAACCAGGATTAAAACTAACCAAAGTTTAACACCCTCTGGGAGTGCAACCACCAGATCTTCCATTTCATTGGTCCAGTGTCTCCTGTCCGTGCAGTCAAAATGTCATTCAGATAGCCCCCTGACAGTTCATTTAGCGACCATTCGAAATTACAACGCCACTGAAAACAGTGACTTATGACCATTTTTCACACTTACGACCCTTGCAACATCCCCAGGGTCACGTGATCAGAATTCAGACGCTTGGCAACCGGCTCATATTTATGATGGTTGCAGCGTGTCACTTGATACCCTTTTGCCACCTTCTGACCAGCAAAGTCGACGGGGAAGCTGGATTCACTTAACAACCGTGGTATTAACCATAACAGTGATTCACTTAACGGTGGCGCGGAAGGTCGCAAAATGGACCAACACTCACTTAACAAGTATCTCGCTCAACAGCAGAAATTTTAGGCTCGGTTATGGTCGTAAGTCAAGGATGTAAAAAGGATGTTGAGACTCTAGAAAGAGTGCAGGGAAGAGCAACAAAGATGATTAAGGGACTGGAGGCTAAAACATATAAAGAAAGGCTGCAGGAACTGGGTATGTCTAGCTTAATGAAAAGAAGGACTAGGGGAGACATGATAGCAGTGTTCCAATATCTCAGAGGTTGCCACAAAGAAGAGGGAGTCAAACTATTCTTCAAAGCACCTGAGGGTAGAACAAGAAGCAATGGGTGGAAACTAATCATGGAGAGAAGCAACTTAGAACTAAGGAGAAATTTCCTGACAGTTAGAACAATTAATCAGTGGAACGACTTGCCTCCAGAAGTTGTGAATGCTCCAACACTGGAAGTTTTTAAGAAGATATTGGATAACCGTTTGTCTGAAGTGATGTAGGGTTTCCTACCTAGGCAGGGGGTTGGACTAGAAGACCTCCAAGGTCCCTTCCAACTCTGTTATTATTATTAATACTATCTGTATTTATTTAATTTTTTTCTCTATGGCTACCGATGCTGGGAACTATAATTGCTTTCGTTTTCCTTGTTTGTTACTTACTGTCCAGTTGGAAGCCGATCACCGACTACATCGATCAGCAGTTTGAACAATACTTCCGTGACGAGAGTGGCCTCAACCGGAAGAATATCCAAGACAATCGGGTTCACTGTTGCCTCTATTTTATCTCGCCGTTTGGACACGGGTAAGGCCGAGATCCAACAGTTACGGCCATTTTGCTTGGAAGTGAGCGTTGATGCAGCCTCTACAACTGTTATACTGTAGGGCTTGATAACTTTAAGACTTGTGGACTTCAACTCCCAGAATTCCTCAGTCAGCCATGCTGACTGAACTGAGGAATTCTGGGAGTTGAAGTCCACAAGTCTCAAAAATTGCCAAGGTTGGAGACCTCTGCTGTAGGAGACAACCAGGCTGAGTCTGAGGGCGGGGTCAAATGCACCATCAGCTTGGAGTCTCTATGCCTCCATAAGAGACCTAAGTCCAGCCTCCTTGAAATCCTTTGACTCTTATCTGCTGCCAATTTGCCTTGACCATTTGTCCTTTTGATTTGTGTGTGTATAGGTAGCATGACAATAAAGGAGAATATTTGTAGCTCAGGGTTGAACCGTGGGGTCCTTGGTGCTCTCTGAGCTTGGTTGTTTTCTTGCAGATGTTTCATGACTCAACTAGCTAACATCATCAGTGCTAGAAAGGAATGAGGTTTGGGGGGGTGCGGGAGGAGGAGGAAGAGGAGAAGGACTGTACGGTCCTTGGTGCCTACAGTGCTTACTGTGAGCTTGCTTGTTTTCTTGCAGATGTTTTATGACTCAACTAGGTAACATCATGAGTGCTAGTCATTGTTTGTGTAATGAAATGTCTGCGAAAAAAAACAATCAAGCTCAGAGAGCACCAAGGACCCCACAGTTCTCCTCCTCCTCCTCCTCCTCCTCCTCCACCTCTCCTTCTTCTTCTTCTTCTTCTTCTTCTTCTTCTTCTTCTTCTTCTTCTTCTTCTTCTTCTTCTTCTTCTTCTTCTTCTTCTTCTTCTTCTTCTTCTTCTTCTAATTCTAATTCTAATTCTAATTCTAATTCTAATTCTAATTCTAATTCTTCTTCTAATTCTTCTTCTCCTCCTCCTCCCCTTCCCCTCCTCCTCCTCCTCCTCCTCATCCCATCCACTAGCACTGTGGATGTTACCTACTTTGAGTAATGAAACATCTGCAAGAAAACAACCAAGCTCAGCAAACATCAAGGACGACTCATAGGTAGTGTGAAATAAACTTGTACTATTTATAAACTCTATCCTGATTCTTGACTTTCTGAACCTGACGTTAGCTTTCTCTTTGTCACGTCCAAGTATGCTTTCCCTGTCTGGTTTTGGAATTCAACTGGGAGGGAATTGACCTAGTACCACATCTAGCTTTGCTTCCGAGAACTCCAACCACGTGGATTGAGATTTTGTCTCTTTTGCCCGCTTTTTGCGTTGCAGATTAAGGCCGGTTGATGTGGAATTCATGAAGGCGCTCCATGAAAAAGTGAATATTGTCCCCCTCATTGCGAAAGCCGACTGCCTTGTTCCCTCCGAGATCAAGAAGCTAAAAGAACGGGTAGGCAGAACATTGCTTATTTCCAAAGGAAAGGGGTTTTTTTTTTAAATTAATTAATTTTATTTATTTATGTCCCGCCTTTATGATTTGTATAAAGAACTCAAAGTGGCAAACTCCTTCCTCCTCTTATTTTCCCCACAACGACAACCCTGTGAGGTGGGTTGGGCTGAGAGAGACGGGACTGGCCCAATGCCACCCAGCTGGCTTTCACGTCTAAGGCAGAACTAGAACTCACCATCTCCTGGTGATTGGCCCAAAGTCACCCAGCCGGATTTTATGGCTAAGGTGGGACTAGAACTCACCATCTCCTATGATTGTACCTAGCTGGCTTTCATGCCTTAGTCAGGACTAGAACTCTCAGTGTCTTGGTGATTGGCCCAAAGTCACCCAACTGGCTTTCATGCGGTAGTCAGGACTAGAACTCCCAGTGTCTTGGTGATTGGCCCAAAGTCACCCAGCTGGCTTCTGTACCTTAGTCACAACTAGAACTCCCAGTCTCTTGGTGATTGGCCCAAAGTCACCCAGCTGGCTTCCGTACCTTAGTCACAACTAGAACTCCCAGTCTCTTGGTGATTGGCCCAAAGTCACCCAGCCAGCTTATATGCCTTAGCCAGGACTACAACTCCCAATCTCCTAGTGATTTGCCAAAGTCACTCGGCTGATTTTCAGGCTTAAGACTGGACTAGAACTCACTGTCTCCTGGTTTCTAGCCTGGTACCTTAACCAATAGACCAAATTGGCTAGTAGTTTATCAGGTAGGGTTATCTTGTGGGTCACTCCAAAATCAACAGGTGTAATATTAAAAGGAGAGGTTTATTTTAGGCATTGACCCCTTGTGATTTCTCAAGAGAAAACCATGTTGGAAATTGGTTTTGGACTGAGGAGCTGTATTTCGGCCTCCCCCTATGGGCAGTGATGTAGTTCACCCCGCCAAAAAGTAAGGTCCTGTCAGCCAAACAATGCCGACTGGCGGGGCCTAGGGGGAGGGCCTTCTCTGTAGGGGCCCCTGTTCTCTGGAACCAACTTCCCCCAGAGATCCGAATTATCCCCACCTTGCTGGCCTTCCGAAAAGCCATTAAGACATGGTTCTTCCTGCAGGCAGGGGTTATGAGACAATTCACTTCTTAGGTCTCCCCCATGTATGTATGGTGGTTGTATGTTTTTTAATAAATTCTTCTTTAAATTGTTATTAAATCTTTTATATTGTTTAGTGGTTCTTGACATGGTGTACGCCGCCCTGAGTCCCCAGGGAGTAGGGCGGCATATAAGAACTGTAAAATAAAATAAATAAATAAATAAAAAGTAAATAAGCAGCAATTATCTGAGACTTCAGACAACCTTAAAAATGGGTCTTTGACAAACCAAACTGCATTTCCATGTCATTGTGCCTGGAGGGAACAACAAGAACAACAGCACTTAGACTTATATACCGCTCCACAGTGCTTTACAGCATTCTCTGAGCGGTTTAAAAAATGTCAGCCTATTGCCCCCAACAAATCTGGGTCCTCGTTTTACCGACCTCGGAAGGATGGAAAGGCTGAGTCAACCTCGAGCCGTTCTGGATCGAACTGCTGGCAGTCGGCAGAGTTAGCCTGCAATACTGCATTCCAACCCCTGCGCCATCACGGCTCTTTGCCTGCACAACAGGCAAAAGAATACATTGCAATGCAGGACGGTGTGATATTGATTTGAACGATCGTGTTTTTGTCAGATCCGAGAAGAGATTGATAAGTTCGGAATTAAAGTTTACCAGTTTCCTGAATGCGACTCTGATGAAGATGAGGATTTCAAGCAACAAGATAGAGAACTGAAGGTGAGCAAAGCTACATAATTCTGAGACTCAAGTATAGATATTACTCGACTTAACGATTGATTGCTTAGCAACTGTTCAAAGTTACGACCTCGTGGAAAAATAGAGCTATGATCCAGTTCCGTAGTTCCCACCTTTGGGCTCCATTACGGCCATATCTCGAGGACTACCTGTGCCCCGTCACTCAAGATGGTACAATAGCAATAGCAATAGCACTTAGACTTATATACCGCTTCATAGTGCTTTACAGCCCTCTCTAAGTGGTTTACAGAGTTCAGCATATTGCCCCCAACAATCTGGGTCCTCATTTTACCGACCTCAGAAGGATGGAAGGCTGAGTCAACCTTGAGCCGGTGAGATTTGAACAGCTGAACTGCAGTGCTGCTTTTAACCACTGCGCCAACTCGGCTCTTTCTTTTTTTAAAAAGTACACAGCCTTTTTTAGGTGTATAAAAATGATTCATTAGCCTTAAGAGTTTTTCAGACACAGGGTTGCCCAGTTGTAGCTATCTATTTGTCCTGATGCCTAAAACAGGGGTCAGCCAACTGTGGCTCTGGAGCCGCATGTGGCTCTTTCACCCCTCTGCTGTGGCTCCCTGTCGCCGGTCGGCACCACAATTTTGAGAGGAGCTTCCGGTTTGGGGGGGGGGAGCAGGGCGTGCCAGGAGAAGACTCTATGGCAAGGGGCGGGTATTCCGGTGAGCTCCACAATTGATAGGGCTTTCAGTTAGGATAGGTAGAGGAAAAAGGATGCTGCGCTAGGAGGAGACTCTATGGTGGGGGAACTGGACTTCCGGTCGACTCCAGAATTGAACGGGGGACTTCCTGTTAGGACCTTTGTGGCTCTTTGAGTGTTTAAGGTTGCCGACCCCTGGCCCAGAAGAAGAAAAATTTGAGGGAATGAGATAATTAGGGGAGGGCAGCTTTATCAAAACTGGGGCCGAGGGGCACCGATGCTGTGTCTGAAAATCAGCCAAAATTGAATTTGCAATTTGATTTGATCCAGTGTGAGGACATCTGAACCGAATGGTTGAATCAGAAGGGTTTGATTTGAATTTCCCAATTCGCTCGGGGAAAACGTTAACACTTCTCAATTTTCACTTCTCAAGAGGGGGTCAACCTATTCTCCAAAGCACCTGAAGGCAGGACAAGAAGCAACGGATAGAAACTAATCCGAGAGAGAACCAACCTAGAAATTTCCTGACAGTGAGAACAATCAACCAGTGGAATGGCTTCCCTTCAGAAGTTGTGGGTGCTCCAACACTGGAGGTTTTTAAGAAGAGATTGGACAGCCATTATCTGAAATGGTATAGGGCAGGGGTCGGCAACCTTAAACACTCAAAGAGCCATTTGGACCCGTTTCCCACAGAAAAGAAAACACCGGGAGCCACAAAAACCTTTTGACATCTAAAATGAAGATAACACTGCATATATCATTTTTACCTTTATGCTATGTTGGAATATTCATGACTGGGAGAGCCATGTGATTGAGTCAGCCAAGCCGGCTGAAGTGTTAATTGAGCATGTCCAGAAACTTAGCAAGAAGAAGGGCGTGGTTTACTCAGTCCACCATTATACTCCAGTATGAAAACATCTCAACATGTGATCTGAAACAAAGTGTGGTATTGTTAATGTTTTATTCTACTTATAAAGAAGTTATTTGAATCAGCAAAATGCAGTTATCTTTTGAAGCTTCTGATTTATTGCGTAACTCTGACAGGTTATGGGCCCAGGAATCGCTCAAGAAGTAAAGTTAAAAACTGCATTGTAATTTAAAGCTGATAAGAAGCTGTCTGTGTTGTTAAAGGAACAGGCAGAGAAGAAAAATAAAGCAGGATGGCTGCTGCTATGGAATTTAAAGACAGTCCAATACCTAAATTGGGGAAGAAAAATTATTTAATTTGGGCTGCAAAAATGGAATGTTTTTTGAAAGCAAAAGAATTATGGGACATCGTAGCAGACCCCCCACAAGTGCTTGGAGCAGCAGATCAAAAGGCTCATGACAAAGCTATGGCTTATCTTCTTTTAAGTCTGGGGGATGATCAATTCTTAAATGTAGCTGAATTAAAGTCTGCAAAAGAAATATGGCAGAAATTGAAAGCAGTACATGTCAATGTTTCTGCGTGTAATGTGGTCCAACTTTCAAGAAAGCTTTTCAGAATGAGTTTGCAGACAGGAGATTCTATGGAAGATCATTTAATGAAAATGCAGTCTAATTTTCTAGAATTGGAGCAACGTGGAGTAAAGTTTCCAGAGTCCCAAAAAGTTTTATTAGTGTTAAATAGTTTGGATCAGAGCTGGGAGACTGTGTCAGCTATTTTTGAAAGTAAGCCAGAAGCAGATTTGAATTTGGAGGCTTTGAAATCGTGTTTATTGAATGAATATGAGAAAAGGCTTTTCAGCCATGCTGATGGAAAATTCCACAGGCGGGGGCCCAACAAGGAGTACAGTGGAAACTTACAGCAAGTCTCCAGCAAAATTTTCCACAAGCTGCCTATCTCTAGCAACAGCCGAGGTGTCTGCAGAGAAGAGGAGAGCAGAGGCAGGAGAGATCAAGTTACACAGCAACAATTCTGCAAGCAAGATAAGAAAGCGTGTTTCATTTGTGGAGAAACCAATCATCTGCAGAAAAGCTGTGCACAGAGAAGAAATATGCAAGACAAGAGACATTATTTGCAAGGACAGATTGCAGTTGCAAAAGTTTGTTATAATAACAATAGAGACAAATGGTTGATTGACAGTGGGGCTAGTCAAACAATTGTTAATAATTCTGACTTATTTTCCAGATTTTTCCCAGGAAACCATGAAGAAGTGGCCTTAGCCAATGGTCAAAAGGCTAAAATCATTGGAAGAGGCGATGTGCAAATTCCATATTTGGAATCCAGGTTTACTGATGTGTTATGTGTACCTGAAATGGAGCATAATTTGTTAAGTGTGTCTAGTTTAGACAAGCAAGGTTATGAAACCACATTTGTTAATGGGAAGTGTATCATCCAAAGAAATGGGAATGTTTGTGCACAGGGCATAAAAGAGGATAATCTTTATGTATTGCAGGGAGAAAAGGTTCCACATTGTTCCCAGATATTTAAAAATGTAGCAGAACATAATTCGTGTGTTCATCTTCTGCACAGACGACTTGGTCATGCTAATTTTAAGGTTGTTCAACAAATGAAAGAATTTGCAGAAGGATTAGATTTGAAGGGATGTAAGGCATATTTGGATTGTGCAGTATGCAAAGCATCGAAATCCAAAGCATTCCCAGTGAGCAAGTTTAGCACAAGACAAACCACAAGAGCTCTAGAACTGGTTCATGCTGATTTAATTGGGCCTATGCAAGCCAGTTTGGGAGGAGCAAAGTATGCGCTGGTCATTGTGGATGACTACAGCAGGTTTGGGTTTTGCTACTTACTTAAGAGTAAAACAGAGGTGCTACAGCAATTTAAGCAATGGTTAAGCTTTGTAGAGAGAAGGTACAAACAACAGGTATGTCAGTTGCAAACTGACAGAGGTTCTGAATTTATGTCAACAAATTTTCAACAATGGTTGAGACAATTGGGAATAAGACACAGGCGCACAAATCCTTACACACCGGGAGAGAACGGAGTGGTTGAAAGGAGGAATGGTGTTTTGCAAACAATGAAAGACTCATTACTGGAGGATTCTGGTATGAGCAGGTCATATTGGGGTGAAGCCATACTGACTGCCAATTATTTAGTAAATAGGTTGTGGAGTTCATCCATCAATAATACTCCATATGCAATGCTATATGGGAGAAAGCCTTCTCTAGCACATTTAAAAATATTTGGAAGTACTGCTTGTGTACATATTCCAAAGGCAATCAGAAGAAAGGGACAACAAAAGGCTAGAAAGCTCAGATTTGTGGGCTATGAGCCAGGCTCAAAAGGGTATCGCTTTAGCGATGGAAGTAAAAGGATAGTGATTTCAAGGTCTGCTAGTTTTGCAGAACAAAATTGGAACAGAATTGATGCAAATTCTGAAAATGTCTCACTTAGCGACGGTGATCCACTTAGTGATGGTGATCCACTTAGTGACAATAACTCATGTAATGATGGTGAATCATTTTCTGAAGGTGTCTATGTTCAGGGAGGAGAGTCTGAACAAGATATGAAGCCAGAAAAGCTTGAAACACAAGTACAGGCAATGCCACGTAGGTCAGAGCGTAGGAACAGAGGGGTTCCGCCAGACAGGTATTCTGCCAGTAAAGTTAAAGTGTGTAATGTGTGGTATGAGCCAAGAAACTATAAGGAAGTATTGGCATTACCAAAAGTTGAACAAGAAAAGTGGAAGGAAGCCATGGATAAAGAGATGAAATCCATGGGAGATCATGAAGTGTTCACATCTATGACTTTGCCACAGGGTACGAAAGCTGTAGGATGTAAGTGGGTATATAAGAAAAAGGTATTACCCAATAATGAAGTACAGTATAAGGCAAGATTGGTGGCACAAGGTTTTTCTCAATTAAAGAATGTGCACTATGATGAGGTGTTCGCGCCAACTGTAAAAGCTGAGAGCATAAGACTAGCACTGGCATTAGCATCAGCATACAGGCATAGAATTTGGCATTTTGATATAACCACTGCATTCCTCAATGCTGAATTAGAGGAAGAAATTTATATGGTTCAAGCGCCAGGGTATGAAAATAAAAAGCCTAACATGGTGTATAAATTGAACAAGGCCATTTATGGGCTGAAGCAGTCAGCCAGAAATTGGAATATCTGTTTAGATACTGCATTGAAAGGTCTTGGGTTCAAGAGTTGCAAAGCTGATGGTTGCATATACACTGGAAAGTTACAAGGTGGGAATTGTCTACTATTAGCATTTGTGGATGATCTTTGTTTCATTGCAAAGGATGCATCACAAGTTAAAGAATTTGCTAATAAGTTAGAAAAGAAATTTGAATTAAAGAATTTGGGAGAAATAAAGAATTATCTCGTGTAGAGATACAAAAAACTGAAAAAGGTGGTTATATTCTCAGTCAAAGGAGAAAAATTGAACAATTATTAGAGAAATATAACATGAAAGATTGTAATATTGCTCCTACACCTATGAGCACAGATTTTTACAATAGTTTGGGTGAGGACAAAAGTGAAGCCTGTGATCAGGAGATATATCACTCTGCAATAGGGAGTCTGTTATATCTGTCACAGTGGTCCAGACCAGACATAGCTTGTGCAGTGAGCATCTTAAGTCGCTTTACTGCTACACCTACAAAGTTGCATTGGATGGGTGTGAAAAGAATTCTCAGGTATTTGAAGGGAACTGTGAATTTGGGTCTTCAAATAAAGGTCACTGAAGAATTAAAATTGAAATGTTATGTTGATAGTGATTATGCAAATGATGTAAAAACCAGAAAGTCTAATTCTGGAATTGTAATAATGTTTGGAGGGGCTTTAATTGGTTGGAAGTCCAGAAAACAAACAACGGTTGCTATTTCAACTGCTGAAGCAGAGTTTATTGCATTGTCTGAGTTATGTTCTGAAGTAGTTTGGTATGTACAGTTGTTACAAGATTTAAATGTAAATGTAAATGAAGCTGTAACTGTTTATGAAGATAATGCTGCTTGTATAAAAATGGCAACAGGTGACAGAGTGAAGAACAGAAGTAAACATGTGGACATTAAGTATTGTAATGTCAGGGAAGCTGTAAAAGAAAAATTGATACGTTTACATCATTGTTCTTCAGAGGATAATTTAGCAGACATGATGACCAAACCATTGGGTGGCATCCATTATAGGAAATGTTTAAATCCAATAGGTCTGATGTCTCTCCCAGTAATGAAGGGAGGAGTGTTGGAATATTCATGACTGGGAGAGCCATGTGATTGAGTCAGCCAATCCGGCTGAAGTGTTAATTGAGCATGTCCAGAAACTTAGCAAGAAGAAGGGCGTGGTTTACTCAGTCCACCATTATACTCCAGTATAAAAACATCTCAACATGTGATCTGAAACAAAGTGTGGTATTGTTAATGTTTTATTCTACTTATAAAGAAGTTATTTGAATCAGCAAAATGCAGTTATCTTTTGAAGCTTCTGATTTATTGCGTAACTCTGACATGCTATGTATAAAAAAATTATAGTGTGTTGCATTTATGTAATCAATGAATTGCTACAGAGAAAATGAATTTTTATTTCTACATTTTGAACTCCGAAAAAAAAGATGGTTCGAAAAGCTCAATAAATCACATGCCGGCGTGTGTCACACATTGGCGGTTGTGACGCATGTTTTGAGCGACAGGGAGCCGCAGCAGAGGGATGAAAGAGTCACATGCGGCTCCAGAGCCACGGGTTGCAGACCCCTGGTATAGGGTCTCTAACAGGGGTTTGGACTAGAAGACCTCCGAGGTCCCTTCCAATTGTTAATACTTCTTTCGCAAAACAATGGCCTGAATAGATGCAGAAGTATCCAATCTGGGACTTATTCAATTTGGAAATCTAATCCACTTTTGGGATTGGAAATAACATTAACAGAGTTGGAAGGGACCTTGTAGGTCATCTAGTCCAACCCACCGCCCAAGCAGGAGGCCCTGCACCATTTCTGACAGATGGCAATCCAGTCTCTTCTTGAAAGCCTCCAGGGATGAAGCTCCCTTTCGCTTCCATTTTGGTCAACACGAGTTTTAACCTACATCAATAAACACGTGATATTTGTTTCATCAAATGTGCCCAGGGTTTTGCTGCTTATTCAGAAGCAAGATCAACCTGATTGAACTTTCAACCAGATCCTCCTCGTAAACCTGTCTGATGGGGTGTCCAGGGAAGGCAACCTCTCTTGGTTGCGGTTCTCCTAACTTCTCATAACATTTTGTGTTGGCACCAGGAGAGCGCACCCTTTGCAGTCATCGGTAGCAACACGGTGGTGGAAGCCAAGGGGCAGAGGGTCCGAGGAAGACTCTACCCTTGGGGCATTGTGGAAGGTAAGCTGTCTTGTTGACTTTAACATTGACCTTACGAACATTAATGTTAATATTTATTTAATTAATTATATTTCTATAATTATAAATACCACTTTATAATGCGTTGGTAAGGCCATATTTGGAATACTGCATCCAGTTTTGGTCGCCACGATGTAAAAAAGATGTTGAGACTCTAGAAAGAGTGCAGGGAAGAACAACAAAGACGATTAGGAGACAGGAGGCTAAAACACATGAAGAACGGTTGCAGGAACTGGGTATGTCTAGTTTAATGAAAAGAAGGACGAGGGGAGACATGATAGCAGCATTCCAATATCTCAGAGGTTGCCTCAAAGAAGAGGGAGTCAAACTATTCACCAAAGCACCTGAGGGTAGAACAAGAAGCAATGGGTGGAAACTAATCAAGGAGAGAAGCAACCTAGAACTAAGGAGAAATTTCCTGACAGTTAGAACAATTAATCCGTGGAACAGCTTGCCTCCAGAAGTTGTGAATGCTCCAACACTGGAAGTTTTTAAGAAGATGTTGGATAACCATTTATCTCAGCGGTTCTCAACCTGGGGGTCGCGACCCTTTGGGGGTCGAATGACCCTTTCACAGGGGTCGGGAGACTTCGCCTGGACGACGCCATTTGGGTTCTTTTACCCTCTGCGCATGTGCAGAACACTTTGTGCATGCGCAGTAGGTAAAAGAACCCAAATGGCGGTGGTGGGGTGAGCGGGGGCGGGTCACGGGTCGCTGCATTAGGAAGGTTGAGAACCACTGATTTATCTGAAGTGGTGTAGGGTTTCCTGCCTAAGTAGGGGGTTGGACTAGGAGACCTCCAAGGTCCCTTCCAACTCTATTCTATTCTATTCTATTCTATTCTATTCTATTCTATTCTATTCTATTCTATTCTATTCTATTCTGTTGAACTATTTTCTTTGAAATCTAAGTGAAACTTTCATATGTGGAAGCAGTGAAGCTCTGAAGGCCAAAACAGTGTGAAAGTTTTAGTTATGAGCTTCTGCGGTCGTCAGTTTAGGGTCAGAACCAATCCTGGTTGATCTTGGCATATTCCAGTCAGACTAGTAGATGTTCCCAGTTGTCCTTTCAGAGATGTGGACTGTTGATGGATGGAGATCTATCCGGGGGTGGGCTTCAAAATTTTTAGCAAGGGGTTCTCTGCCCGGTTGCTGGGTGGGCGTAGACATGGTAGGCGTGGCCTAGTTGGCCTCCTACACCATGGCGGGAGGGGTTTGCCTCCCCCGGGCTCCGGAGGCTTTCCTCCAGCCTTTCCTCCAGGAAGGGCGAAAACGGCCTCCTCAGGCTCTGGGCCCTGTGGAGGCCGGAAACGGGCCTTCTGGTAGGCCCGGTTTTTGCCCTCCCCGAGCCTCCGTGCGCACCCTGCACTTACCTGGCATCCAAAACGGGCCGCGTGGGGACTCCTGGGAGGGGAGGGGAGGGGAGGGGTGGGTGGGGCCAGTCAGGAGTGAGATTTGGGGGTTCTCCGAACTGCACAGAATCTTAGCTAGAGGTTCTCCTGAACCCCCAGCAGCCCACCCCTGGATCTATCATAGAGATAACATTGAGCACTAAATGAGAAGATCTCTTTCTTCATTGACTCTGTGTCTTTCCACAACAGAATGATTAGTGGACTCTCTTTAATTTATGTATTGATGGGTTGAGTTGTTCATGCCACCCAGCTCCAAAAGGATGTCTCTCTGCTTCCCTAGTGGAGAACCAAGCACACTGTGACTTTGTGAAGCTACGAAACATGCTGATCCGAACCCACATGCATGACTTGAAAGACGTGACGTGTGACGTCCATTATGAGAACTATCGAGCACAGTGCATCCAACAGATGACCAGGTGAGTTTCCTGACCCATCAGATCCGGAAGAAAGGAGGAGGAGGAGGAGGACAACGATTGTGGGGTCTTTGGTGCTCTGTGAGTTTGGTTGTTTTCTTGCAGATGTTTCATGACCCGACTAGGTAACATCATCGGTGCTAGTCATTGTTTGGGTAATGAAACGTCTGCAAGAAAACAACTAAGATCACAGAGCACCAAGGACCCCACAGTCCTTCTCCTTCTCCTTTCCTCCTCTTCCTTCACCTTTGCTCCTCCTCCTCCACCTCCTCCTTCCTTCCTTCCTTCCTTCCTTCCTCCTCCTCCTCCTCCTCTTCCT